>PVLA01003725.1:0-201836 GCA_004027455.1 Hydrochoerus hydrochaeris
TCTTTTTTTTTTTTTTTTTCCTTTTCTTTTTCCTCAGTTTCTTCCTGGGTCATGAGAATTCCTCTCCTTTTGTCTGGCTTTCTTCATGTTGTCAGATTCCAGCATCTGAGCTGGTTTTTTTTTTCAGAGAGGCTCTCTATTGTGCCACCACTCAGTAGGCCATCTTGGATCCCTGTATTAACATTTGGATCTTTGATCTATTTTTATTTTGATTTAATACCTAGTGAGAGATATGGGTCTAAATCCAATTTTCTGCTCGTGAATACCCACTTTTTCCAACACCATTTGTTACTTCCTCAATGTAAGTTTTTGACCCCTTTGTCAAAGACCAGGTAGCTTAATTGCTTGGAGTTGTTTCTACATCATTTATTCTGTTCCACTGATCCACATGTCTATTTTGATTCAGTATTATGTTGTTTTTATCACTTTAGCTCTGTAATATAACTTGAAATCCTGGATTGTGATGTCTGCTGTTTTATTCTGGTTACCTAGATTTTTTTTTTTTTTTTGGCTATTCTGGGTCTCTTCTGTATCCATATGAATTTAGGATTGTTTTTCCTAGTTCTATGAGGTATGCTATTGATATTTTGATTGGTATTCTGTTAAATTTGTGTATCAGTGTTGGAAGTATGGAGGTCACTGTTCTTGATGTTTCCTTTCGTAGTAGAAAATGCCCCCCAGCTGGTTTGTTAATTGCCCAGGTAATAGTTCTTATTAGAGTTCTTGTTACTACTGACTCCTAGAAATGATGGGTCACTGTGACACACGGCTGATCGCTATGATACATATTGTAGAACCAGTCAAAGACAGCCAAGTACTCTACTTCTGTACTTCCCCTTTACAGCCCTATTAAAACCTCCCTTCCTGGGCCTTTGGGGCCTGTCAAATTTTCTTGAGGTCAGTGTCTGTTGATGTAAATAAATCTAAAGTGGAGGGACTAATGCAACAGCAAACAGAAACATAAAATGACTCCCGAGATTTGGAGGCAGATTTATTTACATCGATGGACACTGGCCTCAAGAAAAAATGTCAGGCCTCAAAGGCTCAGGGAGGGAGGTTTTTATGGAATTGTAAAGGGGGATTACAGAGGTAGAGTAATTCACTATCTTTGATTGGTTCTTACAACATGTACTCCAGAAAGAATGGCCAGGATCTAGAAAACCACCAATAACAAGTGCTGGAGAGGCTATGGGGGAAAAGTAACTCAGCTGCACTGTTGATGGGAGTGCAGACTGGTACAACCACTGTGGAGGTCAGTGTGGATGTTCCTCAAAAAGCTGGGATTGGAGGTCCCATTTGATCCAGCTATCCAGCTTCTGGGCATTTTCCCAGAAGAACTGAAAATATCTTACCACAGTGATATATGTCCACCCATGTTTATACAGCACAATTTGTAATAGCCAGATCTTGGAAACAACCTAAGTGCCCATCAACTGAGGAGTGGATAAAAAAAGATGTGATATTTTTATACAATGGAGTACTACTCAGCTATAAAGAATGATCACATTGAGATATTTATAAATAAATGGATGCAACTTGAGACCATACTCATAAGTGAAATAAATCAAACCTACATGTGTAAATACTGTATTGTCTCCCTGGTGTAAGAAACTGAAAGAGTAAGTAAGATCCAAAATCTTTAATAAATATCGTGAAAGAGTAAGAAACTGCTCAAAAGGAAAAAATAACTCAGATAGGGAAAAGGAGAAAATAAGAAAAGGAAAAGAAAAGAGATATAAATTGGTGTATATACACTTAAGATAGCCAAGATGATTGTACTTCTAATTCTATTAGTTTTTGGAACAAAACAGGTAACACTCATAGGATTAGATCAATTTTGTATGTCTATATCTGATAATCTGTGTAACTCTTTTGAAGAGAACTATGCAAAATAACAACCTTTGTTAATTTAAGTTCCTACCACCTTGTTTTGAAAGCCTATATTGTTATTGTTTGGGTTTTTTGTTATTGTTGTTTGTGGCTCTTTTGTTTCTTATTTTTCTAATATTTCTTTTGTTTTGGTTTGGTTTTCCTTATTTAAAATAAAAAATTTTTAAAGGTTAGAAAACAATACTCCATGTGACAGAACCCAGAAAAAAAACAGAGGTAGCTATTATATTTTCAGATAATGTGAGCTTCAAGACGAGACAAATCAAAAGAGATAATGAAGGTTACTACATTTTTGTTAAGGGAAAACTTCAAGAAGAAGAGATGTACCAAATACAGGAGCACCCAACTATATAAAATAAATATTAATGGATATGAAAAATCAAATAATCACTAATGCAATTGTAATAGGTGTCCTTAACACCTCATGTGACAGATAGATCAACTGGCCAAAAAAAAAAATCAAGAAATATCAGAGCTTAATCAAGTCTATGAAAAAAATGAATTAAGTAGATATCTAAAGAGTGCTCCATCCTATAACATCAGATTATGTGTTCATCTCAGCTACACAGACATTTCCCAAAATAGATCATAGACTAGCCCATAGAACATGTTTAAGTAAATGCAAAGGAATTGAGGTTATCCCATGCATATTATCTGACCATAAAATTCATTGTTTTATTTTTATTGGCTCTATTCTTTTCTGTTTTGTTTGATTTTTACTGTGTCTGAAGGTACCTGCAACTATTATGGTTTTCTGTATTTTTATATTTTTATTTTAAAGAGAATAAAAACAAGCAAATAAAATAGAGTAAAGCCAATCATAACATACCAGTGTGAGTGATACAGAACTTCAAAACAATATGAAATCAACAATAGTTACCATAATGCCTCTTTTTGTCTTCAAAACAGCTGTAGACACCTTCAGACATAGTAGAAACCAATAAAAACAAAATAATGAATGTCATAAAGGACTTCAAAACAATACAAAATCAATAATGGTTACCATAATGCCTCTCACTGTCTTCAAAATAGCTACAGAAAGCCCCTGGATATGCAAACCAGTGCCATGCGTGGGCCGCCACTGCCTAGGACAGCCAGACCCTAGCCTTTCCCGTGAGTCAGCACCATTTGCAGACTGTGGGGGAAGAGAACAAGAAATCAACAAGAAGCAAGCACCCCCATCCCCACCATAAACCAGCACCATGCACTGGGCTGCCGCCACCAGGGAACAGCCAGACCCCAGCTCTGTCTGGTGTGCAGGCTTAGAAACAATAAGTCACTTACACTGGTTTGTTTTGACTGGCTTTATTCTGTTTTATTTTGCTTGGTTTTATTCTCCTTAAAATAATTTTTTTTAAAAAAAGAAATAAAGGGAAGCAATAGTCCCAAAGTCATTCATGAAAGCAAGTATTTTACTGATAACAAAACTAGAGAAAGATCCAACCAAAAAAAAGAACTACAGGTCAATCTCCCTAATGAACATAGGCACAAAAGTCCTCAATAAGATACTGGCAAACAGAATGCAGAAATCATCAAGAAGATTATATACCATGACTAGGTAGGGCCAGAAATGCAGAGATGATTCAACATACACAAGCCAATAAGTGTAATACACCATATCAACAGAGCCAAAAACAAAAATCACATGATCATCTCAATAGATGTAGAAAAAGCTTTTGACGTATTTTAACACCCATTCATGATTTTTAAAATGCTGCAGACAATTTGAATAGACGGTGTTTATCTCAATCTGATAAAAGCCACTTATAAGAAACCAACAATCAATAACATACTAAATGATCAAAAACTGAAATTTTTCACTCTAAAATCAGGAGCAAGATAAGTATATTTACTATTACTACTACTACTCAATATGGTTCTGGAAATATTAGCCAGAACAATTAGGCAAAAGGAATAAGGGGGTGAAAGGAAGAAATTAAAGTTCATTGTTTGCAGATGACATGATACTCTACAGAGAAGAGCCCAAACTTCACCAAAAGACTTCTAGGTTTAAGAACAAAGTTCAATAGTATAGCTGGATACAAATTTAACACTCACAAATCAATAGCATTCCTGTACACAGTTAACAAACTCACTGAGAGAAATTAGGGAAAACAACGTTTCACAATAGCATTGAAAAAAATGAAATACTCAGAAACAACAAAGAAAGTAAAAGATCTCTACACAGAAAACTACAGTATTCTGAAAAAGGAGATTGTATAAGATATTAGAAAATTGAAAGAAATTCCTTGCTCTTGGGCAGGGAAAAACTAATATAGTAAAAACGTCCACACTCCCAAAACTGTCTTATAGATTTGATGCAATTCCAATTAAAATAACATTAGCATGCCTCACAGAACTAGAGAAAACAATCCTATAATTTATTTGTAACCAAAGGAGTCCTAGAATAGCAAGAACAATATGAGCAACAAAGGCAGGACAGGGGGCATCGCAATCCCTGACTTGAAATTTTACTACAGAGTTGATAAAAACAGTGTGGTACTGACTGAAAAAGACCTGAGGATCAGTGGAACACACTAGAAGATACAGAAACAACTCCAGAAACACTGAGCCACCTAATCTTTGACACAGGTGCCAAACACACTCGCTGGAAGAAAGCCCCTTTAATAAATGATGCTGGAAAAACTAGCTTTCCACATGCCAAAGACTTAAACTAGACCCCCATCTATCACCATGGACCACACAACGTCAAAATGGATCAAAGGTCTAAATATTAAAACAGAAACACTAGATTTGCTGGAAGATAGAATAGGTAGAACTCTGAAAGACATGAGTAGGCAAAGATTTCATGACTAAAACCCTAGTGGCACAGGAAATACTACAAACAATCTCATCTTATTAAAAAGCTTTTGCACAGCAAGGAAAAAACCACCATCAGTGTGAGAGACAACCCACAGTTGAGGAGAAAAAATGCCAGCTGTTTCTCAAAGAACTATTATCTAGAACACACATGGAATTGAAAAAATCGGACCTCCTAAATTTAAAGACCCAATCTGAGATGAATACACGTCGCAGAAGAAGTACAAATGACAAATAAACATATGAAAAAATGTTCAACATCACTGGTCATTTGAGAGATGCAAATTAAAACCACAAGAGTCCATCTCAGGGCTGGGGATTTAGCTCAGCCACATAAGGACATGCCTGGCTAATATGAGGTCATGAGTTCGATCCCTGGCACCAAAAAAGAAAAGATTCCATCTCATTCCCAAAAGAATGCCAATTATAAAGAAATCAACCAATAACAAATGCTGGTAGAAATGTGGGGAAAAAGGAACCCTCCACTTTTGGTGGGATTGTTGACTGGAGCAACCACTGTGGAAATCAGTGTGGAAATTTGTTAAGAAACTAGAAGTAGAGGTTCCATTTGATCCAGGTATTCCCCTTCTGGGTATCTTCCCAAAAGAATTAAAAGCATCACACCACAGGTATATACACGCACCCATGTTTATAGCAGCACAGTCAGTAATAGCTAAATCTTGGAAACAACCCAAATGTCCATCAGCTGATGAATGGATAAAGAAGATGTGGTTATTTTATACAATGAGTACTATTCTACCATAAAGAAGAGTAAACTTAGGACACTGATAGCTGATTGTGCCTTGAGACCATATTCTTAAGTGAAACAAATTGGACAAATGTGTAAATATTGCATTGTCTCTCAGGTATGAGAAACTGAAAGTGTAAATAAAACCCAAAATATATAATAGATATTATGAAATAGGGAGAAATTGTTCAAAAGGAATGGAGAACTGGAAAGAAGAGGGTGAAAGGAAGAAAAGGAAAAGAAAAAAGGATAAAATGGGAATGAATCTCTATAAATAAGGGGGGGAAGAGGAGTTGAAGGAAGGGAAGGAGAATGGGAAAAAAGAGAAATCAAGATACATCATGTGCAGGTACAAATTCCATATGATGAATGTAATCATTATGTTTATCTAAACTATACCACAAACAATAAAAACATTAACAATGGGTTTTTTAAAAGGAATATAAATTGACGTATCTATCAAGATGGTTCAAGAGAAAAAAAGGCCGAATTAACCAATATCAGGAATAAAAACATACACGTTATCCAACCTGTAAACACTAGCCAGGTGCATGCCTGTAATCCCAGCGCTCAGGAGGCTGAGACCAGAGGACTGACGGAAGCTCCTGGGTCCAGCCTCAACTGCACAGTGCACTCAAGGCCAGTTTGAACTACATAACAAGACCCTATTTCAAAAAGAAAAGAACCTATAGACATTAAATGTTCATAAAAGAATACTGTGAACAATTTTATGCTAACAATATAGACTAAATTGGCAAATTGAAAAGCTCTACTGTATGAACTGAATGAATTATAGTGAAATTAATGTATCTGCATGAACACCATATGGTTCAAGAAATGAAGTGTCACCAACACTCAGAAACAAGGTCTCCCTCACACAAACTCTTCCCCTGATGAAAGCTCCGTCCCTCCAAGTGTAACTGCTATCTAAACTACTAACATAAAGTCATAGGATGGTTAAACTGGGCTTTACTCTTATAAATATTCAATCATAGTTTATATGTTTGGTGTGTCTCTTCATTCACTCAACATTTGTCTGAAGTTTATCCATGGTATCTGTATTTAACTTTATTTTCGTTGTATTTCATCAGAAGTATAGAAGTCACATATGCAGTGGCCATTTTCCTTCTAACAGATATTTGAATTATATAAAAACTGGGGTATTATGAATTAAGTGACTATGTGTGGTCTTATGTATGTCCTTTGGTGAAAGTATGAATACAGTTCTGTCAGAAATGTGTCTAAAAGCAGAATTTCTTGGTTGCGGGACACATGCTTGTTCAACTTTTGTATTCATGCAAAACAGCTGTTTAAAGTGTGATTGTCCTTATTTATACTCCTTTAAGAGGTTTATCAAAGAGCCAGGTGCTCTAAGTCTTCACTGATATTTGCATTGTTAAATGCTTTGAAATAGCTTCTTCAATTTTGAGTTGATTTTTTTCAGTCTCAATTTTACTGATGAATAATATGTTTTATTTCAGTATAACCCAACTTATCGATCTTTTCTGTGACTTGGTGAGTTTTGTACTCTGTTATTTGAAGATATCTTCATATGTAAAAGCCAGGTTTTAAATATTTCCATGTGGTGAGAGTTACAGTGGAGATTATCTGAGGACTGCAAGCACCAGCCTTCATCCGGCCAGCCAGCATTGCCTTAGAAGAAGGGAGAACAATGGGGGTGCAGAGCCTTACGGACAGATCAAGAGAACAGGAGAACCCGGATATTTTTAGAGAGGAAGTAAACATAAGCACTATGGATTGATGCCCTTTACTTGCAAACAATTCACAAATGAACAAATTTACCCAGTACCCTATGCCCCTGTATCAGCATGCATTAACCCACCGATGAAGAAAAAAATTTCCTTGATGCAATCTCACATTTATCTACAACCATTTCCTTATGTGTCTTGCAGAGGAGGTGCATTTCTGCGGATTGGACCCAGGTGAACACTCTACCACTGAGCTACATCCCCAATCCTTATGTACTAATCATTAAATCAGCATCAACCACCAAGCGTTCCTCATTTCCCAGGGAGTTATCTCCAAAGAGAGCTGAATGAGTGCCCAGCAGGCACAAACATCCTAGGACATTTTGTCATGTGCAGCTAGAACCCTGGGGCAGGTTGTGTTTGTTCCTGTTCTGTGATGTGTCCCTGGATTATTCACGTGATATCAAAAAATCATGAAATCCCATGACATCTGAGACATTACCAAGAACCCAGTCACCCTACTTGAGTTCCCCACAGTATGCCCAGGACAGTATACATCCAAATTCTCCAGTAACTGGAAAGTTATTACCTAAAGGACCTATTGTATCTTTGTTCCATTTATTATAAAATTCTCCCTGCAATTTAGCTAAAGTCTCCATCCCTGGAATGTCTACTTATTACCTAATTTATCAACTCTAATGTTCATTAAACCATGATGATTGCTTTACTAGGTGTTAGAATCTCTCCATTAAACTAAGAGCCTAGTTGAGGTCCTCCCAGAGTTTGGAATCTAGTTGAAAAATCACAAGTATATCAAGCATAATTAGTCATGGAGAATTAAAAGGCATTAGAATTAGACTCCCTCACCAAAAGAGGAGATAGTTGAGCTGGACTTCAAAACCTAGTAAGGAAGTAGCAAGAAGAAGAGGAAAGTTAGCGAGGGCACCAAGAGGAACAGTAAATGACAAAGCACAGAGATGTCACATCACAGTCAGGAAAGCAGGTTTTTGGTAGGGCCCATGCAGAGGGGGGATAGATAGCAGCATAATCACATAGGCCAGGCAGAGGGAGACACATCTCAGCAGAAGTGGTGGCCTGTAGGAAACACATGCTTCCAACGCAATGGTGTAATGGTCTTGCTTCTGAGAGTATGTAATAGGTTGAATAATAACCCAAAAAGATCTTTGCATCCTAACCTTTGATACTTGTGAATATTGCTATCTATGGACAAAGGGACTTAGAAAATGTGATTAAGTTTAGAATCGTGAATGAGAAGCTCTATTGAATTACTCGGGTAGGCCTCTAAATACAATCATAAGGGTCCTTATCAAAGCAAAACAGAGTATTTGACTGTGGAAGAGAGCAGAGTGGGTGACCACAGACTAGGCAGAAGTAGCCCTGAAAGGGTTAAATCTCCCCCAAAAGTTGAGGTGTTGGTGAGGGAAGGTACATCAAGAAATCATCTTCTAGAAGTTTCTTCTAGAATGGAACTGAAAGTGAGGTTGGGGTCAGATAGTTTTGTTTCCCAAGAACCTTATCTGAAAGCTAAGGATGATTGAGACACAGTCCTAGCTGTAGTAGTGGAAGAGCCAAGACTAAGCAAATAGTAGCCTTAGCTTTCAGATCCTAAGGAGGAACTCACCAAAAATATCTCTGGAGAGGCGCTTGTATCTCCTCCTTAGGTCTACATTTCTCAATCTCAAGAGATTTTCTGGGAACCGCAAAGTGCCTATCAATATTGTAAATGCTAGAACAGGAAGTTTTTAAGTTTCTAAGAAATAAAAATGAAGGCCCTGGAAGTCAGGCTCCTAGAGGGATCATGAGGAGAATTCTCTGGAATAAACCACTCCTTGCCCTTGTCTTAAAATCAGGAGGGTTTTTTCAATACTGGAATAAGCTGAGTTAGTAACCTGAAGACTATATAAAACTCTCCCCCCACTTTCTGTCTCCCTCTCTCTGTCACAAACACACACACACACACACACACACACGCGCGCGACAAAAATGACAAAAGGCAGAGAGAAGTAAGTGAGGGAAGAGAGGCAGTGGCAGGAGGATGAGGAGGAAGATCTAACTGAACTTCAGCACCAAGCATTCTCTGCCCATGCTCTTCAGTCTGTACTATTCACGTTGCTGCAGACTGATCACCCACGGAGCAGGAAGCAGGGAAATGGCACTTCCACCTCCTGCCTGCGTCAGCGACTCCTTCCACCCTGGTTACCTACTGGCTGTGATTCAACATCCAAGCTCTATTAAAGAAGTTAAGCAAGGGGCCCGACTGCTCATTTGAGAAGCATTAAGGAAGCTAGTGGCTTTCTTTGTAATATCTTGTTCAGGACACCTTCTAACGTCCAATGAAGAAAATGTACACACTACTCCTGAGCTGCTTTCTTCTCTGCCTTCAAGAGGGTAAGTTTCAACAGCGGGGAGTGAAGGGAGACATCCTCAAGGGGTTATTCTCTGAACCCCTACTCTCCCAGACTCAGGCACTGAAATTCAAACCTGCAGACAGTGCAGTTCTTGTTTCTGAGTCCTAGAGTGATAATCCATGTTGTGTTAATAGAAGAAAATATACAAATTTCACCAAAACAGGACAATAATTTTTAGGCTTTATTTTAATTGGCTTTTCATCTACACTTATCCCATTTTCTTGAAATGCTTTCATCCTTTATTCTCTCCAAGACTCTTAATTCTCATTTCCTCTCTTCTACTTCTCGGTGCTTTGTGTCATTTTCTCCAGCACTAGGATTGAACCCAAAGGCGCTCTATCACCGAGCTGCATACCCAGCCTTATCTGTCCGTCTGTCTGTCTACGTATTTATTTATATTTTGAGGGAGGAGACCTTGCCAAGTTATCCAGGCCGGCTCAGAATTGCGATTCTCTTGCTTCAGCCTTATAAGTAGCTGGGATTATAGACGTGCTTGGTTTCTCAGTATATTTGCAGGATTCTTTATTCTACCTGCCCCTACACACGAGGATTCCTAAAGGTTTGACTCTGTAAATGACTCTCAAATATGTCAACTCATTCACTTCCATGGCTTCAATTACAGTTTATTGTGGAAATGCCATGTTTCTATCTCTAACCAGATTTGTATTTTGAACTTCAGCCTTGGGTCAACAAATGTCTGCACCAGTGGGAAGTTAACCTTAAAATATACCGTTACTTTATTACTAACTAAAACTAATGGCCAGCTCCATGCTTCCTACTTACGAAATGTGCGCCAAATAAACAATATTTCTATTTTATTACCCTTTGGTATTCAATGTTAAACCATAAACTCATTAGAAGAAAATGTGGGATTATTTTTCCATAAATATAATCATGAGAAAGGCCTTGCTATAATTTAAAAATCTATTGTTCTTAAATAAAAAGATTAACAAATTTTATCACATTAAAATTTAAATATTTCATGCTCAAATGTAAAAAGGCAACTTACATAACATTTGATTAATTTAAATTGCAAATGACTAATATCTCTTATTTGTAAATTTACCTCCTATTAAAAAAATCAAAAAAAGAAAAGGTCAGTGATCTACTATAAGAGAAATACAAATTAGAACAGCACTGAAATTCCATTTTTCACCTATCAGACTTTTAACAGCCAGAAGTTTGATAACATAATATGATATCATTGAAGCAAGACAAAACTTCTCAAGCATTGACAGCAAGATTATATATAAGTCATATTTACTCTGGAGTGTAACTAGGCATGCATATCCAAATTATAAATATTTATATTTAATCCAGCAATTCAAATTCCATGAAATTATCTTACAGATATACTAATGCATGAATTAAAATATACTAACTTCATCATTTAATAAATAATTTTCAGCATTAATTGCAGAAAATAATATCAAAAATGTACAGGAAATGATGTACACAAGTAAGGAAGTAGCTAATTAAAGCATGATATAAGGAAATATTATGCAACTAGTACCCACAGCTAAAAAAAAAATCAAAGTATCTACTATGAATAATATTCCATTCTCCTTTGGTGCTCCATTAAGGAACTGGTTCCAGATCCTTGATGAATATCAAAATCCATGAATGTTTAAATTTCTCCTCTAATATTGCATAGTGTTTGCATATAATTTATACATATCATCATGTGTGGTTTAAATCATCTCTAAATCACTTATCATACCTAACACATTGTGTTACATAAATCATTGTTGTGCTATCTTGCAGTAACGGTGAACCTTTTAGAGCTTTCAGAGATACAAAAAGCCCTCTATGGCACATGTGCCAGAGGTCCATCACCACTAGTAGGAGACAATGACAAAAATCTCAGCTCAGCATGTCCATGGTTTTTCAAATACTTTCAATGTGTGGTGGGTTGAATTCATTGAGGGTCAGGGGTGCCATCAATTACAAAAGGGGAGAAAAAGACAAATATATATTTATATCTGTTTGAATAGACATGAAATCAATCTGAAAAATACTGCCCATTATAAATATTTTAACAAACACGAGTGATATGTTTGAGCTAATGGGTGTCTCTTACACGTGAGTGTACATGGTGTGAATGCAAAGTAAAAACTAGGAATTTTAATGGAACTAGAACTATTTTTTACTACATGGGATTCAACACCTTAACTACTGATACCAGCTTATTCTTGTGGCTAAAAACGATGGCAAGATTTTTTTTCTCTCTAAAAGTATGTAGACAAGCTATGAGACCTGCCTGAAATTATGTCCAGGAACAGGAAAACTAGCTTTAGAAAAAGATCGGAAAAGAAAGTAGCGCCAAGGAATAAAACGATTTCTGATTATACATCTTCATCCGTTGTTGACCTACTAAGTGTAAATGGGAACAAATCACTACCCTGCCTAAAACTCTTAACAGAATTTTATTATTCTTGAGATTGAAAACCATAGTAATTTATGGGAACTTGGAAGATCACACTGTTGCTACCTAACTCTGTGTTACAGCAAAGCCCATCCCATTCTCTGCACCCCAGGTACACTCTTGTTTTTATTTCTCCATGTACAAGCATCTTTGGACATGATATTCCCTAGGCTTGAAATGTGCTTCACTCTGTCCACACACACACCTATTTACCTGGCTGACTCTTCTTCATTGTTGGGCCTCAGCTTACTCCCACGCCCCAGAAAAGCCTTCCTTAGCTGTCGAATTTATGTTAGTCCTTCCCTCTTAAATGCTCTCACCACATACTCAACTATTTCTTGATATCAACATGTGTGAAGAAACAGTACTTGCCTTGCTTATCTTTCCATTTTGAGCACCTATGATAATGTCTAGAATGTGAAACATGCTCAGAAACCAACAAATGCCATCATTCTTTCCCCCTAATAACAGGAAAAGTGAGGCATATCCACACTCACCACTTTAAACCATGCTAAGTGGATGGGTGAGTGGGTAAATTCTGAGTGGTCATACAAGGCAATTAAATTTCACACCACGAGCTCCCTGCCAACATTTGTGAGAACAGTCTTAATGAATTGATGAAAATGGGCTTTGAAGAAACAAAATGACAAAAGTACCAAATTAAATATAAGTCAATATCATTCAAGGTCTCTTGGATTCCATATAAATGTTGATTCTATAACTTTGTAATTTCAGATAAAAGGTGAAAAAATGTACCCTCTTCCCCTCTGTCACCATGACTTAGACCATAAATCCAAATGATTCATGAGAGCTGATGTAATCTCCCCTGTATCTCCTCTCCCCTAACTTCCTGGTTACAGTGTCTCCTGAATCACCTCTCTGCCTACACTATACACTACACTATACACTGACTATGCACCATCTTTGATCTTATCATAATTGTATCATATGTGTTTATCTTGTTTTCAGATATAATAGACACTAGCCAGATCACAGAGACTCTGTCTTATTTTTATGTGCCTCTTAGCTTAATTCACAAGGCTGAATTAAGGAAGAATTTGATGAATACCATCTTTAGTCATACGCAACACAAACGCCGTTTTCTGATGATGCTTTCTCATTCTCCCATACATCACCGTTGAGCCTAAATCCTCTTATTTTCTCTCTACTTTGCAGTTATGAGTCTCAGGTGTAACAGCTGCTCACACAGTCAGCAATCGAAGTGTATGCACGGCCAAGGCTCTTGCATTGTGAAAAATGATGAAGCATGTGCAACCATATACTACAAGAGTAAGTGAGAGTGCTACAGACTCCAAAAATACCTGCAAAGAACAATCACCCTGTGTTCCTGGGAGCGTCAGCTAGCCCTACTTTGTGGAGCGGCAAGGAATAGAAGTGGGAGGTAAAAAGGTTCCTTTCCGAATTCCCATGGAGGGGTTTGGTGCCCAGGGCCAATCAGAGTATAGTGTGGGAGCACAACCCTAAGGACTCTGGTGATCAGAACTAAGGTAAAGCACTTTTCCTCTCGATGGTGAATTGCAGGAAGTCGCTATGAAGATAATCTCCTTCGGTACTTACAACAGGCTTTTTTTATTTTTAGGAAACAAACACGTATACTCAAAGCACATGTGCAAATATAAGTGCAAAGAAAAACAAAGCAAGAAACGGAACTTGTTAAGGGTGACAATATGCTGCTACAAAAACTTGTGTAACATTGCCCGGAAGGAGGGCAGGAATTCAAAGAGGATCATCTTCTTTCTCTTCAAGACCCACAATCAAATACCGATCAAGATGAGCAGCTTCCCTCCCTGTACCAAAATGCCACTTTGGCATAAGAGCCCTGAGAGAACAAGAGAGGCTGTGAGTTTATCACAGTGGAAGGGCTCCCGTCACCACCATTAGACACTCAGCATCGTGAGCTCCGCAAAAAAGATTCCTTCATGAGCTTCACTTACCCTACTGCATTGTACTTAGTTGGATTTCTGACTTAAGGGCCCTTTAGTAAGATTCTCCAAAGATTTTTGTATCCTAATCTCTGGAACCAAAAAGCCTGCCTTATGTGTCAGAAGAAACATGAAAAAGTGGTAAAAGTTAAAGCTCATAAGATGTGGAGGTCATTTTGGGTTATCAAGGTGGACCCTCCCTGCAATTATAAATGTCCACATAAGAGGGAGATAAGAGGATATCTGTCAGAGAGCAAAGGTGACATGATGATGGAAGCAGCGATGTGTATGACATACTTTGACAATGGAACAAGGGCCCCAAAACCAGGAAATACAGGTAGCCATGAGGAGCTGAAAAGTGCAAAGAAAAGTCCCCAAACCCTGCTAACACCTTGATTTTAGGCCTGTATTTTGTCTAACTTGTGCTCCTTATACTAATAAATTTTATTGCTTGAAGACATTAAGTTTACAGTAATTTATTACAGCAGCAATGGAAACCTAACACAAATCTCAATGAACCTTTTGGGATTCAGTGGTTGGCAAAACTGCCCAAACAGAAGCCAGTTAGAGGCTGCAAGAGGAGAGAAGTGCACAGCCAGTGAGTGAACAGGAGGGTCAGTCTTTGACATTTAAACCTCATTTAAACACGCTGCCATCCTTTAGACACAGCTATGAAGCCAATACGTCCTTGCCACTTCCTAATAAAACCTGATGTCCTAATAACTGAACTTATCCATTTCTTATTAGTTCTTGTACTCACTAAAACTTGTTTTAGCAAGAGTTGTCCCCGTCTTAAAACTCTCCTCACTTAGCTTCCAAGACTTCCCCTTTTCTAGTTCTCCTTTTACCTCAAGACCCCTGAAGGAGAGTTTCTGTAGGTACTGATTGGGTTTGTTACTGGGTGGTTGTTTTTATTTTGGGCCATTCATGTATGGCAGGTCCACCCATAATACTGTGTTAAGAAGAGAATCCACTATTATTTTTCTTCATAGTATGAGTCAGATATTGAAAAACCATTAAATATTTTTTCTTTTTTTTATTTAGAGAAAAAGAGCAAAACAGAAAAAAAGGTAGTGTTTTTTTAAAACATACTAAGAAATCACTAGATGATAAATTACATATTATCATCTTAGAAATAGTTGTTCAAGTTACAAAATCAAAGCATGAAAAGTGGATGATCAAACAATGACAGTACAAACCATTGTGTTTGATAAATCAACAAAAACTTAGTAGTATGGTTATCTATCTTACACACTTTTACATACAGTTATATCCTTTAGAGCACTTTCTTTCCCTTTCATTATTACAATATCTATTATACATTTTGGATCTTATTACTCCTTCATTTTTTATTATTTTTTACACTAGAGAGACAATGTGATATCGACAAATATGAGTCTGATTTATTTCACTTATGAGGATAGTCTCAAGTTGCTGCCATTTACTATAAAAGCCTCAATATCACCCTTTTTTATAGCTGAGTAATATTCCATTGTATAAAAATACCACATCTTTCTCATCCACTCTGTGGTTGATGGGCATTTTTGGTTGTTTCTAAGATTTAGCTATTACAAATTGTGCTTCTATAAACATGGGTGCACATATATCACTGTGACATGACCTTTTCGATTTTTCTGAGAAAATACCTAGGAGAGAAATAGCTGTACTGAATGGAACTTCCAATCCTAGTTTTTTGAGGAATCTCCATACTGATTTCCATAGTGGCTGCACCAGTCTACACTCCCTCCAACAGTGGAGAAGTGTTCCTTTTTCCCCACAGCCTCACTTATATTTGTTATCAGTTGATTTCTTAATTATTGGGTCCTGACCTAGATCCCCAATCTCCCAAAGGTTTAAATAAAATGAGACAAGTGGTATGATTTCACCCACAGGCTGAAATTTATGGTAGAAGTGCGACTGCAGGAGTGAAATTCTTTCAGCTGCAGTCTCTATTTACTGAATTAGTGTTGGAGCCATGTGTCCTCAGCTGTGGCCTTATTTTGCCCTTACTATGAATCAGCTACCGTCACCACGCAAGGGGCCTAGGCCTAGGACAGACTCACAGATAAACACAGAAAGCCAATTAGTTAATTTTAAATCCTGCTCAGAGCCGCTTTATGGTGGTCTCCAATACTTGATGGCAGCCATTCTTTCCAGAGTGAGATGAAATCTCAGTGCTGTTTAAATTTGCATTTCTCAAATGACCAGTGATGGTGAACATTTCTTCATGTATTTATTTGCCATTTGTATATCTTCATCTGAGAAATGTGTGTTCATCTCAGAGGCCCATTTTTGGAGAGGGTGTTTGAATTTGGGGGGCTTGATGTTTTTTAATTCTTTATCTGTTCTGGATATAAGTCCTTTGTCTGAGGGGTTGCTGGCTAAAATTCTTTCCTATTCTGTGGGTTTTCTTTTCACTCTGTTGGTGATTTATTTTGATGTGCAAAAGTTTTTTAATAAGACGCGATCCCAGTTGTTGATTCTTTGAAGTGTTTCCCATGTGGTTTGCATTTTGTTCATGAATTCTCTGCTTACCCCTATGTCTCCAAGATTTCTACCTACCTTGTCTTCCAGTAGGTTTAGTGTTTCTGTTTTAATATTTAGATCTTTGATCCATCTTGACTTTAGTTTAGTACGTGGCTATAAGTATGGGTCTAGTTTCAGTCTTCAGCATGTGGAAAGCCATTTTTTCCAACGCCATTTATTAAAGAGGCTATCCTTCTTCCAGCGAATGTGTTTAGCCCCTTTGTCAAATATAAAGTGGCTTAGTGTCTTTGTAGTTGTGTTTGCATCTTCTAATCTGTTCCATTGATCCTCAGGTCTATTTCTTTGCCAGTACCATGCTGATTTTATCACTGTGGCTTTGTAGTATAGTTTCAAGTCAGGAATTGAGATGCCTCCTGTCTCGCCTTCGTTGCCAAGAATCACCTTTGCTATTCTAGGTTTCTTCTGTTTCCAAATGAATTTTAGGAGTGGTTTCTCTAGATCTGTAAGGTACGTTATTGGTATTGAGATTGGGATTGCATTAAATCTGTATAACAGTTTTGGGAGTGTGGTCATTTTCACAATTTGGTTCTTCCTAACCAAGAGCAAGGAATATCTTTCCATTTTCTAATATCCTCTTAAATCTTCTTTTTTTAAACTACTATGATTTTCAGCATATAGGTCCTTAACATTCTTGGTTAGGTTGATTTCTAAGTACTTCATTTTTTTGATGCTATTGTGAAAGGCGATATTTCTATAATTTCTCTCTCAGTGAGTTTTTTTGTGTACAGGAACACTATTGATTTTTGAGTGTTGACTTTATAGCCAGCTACACTGCTGATTTATTACCTCTAATAGTCTTTTAATGGAGTTTTTTGGGTCTTCTTATAGAGTATCATGTCATCTGCAAATAGTGATAATTTAACTTCTTCCTTTCCTATCTTTATTCCTTTTATTTCTCTCTGTTGTCTGATTGCTCTGGCTAATATTTCCAGAACTATATTGAATAGGAATGGTAATAGTGGACATCCTTGTCTTGTTCCTGATTTTAGAGTGAAAGCTTTCAGTTTTTGTCCATTTAGTATAATGTTGGCTGTTGGTTTGTCACAGATGACCTTTATCAGATTGAGATAGACACCATCTATTTTGAGTTCCTGCAGGTTTTTTATCATGAACAAGTGTTGGACTTTATCAAAAGCTTTTTCTGCATCTATTGAGATGATAATGTGTTGATGTGGTATATTACATTTATTAATTTCTATATTTTAAACCATCCCTGCGTTCCTGGAATAAATCCCACTTGGTGTATAATCTTGATGATTTGCTGCATTCTATTTGCCAGTATTTTATTGAGAATCTTTGCATCAATGTTCATTAGTGAGATTGTCTTATTGTTTTTTTTAGTTTCAATTGCATTAATTTCTGCTCTGATCTTTACAATTTCCTCTCTTCTATTAGCTTTGGGCTTGACTTGCTCTTCTTTTTCTAGAAGCTTGAGATGTAGCATTAGGTTATTTATTTGTGTTCATTCCATTTTCTTGATATGACAATTTGTTGTTATATATTTCCCTCTTAGGACCATTTTCACTGTATTCCACAGGTTTCAGTATGTTGTATCTGCATTTTCATTGAATTGTAGGTATTGCTTAATTTCTTCTTTAATTTCACCTGTAACCCACTGATTGTTCAGAAGGTTGTTATTTAATTTCCATGTATTTATGCATGTTTTGCTATTTCTTTTGCCATTAATTTCAAATTTCAGTGCACTATGGTCAGACAATATGCATGGGATAATTTCAGTCCCTTTACACTTACTTAAGAATGTTTTATGGGCTAATATGTGGTCTATTTTGAAGAATGTCCCATGCACAGTTGAGAAGAATGTGTATTCTGATGTGGTTGGGTGGAACACTCTGTAAACATCTACCAAGTCCATTTGCTCATAGGTTTGATTTAGTTCTGTTATTTCTTTGCTGACTTTTTGTCTAGTTGACCTATCTCTTTGTGACAGTGTGGTGTTAAGAGCTCCGATTAAAATTGTGTTCTTGTGTATTTGGTTTTTCATGTGCATTAGCATTTGTCTTATATAGTTGGGTGATCTTGTATTTGGCACATATATATTTATAATTGTTAGTTCTTCCTCTTGAATTTTTCCACTGATAAGTATGTAGTGACCTTCTTTATCTCTTTTAATCATTTTAGGTTTGAAGTTCATATTGTCTGCAAACAGAATAGCTACCCCTGCTTTTCTCAGAGTTCCTGTTGCATGGAATACTGTTTTCCATCCTTTGACTTTTAGTCTATGAGTTTCCTTTTGAGTTAGATGTGTTTCTTGTATACAGCATATTGTGGGATCCTTTTTCTTGATCCATTCTGTTGATCTATTTCTTTTAATAGGTGAATTGAGGCCATCTGCATTGATGGATATAACAGATGTGTACTGGCTCAACTTTGTCATGTTATGTTTCTGCTGTTAAAACCATCTAATATCAGATCTATTTTCCTCTGATTTCTGATTCTGGGTTTCTTTATTTTTTTTAATCACATACTGCAAAACAAACAAAAAAAATTTATGCTTTACTCAGCATCTAAGTCTGCTTTCTGGGGGCTCTGTCTCTCTTACACTTCTGACACCACATGTTTGAGTTTTTCACACCAGTGAATTCTTCAGATCTAGGCTGGACACAGCTACAGCTTAATTCTAACACTTAATACCACAGTTCCACCTAAGCACTGCCTCCTTCAAAGGCCAAGCTCAAAAGCCAAGTCCCCAGCTTACACACTTCCTGACTAAACTGCATAGTCACTAACCCACATTCTTTTCCCCAGCTTCAATTGTTTCCTAGAATACATCACAGGACCTGGGAAAAGTTTATTTACTACTAACAACTTATTACAAAGGATCTATTAAATGATAGCAATGAATACTAGGATTAAAATGTACATATGACGCATAAAAGCTTCTATCCCTGTAGACTTTGGGGTGTATCACCCACCCCCAGCAATAGATACTTTCCTCTTCACCAGCCCAAAGGCTCTACATAGGTCTTTGGTAAGGAATTTTTAATAGATACTTCAGTATGCAGGCATGATTGATTAAGCCATGGGAATTAATTTATTAAGCTACAGCTATATAATTGAAACTCTGGTCTTCCCATAGGCCAGAGAGTAAGGCTAAAATTTCTAATCTTCTAATTATATGGTTGGTTCACTTGGCAACCAGTCCTCATTTTGTAGATATCAAGGTGATTTCCAAAAATCTATCATTAATAAAAACTTAGGTGTGGTTGGAGGTTGTTATGAATAGCAAAAGACTGCTATTTCTGGGACTGGTCAAAGGCCAAATATTGCACCAAAAGATGTTCTTTTTACTACCACTGGGGAAATGACAAAGCATTTAGGAGCTCTGTGCCAGGAGGCATGTGCAAAACCAAAATAAATCTGCTCCTCAACTTTTGATGAGGTAAATCTCCAAAAAGTCATTTCAAGCTGGAAAAAATCATTAAGTTAAAAAAATGCATATACAAATCTAAGCTTAATGACATAGTACACCACTGAATACCCTTTGCTTCCCTTCATGATTATGGCACCAAAAGAGAGCTGTCATTGGCTGCTTGCTGTCAGCATCACAAAAGAGTATCACAACTTATAGTGTCGGGGGGGCATTCAAAGTATCTGACACTGCAATTTAAAAGAGCCTGGATACCAATAAAATCCTCATTACCCTCTGAACCTCATGAGTGTAGCCTCTACTGTCTTCATTCCCGTCAGCGTGGTGGCCTCCTCTGCCCCCACCAGTGTTGCTCATAAATCTCCATTTCCAGCATTGAAGGCTTCTCCAGCCTGCAGGAAAGGCAGAAGACAGACAGTACTGGGGACACACTGGTCTCAGGGTCACAACAGACAGGACACTTTCTGGCTCTCAGAAACCAAGAGCATCTTACTCTTACTCTATTTCATTCACATCCTGATGTGATGCTAAGAAGAGCCTTAAAAATATGCTTCTGAGTGCTCTAAAGGATATAACTGCATGTATGTTTAAGTGTGTAGGATTGATAACCATGTTACTAAGTTTTTGTTGGATCATTGAACAGAACTGTTTGCAGTCTCACTGTTTAAATGTGCACTTTGTATGCTTTACTTTTGTAACTTGCACAACTATTTCTAAGAAGACAATATGTAATTTATCAACTAGTGATTTCTTACTGTTTATTTTTTTTAAATTAGGTATTATTTCTACCCTTTTTCTGTTTTGTTTTGTTTTGTTCTCTTTAAATTAAAAAAATGCTTCTGCCATTATCACACTTCTTTGACCTCTGGCATGAGCCAGAGAAGCCTGTATGCTAACTAACTGCTTCATGGTGACCAAGGGTGACCCCCATGGCCTTTGTAATAGCATTAGCATTGCAGTTTTGACCACCGCTAGACTTTGCAAGTCGTGCTGATTCCATCCGAGGCCATATTAAGTCAAAACCACTCCATCTTGATGTGAAGGTAGAGACTTTCAATTAATTGAATAATTAAGTGCCATCCCAAACCCCAGAAAGATTCCAATCAATACCCCAAAACCTAAAGTATATGCGACTTCTGTGAGTCAAACACAACCTGAGTTTTTACATAAGCCAACTCCTTCTCTGTGTCTTCTTTACTACTGCTGCTGTGTATCTGCTCAGTTCTTTGGAATATGAACAGCCTGGATTGAGATTGAGATTGAGATTGAGATTGAGATTGAGATTGAGATTGAGACCAGCTTTCTGGTAACACAAGGACCAGAACCAATCCCCAAAATCATGCCCCCATGACCCACATAGGCATATCCAAGAGTGTGCTTTACTAATCTCCTAGACATCTCCAAGCCAATCATGTTGATGGTAAAGATTGACCATCATATACATATTTTTTTTATTTTTTATATTTTATTTAAAGAAGAAAAAAGCAAAAGAGAAAAAAGGGTAGAAACAATACAGAATTTCAGAAAAAAAATAAACAGTAAGAAATCACTAGTTGATAAATTACATATTGTTTTCTTAGACATAGTTGTTCAGGTTACAAAATTAAACCATACAAAGTAAACATTCAAACAGTGAGGTTGCAAAGAAGTTCAATGATCCAATGACAACTTAGCAACATGGCTATCAATCCTACACACTTAAAAATAAATGCAGTTATATGTTTTAGAGCACTTTCTTCTCTTCTTTTTACTTTTTAAGTCCATTATCTGTTTAGTTATATCCTGTTTCAGGTTGCTCAGTACCTTACTGACCTGTATTGTTGTTGTTATTTACTTTTTCAATCACCTTATATTATTCTGTTGCTTTGTTTTTGAGTTTCTCCTCATCCATGCCCCGTGGGTCAGCTTTGGTGTAGTAGGGAGGTTTTGGGAGGCATTTTGTTACTTTGTTATCTGCTTTTTTTTTTTTGAAGGTAGCAAAATACAGCAGAATGAGACAGAACAAACCCATGCGAGGCAGTGCAGAGAAATTTGCACAGAACCTCACAGCAGGTCACCAGGACAACAGCAATAGGCACAATAGCACATCCCATTCTGTTCACATTAGCTGTTCTTTCAATCAGGTAGAGCAAAATGGAAGGAAATATTGAACTTATAAAAACAGAATATTGAATAGAGCAGTACCATTAATCAGAACTGAGCAAAACAGTGATAAAAATATTGGCCTTCAAAGAGATGGTAGAATAAAATCCCCCTTACTTGCCACACTGCATATATTCATCCTCCCAAGAGATACTTAGAACTCCGGTTCCCACTTGCTAACAGGGAGTGGTGGGAAGGATCGATGTCTGATTCTTAGCCCGGGCACTGGCAGGCCCCCAACCGCTTACCAGGGTGGTGAGCAAGCTGCCTGTTCTTCAGCGCCCCAAGTTCCAACTTGATGCAGAGCTCAGGAATCGCCGATAGTTCTCTTACATATTTTTAAATTACCTGTGAAACCTGAAACATTAGGTGAGGATAATCAGTATCTTCTGTTATTTCTTTTGCTAAAGAAAAAAAACCTAAAAAATTTTTTGTGCATGGAAAGGAATAATAGGTGTTGTATTTCAAACACCTAAAACAAAATCAGGTATTGGCTAACGATATAGGCAATGTGGATGCTAACAGTTCTGAGGACATATTTATTTATTTATTTATTTATACCAGAAATTGAACTCAGGACCTAGTGCTTGCCAGGCATGTGATTAGGCCACTGGGCTATATCCCTTAACAAACTTAATCTGTTAATGATTCACTTAAGTAATATGAACTATGAGGCATTTGGGTTTGTGCTTTATTAATTTATTCATCTGTTTTTAAGGCAATTTGGCACCTAAACAATTTACAAATATAAATATATGTGTAGCCACCATGTACAATGTGTGCCTGCACACCACGTACAATGCGTGCCTGCACACAAACATACACAAAAGCAAAGTTGTATAACTTTCACTTAGATTTATCACTTACCAGTTTTTTTTTTTTTAAGTTAGGTTTTTGAGCTGGGAATGGTGGTACATGTCTATAATCCCAGCATTCTGGGAAGCTGAAGCAGGAAGAACACAAACTCATTCAAGAGCAGCCTTATCGATTTTGTTGGTTAGTGATGATCTGTTTTAAAACCAAAAAAAAAAAAAAAAAAAGGCCTGAAGATATTGTTCAGTGCTAAATCCCTGGCTTTAATCCCCAGTAGAGCACACACAGACTATCAAGATGATCTCTTTTTCCAAAGGACTAATAAATCACTAGTTCTAAATTTCTACTTCCAAAGAGATGATTCTTAGTTGAAACAAGGTAGAAAATTTACAACTGATAGGTGCAAACCAGTTTCTATGCCCACCTAACCTGGGAAAGCCTTCCTTGAATTTTCCATTTCTCATCTTGGTGTGTGCACCTTTTCTTTTGAAAATTGCCCCCTTCTACGGTAGCTGATGGGGTCCTCTTACCTTCTCTACTAGCTGGTGAGGTTTATGTTTTTGGATTAGCTCCCTCAGATTTCACCCCAAAGCCTTCCCACTGTGTCTTCTACATCTATGAGAACATGAGGAGACTCAAGACACTGATATTCCCCAGTCACCATCTTCCTTGGAGGAACCCGTAACATTCTTCTGACCCAGGAATGAAGTATTATTTTGGGCTTTTGTGTAAGGCCAGTCCATGTCCTGGGGAGTTTGCCCCTGACACCTCCAATCTGTAAAGGTGAGGGAAATGAGTGCCTCTTGTCTCCAGTGTCCTTATAATCAGATAGGAGCAAGGTTACAACAATTAGGAGGGAAAAACCAAAAAGAGGAAGCTACATAATAGAGGAGTAAAAGCAAGCAAACTACACTACAGCACTAGCAAGCAAAAGTTCTGACCAATCCTTTGAAACAATAGGAGCTTCTCCAATACAACTATGTAGTTTAGAACAAGCCAAGGACAATCAACCAAAATGAAGGGTGTCCCGAATCCCAGGACAGATGCTCTACTCCTCCCTAGGAGGCAGCATGGTCAGTGAGCACACAGAGCCTGGTGCTGGCACCTGGTGCCGTCAATGTGACTTCTCAAGTGAAAGTAGATCATCTTGCATGTAGCGAGACAAAATATATAAGCTTTAATGTGTATTTCTTAATAGCCAGACATGTTAAATTTTTCTTCCTACACTAGTTGAGCCATATACTTCTTTTTCCGAGAAATGTCTGTTCATTTCACTTGCCAGTTTCTTGATTGCATCTTTTATTTTAGGTGGTCAAATTTTTTTGAGTTCTTTATATAGACTAGATTTTAAACTTCTGTCTGAGGAGCAGCCAGCACCAGAAATAATGGCAGTCATCAAAAAGTCAGTAGCAAGTTCTGGCATGGCTTTGGTGAAAAAGGAATCTCCCTATATTGTTGGTGAGAATGTAAACTAGTACAACCAGTATGGAAATCAGTGTGAAAAATTCTCAAAGAACTAAAATTAGAAATTCTATATGACCCAGTTATTCTCCTTCTAGGCTTCTTCCCAAAAAGCTAAGACTCAAGCTACAGTGGTACATGCATAACCAACGTTTATATCAGCGACATTCATGATAGCAAAACCTGGGAAGCAGGCTGCATGCCCATAAAGAGACAAATAGATAAACAATATGTGCTGCTTATACATGATGGAATACAAGTCAGCTATGAAGGAGGACAAATGTGAGAAAAGTGAATACACCTGTAAAATACAATGTTGAATAAAATAAACACACAAGCTCAAATAATGTGTGGTATCTCTCATTTGAGTAAAGCAAAGTACAAACAAAGAGAATAACAAAGGATGGGTAGAAGGAAATATGGGGTTAGATTGCTTGCAAATGGGAAAAGCTGCTGCCCCAGGGAGAGAACCAGCCAGTGTCTCCCAAGGTCCATGCCATGTTGAAACTTAGGGCGCTGGGAAACCAAGCAACCCGCTCACCTCCCTGTTAAGCACGTGGGCTGAGAATCAAACCTCCCATCCCCGCTCCCCGTTGGCAAATGGGAGCCAGAGGTTTGAGCATGTCTTGGGAGGTTGACCATATGCAATATGAGCAAATAGGGGGGATTGTCTTCTACTATCTCTTTGAAGGCAAATATTGTTATCACTGTTTTGCTTTGTTCTGATTAATTGTATTGCTCTATTCAATATTCTGCATTTGGTTTAATTTTGCTATACCTGATTGAAAGAACAACTATTGTGACGATAACAAGATATACTATGGTACCTATTATTGTTTTCCTGGTAACCTGCTGTGAAGTTCTGTACCAATTTCACTGCACTGTCACAATTGGCTTTGTTCTGTCTTGTTCTGTTGTATTTCACTACCTTCAAAATAATTTTAAAAAAATTTTTTAAATGAGAAAGGCTTTTGCAGGACCAAGCGTGAGGACAGAAGGGGAGGAAACAAGGAAGTAAGTGGAATTAAATGCCATGGATAGAAATCTAATAACCTCAGTGAATGTAAACATTATTTGTTATAAACATGAATGAAGAATAACAAAAAGAAAAATGAAAATGGGGAGAGGGGATTTAGAAGAGGGAGGGAGGTGGATAAGAAGGAAATTTGCAAAAGAAACAAGCTGTATTATTAAGTACATGTACCCACTCCCCAAGATGAATGTACACTTCATGTACTACACACATGTACTAATAAAAAAGCAGCCAAAGTGCAGCACATAGCATCAGGAAGTAAATTCACTGGTGAAAACATGAGCTTAAAAGGGCAAAAATTATGCATCCATGGATACAGTTGACAAAGATACTCCTAGGAATTTAGGAGACACTTTCAGTTATGTTTTTAATAAGGAGACACTTTCAGTTCTGCAGGCCATGTTGCCCCACAACAAAAACCATCTTTTTTTAAGGTCACAAGGAACCAAAGTTCCTCTAGGGAGCTCTAAGACAGAATGTGCTTTGCATTTCAATGAAATTACACCAGAGATCTCTAAATGCATCCTAGTCCCTCTATACCTCTTAGGCCTTTCTGAATACACTGTCAATAAGTCATAAACAAAATCTGAACATCTTTGTCAGACACAAAGTTCAAGTGTCTTGAGCCCCAAGTTCTTCACAAAAATCCCTGAATTTGGTTTATAAGGTGCCCCTAAAGACAAGAAAAAGGAAGAACGCAGCCTGTGTACACTGCAAGTGAGAATATAGTAAGGGTCAAACCTTGTGCTCACAGATTATTAAAGGCAATAAGTTTGGGGAATCATGGTTATTTTATCATTGTTTCTTTTTTTTCTTTTTTTTTTTTTTAAACAGGGTCTCACCATGTTGTTCAGGTTGGCCTTGAACTCAACATGTAGCCCAGGCTGGCCTCCAATTTGTGGTGATCCTCCTGCCTCAGCCTCCCAAGGGCTAGGATTACAGGTGCACACCGCCACACCTACCATTGTTTCTTCAGGGCCACACTACAGCTGAGTGATGAGTCTGTAGTAGAACATTAGCTTTCTATGGTACAAACTATGCACAAGAGCTACGCATACATCACTAGATGATGTAACTACTTGTGCTGTGTCAATACACATCGCAATACAATGTCAAAAGTCCTTTTAAGTACAGATATATTTGATTCTGATCCTCTGGATCACTAATCTAAGTCTATACATGTGTGTTGATTGATTTTAGTTGAAAGGACTGTACACTATCAAACAGAACATTGCCCAGACTCCAGACAACACCTGGCCACCTCGGCAATGAGACAGATGGATGGTGCAGTGACCAGACGAAAGCCTTCCTGGGGTGACACTCCCATACCCTCCCTCACGTTAAAATCAAACGAAAAGTTCCCTGCTTTTCTCCTGCTTGGTACATTTCTGTCTTGGAATTAGCCTACCACTCCCTTGTGGTGTGTTAGCCAACCTTTTTCTGTGTTCCTTGGCTACTGGTAAATTAGTTTTACTATTCATGGTACCAGCCTTGCACACAGCTCTCACTGCAGTGGGACAAATGATGTTGGCTAGAAGAAAAGGGACCGTTTATTCCTCTCGTCCCAGGGTCACAGAGCCACAGAGCAAAGGCTCTGAGAGCATCTACCCAATAACACCATCAAAGGACACAAGTGCTGCCACAGTCGCCAAATTCTACTACAAGGGACCCAACCAGAGGCCTGGATCTGGGCCCTAACTATCTAGACCCATTCACCAGACCAAAAGGCCCATGGAAATGGGAAAAATGGATTTATTCACAATTTGGCCACATTGGGAGGGCAGCTGGTCACACCACACACACACACACACACACACACACACACACCAGCCATCCTAAAGCACTTTAACCTACAGGAGGGGTAAATCAAAAGCCAAGAAATATGTGATGTTGATTCTGCCAGGTTTTGGCCCACCAGTGGGCCCAGAAAAATGTTCAAAGCCTGGTCCTGCAGAATATCCTTTGGTGCCAGGGCTGAGGCTAACGATTTCAGTCTAAGCATAAGAACTTGAGAAACAGAGCAGCTTTAACAGGCTTGATTTTTAAAACTCCATTTCACTCTCACTAGACGTGGAATCTGGGTGTGCCTGGCGCTTGGATTCCCCAGACCCCAGAACTGAGAGCAATAACCTCACTGGCATTTTGGGGAAAGCACCCCAAGCAGAGTAAAATAATTGTTTCTGAAGGACTTCAAAGCCATTTTGTCCCTAGAGTCCTGTGAAATGTCTTTAAATCTGGTAGGGAAAGTTCCTCATTGCAACATCTGTTTCTCGGCCCTCAGTTCCTTCCAGTCCATTATTAGTCTCTGTACTGCAATTGGAAGCCTAAAATGTAATTCTCAGAAGGTGAAGGCACGTGAGGGTTTAGAAAGCAGTAAACACAGAAGGCAATTTTCCTCATTCTATACTAGTAGCTGGGCGTGGCCGTGCACGCCTGTAATCCCAGCACTCGGGGAGGCTGAGGCAGGAGGATCATTGCAAGTTTGAGACCAGCCCGGGCTACAAAGTGAGCTCAAGGCCAGTCTGAAAGGCATAGTGAGACCTTGTCTCAAAAAGATAATAAATAAATACCACATTGCTCATTCCATCCCTGACCCAGGATTAGCATCAGGTATTTTGTCACAGCATGCATAGCTGTGGCTCTGGCTGCGATGACAGCAGACAGATGGCAGTAGAGAAACCACAGGCACAAGTCCAACAGCATAGGCAGGTTCACTTCTGCAAAAATAGGGAACCCTGGCTTCCTGAAACCTGATGGTGATGGCTCTCAGCCTCAGCAGCTGGCATTTGTTACATATCCCTGCTTTACCAGCACTTTAAGGTGCTGAATGACACCAAGTTTCCTTTGCTCCTTCAGCCTTATGGATCAGAATGACTTATCCCAGCCACTGAAGAATGATACAATTGTCAACCTGACTCCATAGTCTCCCCCTGACCTGCCCTTTTCTAAACTGCTCTTTCTCTCAATCTATTTAAATTCCAAAATCACAAGTCTGAAAATATCTTGCAGTAGAAATTCTGACATGACAGGTCTGATGAATTTCCTGCAAAGGAAAAGGAAAGTACCCCCACCATCCCGAGCTGCAGTGCTAAGAATCTGCAGGTGGGACACGAGAAGCAGCGCTGTCCTTGCAAGGCTTCGCTGGTCAGCGTCTTCCTCCCAAGCTGCTTCCTAGATCCCTGCAGACTCAGAGCCTTGTGGTACCAGCAGGATTGAGCAGTCGCCATTTTAGAGACTACCAAAAGGCCCATAAAAGTGGGGAGCTTGAAACTCAGAGCAGCTGCAGGCTGGGTCCATCTAGTGGCTGCCAGCGTCAAGTCAGCAGGAGGTCAAGGAGCCAAGTTCAAGCCAGCAGGGAGCCCCAGTTCAAGCAGGCAGCAGGCACACAGAGGGTCACAGGCTGAGCAAAGCAGGTTCCAGCCTGAAATCAGTCTGAACTTCCATGGAACTAAAAGCTTGGAACTGAAGCTTGCTGGGATTATCCACTACTCTGTCAGTCATGGTTTCTGTCAGTGGCCCCCAGGCCTCATGCATTTGCATTGTGCATTTGTGATTGGTTCATTGTCTAGTGCTTGGATTGATGGTGTAAGTGCTACACCCGCCTAGGGGTGGAGCCAGAATACAATGTAATGGCTGGTAGAAGGCGTGTGTGTGTGTGTGTGTGTGTGTGTGTGTGTGTGTGTGTGTGTCTCTTGCCAGTTTCCACCATGCCAGCCTTGGAGCCAGTTGAGTATGGACTGAAACCTCCAAAAACTGTAAGAAATAAACCAGTGACAACTTTGGGCATCAGGTATTTTGTCTCAGCAGCAAGTAAAAAGTGACTAAGACACTGCCATAAAACTACAGCTGGCCTGCTGGGATGAATTACATGGATCTCAACTCCATCTGCAAGCTCTGTTTACCACTGACAGCAGGGACGGACCCTGAAGTGGGCATGCTTTTCATTTTTTTTTCTTTTTCTTGTTTATTCTTGTTTTAATACATGTGTGAACACTGTTTATAGATCTTCTGTGGTTATTTTGTTCTGTTCTTATCTTTATTTCTTTCTTCTCTCTTTCTCTCCAGTTTTCTTCACCAGTTTGCCAAAGGTCATGTAATCTTCCTTGGTCTTCCAGTATTGTTTCTGATCTCTTCCTCTTCTTTTATTTCTCTATTGTTCCCACTGAACCCCTTTTAAAGTTTCTCCCTTGAGGCTAAAACCACCATATTGAGGGCATATTTACTGAACATGAATCCACCTCACCAGGTAAGGCAAGTAGTTAAACAAAAGGAGGAAAAGGGGGGGACCAACAACAAGAAGATAACATGACAAGGATCAGTTAATACTTATCTGTCATAACCATCAATATCAATGGTCTCAAGTCACCAATCAAAAGAAATTGACTTGGGTTGGGGATTTAGCTCAGCGGCATGAGCGCCTGCCTGGCAAGCACTAGGTCATGAGTTCAATCCCTGGTACCAAAAAAATAAAAAATAAAAAGAAAGAAACAGACTAGCAGATTGGATCAAGAAACAAGTTCCAAAAATATGCTGCATACAAGTAGCATATTTAATTAAAAAACACATTCATAGTCTGAAAGCCAAAGGATGGAAAACAATATTCCATGTGACAGAAACCCAGAAAAAAGCAGGGGTAGATATTCTATTTGCAGACAAACTTGATTTCAAGGCAAGAGTGACTAAGAGAAAACAATTCAGAGGAAGAGATAATAATCGTCAATGTATATGCACCAAATATTGGCACATCTACCTATATAAAGCAAATATTAATGGACATGAAAAATCAAACAAACACTAATACAAATGTAATGAGGGCCATCAACACCTCACTGTCACAAATATATGGGTCAACTAGACTTAAAAATCAACCAAAAAAATTGGAACTCAATCAAAATTTTGAAAAAATAGTTGATATTTACAGAGTGGTCCACCCAATAACATCAGAATACACACTCTTCTCAGCTGCTCATGGGATGTGCTCCAAAATAGCTCACATACTAGCTCATGGAACATGCTTAAGTAAGTGCAAAGGAACTGAAATTATCCCCTGCATATTATCAGACCATAGTACAGCGAAACTGGAAATCAATGGCCAAAGAAACCATAAGAATTTTATAAACACATGGAAATTAAATAGCACCTCCCGAACAACCAGTGGGTCACAGATGAAGTTAAAGAAGAAATCAGTTTCTACAATTAAATAATACCAAAACATACAGGAACTTATGAGACACAATGAAAGCTGTCCTCAAAGGAAAATTAGTAATGGTGAATTCTCGTATCAGGAAAACAGAATCAACCGAACCAACTCAAACAACCTAATGTTGAACCTTAAGCTTATAGAAAAAGAGGAGCAAGCCAAGCCAAAAGCTGTTACAAGGCCAGCCAGGTCTACATAGTAAGACCTTGCCTCAAAAAGAGAGAGACAGAGACAGAGACAGAGGCAGGGGGGCGGGACAGACTTTACAATTTGTTTTCTGTTTAGATGAGAAAAGATTTATTTTTTATTGGCTTCACACTACAAGAAAATTTAAGAGTAAGATGAATTCACAAATGTTATGAACTTTTTAGAGATGGTGAATGAGTTTTGTGAAGTTGTTTTGATAGCGAATTGGCAACAGTTTTGAGAGAAAGCTACACAGCACAGGAAACACTGCAGGATGACAGACTACAGGTCATAACATCAAGCACCTATGCAGAGGAGAAAGAGACACCTCTGGTTGACACATGGTCTAGCCAGGGCACAGCCCCACAATGGATGGCAGAGGCTGTCTAGCCTAGTACGGAAATTCTCTGGCTTGAAACTGAGACGGGTCAGGCCACTGGGCAGAGCTGCAGGCAGTGTGGCTCCTTGTAATGCATGCAGAAAGTCTGCACAGTGTCTGCACTGACAGCTGGACCATTTCAAGGGCTGATGCTCTACTTACTGGCTTGGGCAGCCCAGGACTGGCAGGTAGGGCACTGACCCTTGAGCGCTGACCTATGGCTAGACTTGGGGGAGTAAGGCCAAACAACTAACAATGAGGTGTATCGCGCTTCAGGACGTGAGACCCTCCTATCACTGGGGAATGACTTAGCAGGTGATGAGGTAGCCACTCTCCGAGGGCTATTTCTGCTGGGGTGTGTTGACTCCACAAGAAACTGGGGCACGTAAAGATCTTGAACCATGCAAACTGTAGCACAGCTGTGGCACCTGGACTTGACTCCTCCGGAGTGGAAGGCTGCTGTAAAGGCGCCCCCTGGAGGAGGGTTCCCACAGAGGTGAGCACCATATCACACACCCCAGCCACTACAGCAATGGCAGGTGGATTATATAGGGTCCCTACCTCTCTTGCAGGGACATAGATATGCTTTGACTCTGAAGATACAGCCGCAGGTATAGGTAAAGCTTATGGTTCTGCAGTGATTAACAGCCGCAGGTGGGACGCTGCTAGGACTAGCATCTGACCATCAAATCCATTCCACAGGTGCTCAGGTGCAATGATGGGCCAGAGACAATGTCAGACAGTGCTTCCATGTGCCTGCCAGCCACAGGCCACTGGTATGATTGAGAGATACAATGGACTCCTCAAAACTGGCCTACTTGGCATGAAAGTTTGAGGGGTAGGTGTGAGTTTTGCCTCAAAAAATCCAACCACTCAATGACCAGGCCTGACATATGGCTGACAACCTACTGGACACCTCCTAAAAGCACAGCCAGTTCTCTGCACACCAGCCCCACAGAGAATGGCCCTAAGATAATGAAAGAGGCCTTAATCTTCCCCGTATTGGAACCAATAAGGCCAGGAGGCCATTATCAATGGACCCCATCATGGAGAACTGGGTGCTCCTCTTGGAGCCCGGGGAGAAGGACTGAAACATGCTGTAGAAGCTCAGTCCTGGACTTCAGTTATGGCCATTAAAGTCCTCAGTGTGTGCTTTGTCTGATGCTGGTGCCACCATTCTGAAAGGAAGTGACACTGTGGCTGTTTGGCCCATTCCACCCTCATTCCCACTAGCAGTGGGGACCCAGGTATGATGTTCTAAACCAGGGGCTGAGATGATTCCAGCCACAATCTTATCACAGGATGAGCACATGGCCTGCATCTCTTGGAGAGGTAGGATCTTCATATAATGGTTTCTCTTTCTGCCCTGTCCTTCTGACTAGGATGAGTCCACTGGGCACACGTTTGCCTGTGTACATCAAAACCGCATGGCTCTCGATTTGCTGACTGCAGAACATAGAGGGACTTGGACCTTCTTGCAAGTGGAATATTGTGCTTTTACACCTGACCAACAGATGGAGGCACAAGATGTCTTGCAGGAAATGGATGCAGAGGTTTCTACCATCCATGTTTTACAGCACAACTCCCTCATCCAATGGTGAGAATCCTTAGGGTCCACCTTGTACTGGGTAGCCATAAGCTATGCTGTGGTGACAATGGGACTGGTAATGTTCTTTTGTTCCCTGTGTTGTGGTGCTGATATTTGTACACAAGGTTCAGCTCTATGGGCCACTCTCAAGAGACAACTGTCCCCTGACCTTTGAAGGGGTGGAATGTGGGGATGCTGTGGTTTCAAAGTTCGGATCTTGGGTCATCTGAGGACATGTTAAGGACATGGACCCACTGTCTAGTGCAGGCACAGACCAGCGTATGTTTATGTAGCCTTGATTTGGTTGCAGTAAACCATGCATGTGCCGGTTAGTTCAGCAGAGAAGAATATAAATAGGTGATAAGGGCATATATAAGCACAAACAATACAGACAGCTGCTCTGTCTTTCTTCTCTTTCTTGCTGTCAACTGTGTTCTTTCCCCTGGGGATCAAACCTGTAAAGATACCGCTCCAGATGCCCAGCCATGGCAAGTGACATCACCAAGACAATGCAACAGGAGTTCTCCAGACGCTAGCAACTATCCAAAAGCAAGAACGCTTTTGTAAATATCACAGGAATAAGGCTAAGATACTCCCTTGCACCACAGAACAGAGGAAACCGCATTAAAGGGCTTTCCCAGGACAGGTGGCATCTGTAAGCTCAGTAATTACTCATGAAAGCTAATCCACCACCCAGCCACAGATGCTAAGTGGCAAATCAACTAAGCCTCAGTGCTCCACTTAAGCCTACTATAGGCTGAGGCAAGTCCAAGTCCATACGTATCTAGGAAGGGCCACATAACATGGTTAAGAACCAACCCACCGACCTCACCCAGCCTCAAAGTAGCACATGGCCCTGCCAACTACCAATTTCAAACAACAGTTCTTCCCAGCCAAAGAAGACAGCCTACAGCCCCACCACACCAACACTGATGGCATGGAAGCAGAATTCAGCCAGTTGTCTCACCAGATCATAGAGCACAACAAAGCACTAGCATTTGGCCTAGAAAATGCCCCAATTAAAATACAGAAACCAACACCAAGCTCTCTTTGTTTACTTCAGCCTGAATCCCAGGCTGAACTAAATAATAAAGATCCATCAAAGAGCATGTGCAGAGACCAGAAAAGGTGGTCATCTTCTCAAATGTGCATCAATGTAATGCACAAGGTCTACAAAAAAGTTGGGAAATGTGACTCCACTGAAAGAAAGTAATAAAGTTCTAATAATTGGCCCAGGATGAAACAGAAATCTATGAAACAACTGACAAAGAATTCAGGAAAAAAAGTGAGGAAATATGCTCAAAGGCAGGATACATGAAATTACCCAGCCGGAGGAAGAAAACAATGGAAAAAGAAGAAAACAATGGAAAAGGCCAAGGGAAGTTATGTGACACTCTTATGCAAACTGCCATTTTCATAACAGGAATTCTTAAAGGGGAGAAAATGACCTAGAAATATATTTAAGGAGATAATGACTGAACGTTTCCAGAATCTGGGTAGAGACGACAAACACAGGTATAGAAGTTCAAAGATTACCAGTCAAATTCAACCCAAAGAGGAACCCATGAACACATGTCATAATCAAATTTTCAAAAATCTAGAACAAAGACACAAAAAACATCACATTTATAAAGTTTCTTTTTTTGGTGCTAGGGATCGAACTCACAACCTAGCGCTATGCCAGGTGTGTTATGCCACTTATGCCACTAAGCTAAATCCCCAGCCCTAAAACATCTCATTTAACAGAGACCTAATACAGCTTTCAGATTTCTCAGCAGAAAATTTGCATGCTAGGAGACAGTGAGGTGATACATTAAAAGTGTTGATGGACTAAAGTACCAGCTAAAAATGCTTTTTGCAAAAAGAGTGTTCATCACCAGTAGATCTAGCTTATAGGAATTGCTAAAGGGAATTCTTTAAACTGAAATTAAAGCCTGATTATATATAAATATATATAACCTAGTTCATTTCACATATATATGAAAGTTAAAAAGTCAGCAGTATAAATAATGCATAGCCATGCTCAGGATTTTTTGCAACTGTAAAAGTGTTGTGCCATTTTAACCTTACTATGAGTTAAACGACAAAATAGTTAAAAACATTATAGGTTTTAGCCACTAAATGTATCTGCCCCATTTTTGACCTCTCTGGCTATTAATATCTTAACCTAAGCTACACCATCTTCCTCCTGGAATATATAACTATCTGCCATTTGGACTTTACACATAATCTTGACCTTCTCAAATTCATTCTTGCCATTACAATTTCAAGTGCAAACCTGAACATGTTGCAGTATATACCTAAATCCTGCTTAAAACATTTCAGTTTCCTTAGCTCTTACAGAAAACACTAAATCTCTCACGTTGACCTTCGTAACCCGCATGATTTGGTCCTTGTGTACTTCTCAGTCTCATCTCTACCTCTGCCTTTTTGTTGGTCCCCTTACAACATCCTAAAACTTCTAAACTTTTACCCCCTACACCTCTGTATATGCTTTTTCCCCTCTACCCTTCACATCCTTTCACCTGCTCGTCCTTCAGTTCTTGGTGTAGTGACACTATGCTAAATCCTTCTGTTATCCAAGGTTCCCATTGAACACTTTGCCTCTTCTTAGCACTAACTGACTACACTGTAATTTTACAATAATTCATATTGATAAATGTCAATTTTTCCTATCGGACAAGAAAATTCATAAGGACAGAGACTGTGTCTTTTTTAAGTCATCAGCAATTCATCAAGATATACCATAGTACCTGAGTATTCAATAAATATTTGTTAAATAAATTGTCACCATTTTATATTTTAATATTTTTGTAACTGATGTTTTGTTTTCATTTGTCACCATAGAGTGAACAGTTGCTTTTCAATAAACATTTATAATTTAAAAAATAAATTATCAAATACTCCTTTTAGAACTAAGCAAGACAACTAGCACTGACTAATAAGATCACTAGTGACCTTTGAAACTATAGTTTAATATGCTGATAAAGTAGACTTTGGAATGCTAGGACCTGAGTCCCTGAGCAATGAGAATAAGAAAAAGAAGATGCACAAGGCCGATAAAGGAGGCAGCAATGTGCAGGACTTGTGGCTTATCTTCCTTTTGCTATTTTTATGTCATTACTGTTGCTTTCCCAGTCCTGAGAAGACTGAAATAGGGAAGAAATAAAATTTTAGAAACAGGGTAGAATTGGTCAGACCAGCAAGAACTACAGTTGAGGGAGTTTGAACAACAAAAGGATGAGGTAAACAAAGATATCAGAGAGGAGTGGTCAGTTTAATCATCACCATACAACCAGCTGAAAATAATATTTGAACCTGTACATAAAGACACTAATGGGTTAATAAGCCAATTACAGCTAATTAGGGAGAGCATATGGAATGGGCTGGGCTCTTATTATCAGGCTAAGAAGCCAGTTAAACTACACCATTTGATGTAATTAGAAAAATCCAGACTATGGGAAACTTGATCCAACAACCTGGTTCTCTTTACAAACAAAATGCAAGAGGAAAATGGAGGAGGAATTTAGAGATTTAAAGAAATTTAAAAGATATACCAATCAATCATAATGTGTGAGTTTGATTAGGTACTGGTTCAAAGATGCAAACTAAAAAAGAGAAAAATAGGAAAGTAAAACTGGAAATTTGATATTAAATACTTTAGGTGTTACACTTTTAAAGTGTCTTCATAGAGATTATACTGAAATATCTATGTATTTCAGATACCTGTTTTTGCTTTGAAAGGTATTATAAGAGAGGTATGTGGGCAGTGATATGAAAGCAACAAGACTAATCATGAGTTAACAATCCCTAGAGCTGGATTTTGAGTTCACTGGACTTCGCTATATTCGGGTTCTTTTTAATGTTTGAACTTTCCAAACTAGCTGCTTTGTGGTTGTTGTTATTGTTGTTAAAGATGAGATTGGGTTTGCAAACATAGAATATTCTTCCATTTCTTATATTTTAAATGTCTTTGGTTCAGGGGATTTCAGGAAGTCATGGAAATCAGAATTAGGCAAATTCAAAAATCAAAATTTAACACAAAGGATAACAAGAAATTAATGAGGGAGGGGGATGAGGAGTATGCTGAAGGTCCAAAACACCAGGTAGAAAATGAGCCAGTCCACGCTTCTGAGATGCACTGATCAGAGATTCATTGCCAAAGGAAAGCTCAAGCAGGTGTGAGATGACCAAATCTGAACACAGAAAAAAAAAAAATGAATGCACTAAAGTAGCATTATGGTATTGAAAACAGAACAGCAGGGACATTTATATCTCCACAACACATTTCTATCATTTTCTCCTCTATCTGTTCACTCTATTTCCTTTCTCAAAAAATCTAAAGGTAGTGCGACAGCCCTGAGAGAAGGAACTAGGGTGATAAGAGGTAATATAAAGTGTTTGGAGGAAAAGTATTTTCTCCTCCTCTCACTGAATCCTGGATTTAAGGAATAGTGTAAATTGAACTTGACAATTGGCACCTTCCCATTTGTACAAGGTGAAAAATAAAACCCCAGACCTTGGGTGCGATGCATTGAACTGAGGAACCTCTTTTCCAGATCTCATCCCAGCAATCCCCAAAGCACTGGGCCATTTTTAGCTGGTACATACACAAAATAATGATTTTTTTAAATGTCAGGCATTTTGTATATTATACTTTTTGGGGAGAGTAAGATATGTGAAGGGGATAATGGGAGGGCATTCCGGTGAAAACCAGCAAAGAAGTCTGCAGCTGGAGCACAAAGTGCGAGGAGGCGGGCACACAGCAGGGGGTCAGGGCGCCTCCTCGGCCGCGGAAGGGACTCAGGGCGCCGCGTCCTCGCACACAAACTCCAGTAGATACCCGAGGCCCAGTCCAGAGTTGGCCAGGTCGAAGATGAGACCGCGGGGGTGGCCCCCAAATCCTAGCTACCTCGCCGTCAACTACGGACTGCGGGTTCACGCCTCCCTCTCCGCATATAATTTCACCACCACGCTTAACACTCCAAAATGCAACTTAGCAACTGCACAGACTGCGGGCCTAAGCGAGGCGCATGCCTCCAACCCTAAAACCCTAAATCCCGGGCTTCCTCGCGGGAAGGAAAATATGCACCAATCATAATGCAGATGTGAAGGATGTTGAGCCCCAGAGCCAATGAGAGAGACGATGGGCGGGGCCGAGCCCTGGGGTTTAAACCTCTGCGGTCTGCCGGTTAACGGCCGGCGAGCGCCGGGGTTGGGTGTGCGCCTGCGCGGGTGCGTCCTGCTACCCAATCTCGCGGTCCTGGCTGCGCTGGCGGGGCTGCGGGGCTCAGGGCAGCGAGCGGACGCCGGGGCTGCGGGCGCGGAGAGGGCAGGCAGGGGTCGTGCAGAGCTGCGGCTCTCTTTTCTAGCGTCCGAGGTCCCCAGACCGCCTCGCGGCAGACGGATACGTAGTGGTTTCCTGACGCATGTGCACCGGCTGTGCCCCGCTGGGCGCCCCGCTCGAGGTCACAGTGGGCGCCGCCTGCGGGGCCACCGTCCCCCCGCCGCGGTTGGGGGCGCCCCGAGGCCCCCCAGGCCTGGTCCCCCGGGAGGAGCCCGCCGCCGGGTGGTGCGACCGTCTGCGTGTGCCCCGAGGGCGAGCGAAGCCTTCTGCCCTACGGGCTCCACCGAGTGCGACCGGGAGAGACGCCTTGGCCCGCCGGGGAGCAGGTAAGGTGCAGGGACCCCGGGCGGCCGACCCCGGAGTGGACAGAAGCCTTTTCGGTTATTAAAGTACACGACGTAATTAAAGCAAGTCAAAAGCTTGACCGGGTTGGCTTTGGAGGTTTTAGGGGGCGTGGGGACTGGGACGATTTGGTCTTGGGGTGCTGGTGATTGAACTAGAACCTTCACGTTTAGCTACATCTTCGGACCTTTTTATTTATTTTATACTTGAGAGAAGGGCTCGCCAAGTTGCCGAAGTTGGGCTCGAATTTGCGGCCCTCGCAGAGTGCCGGGATGACAGGCACGTCATTAAGGCAGGCTTTAATAGCCTTTAGATGGGTTAGACTTTGCAGTACGCCGAGCTGCTGACTGTGATGAAATAAGCACCCTTATACTCTGTTAGGGAATCAGTTTTTCTAGAGGGCAGTTTGTATTTTGCATTATATTTTAAATTGTACCACAATTTCTAAGCCATTTCTCCTTCTAGAAATTTATCCTAAGGAGATATATTGGACAAGCAGGTATTTGTGTGAGGTTTTTTTTTTTTTTTGGCTTTATTTTTAGACATAAATTCAAGCGATAATACTAAGTACACCAGAGGAGAAAAAATACTTACAATTCCACCAGCCATAAATAACCATCAAATAAAACACTGTTCATATTTGGATTTACTTAAGGTATATTTATTATGAGTATATACATTATTTAAATGAGTATCCTTATAAAACGTTTTTGTGCTAATTGGATATCTTAATAAGAGGTTGTTAGTTTAAAATACCAGATTATGCCTTTTTCAGCTAGAAGTACATTGAGACATATTTCTGTGTGTAGATGTAGATTAGCCATTTCTTAGTGACTACTTAATGGTATTTCTGCCATGGCTATATTGTACCATACATTATTTAACCAATCTCCTAATGATATTTAAGTAGTTTCCAATTTCTTCTTGATCATAAAATGTTAGTGATTGTTTGTACATAGGTGTGCATTCTTGTCCAATGTTGTTAACTCCTTATAATAAATTCCTTAAAGTGAATCATGGCTTTAAAATCATGGCACAATGTAAATTCTAACTCAAAATGACAAATTTCCCCTAGAAAGATGTACTAGCCCTAACTTCCATAGAATTGATGAGGACTTTTCTCCCTTGTTCATACTGGGGATTGAACCCAAGGCCTTTGCACTGAGCTACTTCCCATCCCTTTGTATTTTGTATTTGGGACAAGATCTGAATTGCTCAGGTGAGATTTAAACTTGGGATCCTTCTCTCTCAGTTTCCCAGAGTGTTGGGATTATAGGGTGTACTCTTTAGTAACTAAGAGTAATCGGAATTGATGTTTTAAACGTATTAGAAGTCCTCCAGTTTGTTGTTCCTTTCACCTTGATTATAGTGTTTGCTTTTATAATAGGCTGTTTTAATGCTATGATTCTTTACTGTTTACCTATCCCATGCTAGAGAAACCTGCTGTGACTCTGTAGTACCCTCCATTTTCATGCTTAGGATCCCATCCATGCATGCACCTAACTCCTGTCTGGATTTAAAATTTCCCCCCTTCCACCTTAGAAATCCTTTAAATTGAAACTAGCTAAGTCTGGCACACTGACTCACTTCAGATTTCTGAAGGAAAGATATTGTTAGGTATTTTGGTTAATAGTACCCATTTTCATCTACACATCTAGCTTCTATGTGAAAGTTTCTAAGAGAAAGTGTCCTTAGAAATATTGTTAGGTATTTTGGTTAATAGTACCCATTTTCATCTACACATCTAGCTTCTATGTGAAAGTTTCTAAGAGAAAGTTTTTATAGAAAAAAAAAGAATTGACAGTAACATAGATTTTTAAAGTCTGCATTTTACTGTTTGCAAACATCTCTCTACATATGTTCAAGGGGGAAAAAATTAGAATTTCACATAATTTAAATAAAGGAAAAAACACTTTGATTATAATACTCAAACCAATCTTTAGTGTCGAGTCCTCTTAACTCAGTCCCTACAGAGGATTATTTGTACATATAAACTCACTTGACAAGCTATTGAAATAATTCCATTTTAAAACAGAGAAAGACTAAACTGTACTTCACTTTCTTCTAACCGTCCCTACTATAGGTCAGAACTTGGGATTTGTACAAACACTGAACTCTGAGAAATAATTTCACAAGGATATACTTGGGATTTTTATTTGCTCCATGATCGGTGCCCTTTTTCTCTAGTAACTGTCAAAAATGAAGTCGCAAAACCCTTACAGTTTTGGATTTGATAGTACAAACTAGCCAGTCTTGAAAGGACTGTGCTTAAAAGTGGGAGGCCCTAGTCCTCTCCTTGTTTGTTTTTTTTGTACCAGGGGTTGTACTCTCAACCTTGCTCTTGCGACCTTGCCCTTGCCAAGCAGGCACTTGTGCCCGAGCTAAACCTCCAGCCCCTCTCCTTTGTTTCTAAAGAATCATTAAATATACAGCTTTTAGTGCCTTTTGTCCTATATATTATTGCTTTAGAGTTGATTTTTTAAAATGAGGAATGATTCCTTAAGCTGTTTTTTTTCTAGGTTTTTAATGTGAATATTAATGCCAATCAAGATACACTGAAATAAGGTAAGAAATTGAAAAGCAACTCATTAGTCCTAGTGTGTTAAGATATTCTACCATGCTCAACGATTACACTGAAACAGCAGTTGATAACAGAATCCATATCTGTGTCTTAGGAGTCTTAAACATAGGATTGTTGTAATAGCTAAATCTTGGAACAACCGAAATGCCCATCAACTGCAGAATGGATAAAAAAGATGTATTTTTATACAATAGAGTATTACTTAGATATAAAAAAGGATAATCCTGAGGCTTTTAATAGGCAAATGGAGGCAACTTGAGACCATACATATGTGAAATAAATCAAACTCAAATTTATAAATACTGTATTGTCTCCCTAGTATAAAAAAAAATAATAAAAGGCTGAAACAGTAATAAGATCCAAAATGTACAATAGATACTGTAATAATGAAAGGGAAAGAACTTGATAAAAAGGAAAGAACAACTGGGATAGGGGAAAGGAGAAAAGGAAGAAAGGAAAAGATATGTTGGTAAACATATATAAAGGTATGTATTTGTATGCAAGATAGATTACTATCAACTTGTTAGTTCATCAAAAAAACCAGTTTGTGTTGTCATTATTTATTTTTGTGCCTAGCTCGTGTAACCTGAACAACTATTTCTAAGATAACAATATGCAATATATTAACTAGTGTTAATTTCCTATTTTTTTTTAAATTCTGTATCATTTCTATCCTTTTTTCCTGTTTTGTAAAATAAAAAACATAGGATTGTCAGTTGGTAAATAAAACTTTGGATCTCAGAAACAGTACATAATTCTAAACGTGGGTCACACACTACTATTCCTTTAACAGAAGTCTCAGTTAATGTGCTTTACTGTTTATCTTATTACAAAGGCTGATGTATTAAGAACTTGGAACTCTTTTGAATAAATACAGGTTTTTATAAACATCAATTTTGCTTTGAGAACAAAGGCCCACCTCCTTTTTCTTTGTGGTCTGTAATACACCAGCTACTCACATGCTCGTGTCTGAAACCTAGACATTATCCTGAAAGTCTCCTACTTTGGTGCTCCATACTGAGCCACAGTCCGGCTGCTTCAGCTTCCTTAACCTCCTTCATCGACTTCTGTCCAGTCCCCTTACTGCACATGCGCTGCAGAGCATCAGCATCTGTTGCCTTGATGATCCCAACAGCTTCCTCTGTGGTCCCTCAGTCCTGCCCATTTCCAGTCTACAGTATACCCTGAGTACTAGTTTTGCTATGTAAGTCTAACTTACTTTTTCTTTACTGGTCTCTCCAGGTAAAAGCCAGGCCTTTAAAGGAAACGTACAGGCTCTACAAATGTGACCCTTTTATTTTTTTTTCTAAACTATGCTTTTGTCTTTCAGTTCATACCTGAAGTATTTATAGTTGAATAATGTAGCCCTGAGCCACATTCCCAGCAAAAGATGCAGTTTCTATAAAGGATAAGAGTAGAGCATATACACCAATTTAAATTATCCATAACTGACTGAATTTAATCATATTTATAAATCTAGTCTTAGAAAGTAACACTTAGGCAAAGCTTTTTATGGGAATTATTCAGATGAGAACACAACAAATCAGATGCTTGTGGAATCAGGTTTTAATGAATTTAAACACAAGGCACATGTTTCCAGATGTACATAAATTACAGTGGTTTTTGCTTTTTTTTTTTTAAATCGTTTGGACAAGAATGAGAAAAATGTTCCATCTCAATCTTTTTTTTTGGTTTTGTTCTGTTTTGTTTTTATGAGTCACCATCTCACTATACAGTCCAGACTGGCCTTGAACTCACTACATATTTCACAATAAAACAGCAATCCTGCCTCAGCCTCCCAAGCACTGGGATTATAGGCATGTACCACCACACCCAGCTTGGTCTCTTTCTTAAGCAAGAATGTCTTTAATCAGGCCTTACAATTTTATTTTTTAAAAGAGTTGGATCATCAGAATTTCCAGAACTTCTTGCAATACAATTTTTTGTATTTCTTTTCTACCTATCTACACTAGCAGGTTGTTGTCTCTTAGATCCTAGTAAGTTTGCTATGATTGATTAATGCTTTTAATTTCTCCATCTACACAGACCTTCTTTTTGGGTTTCTCTAAAATTGCATTCTCTTCTTCCAGTGTGTCACAATCCCTTTTGGCTTTTGTTTCTTCCTCATGGAATAAATGTGGGTGCTCGATGCGCCCTCTACGAACAAAATGCTGAATCCGGGATTCCAGCCCTTGGCATTTGGGGCGCTCCATGAGGGGCCTGTATTTACGCATCTTCACTCCTTCTACAAAGGCACTGGTCTGCTTTATGACTGAGGGCTTAACGTTTCTCCGTTCTGTTGTTCCGTCTGTGTTTGGCTCTGTTCTACAGGGTAACATGACAGAGTCCAGTCCTTGTAGCATGTTATACAGCATGTGACTTTTGACTGCATGATTAGCCCACAGCTGTTGTAGGTGAGTAACATTGAACTCCTGAACCTCGTGATCATAGATCCACTTGATATTTTCAAACTTACAGTCATACAAGACTAGAGGAAATTCTACAGCCATGCTAGAGAGAAAAGAAACAGCATATGGGAGTACGGAACTACCAACAGTCCTTACAATCCTAAGATTTCGTTGAGGTAGAAGATGGGCAGAGGGAACCACTAATGTTGATATTAAGTATCTAACAGCTAAGCTTAACTTTGATCAACTTTATATTTTTTAAATGCAACAAAACATGGTTCAATATAACCAGATAAGTATCAGCTGTAACAAATCACCTGGAAAGTGATTTGACATGTGTATTACAATGCTATGAAATTTACAACAGCTGACAGTAAATATCCAAATTTATTAGTGGTACTCTTTTAGCTTGGGAATAAATTAACCCCTTACCAGTTCTATTATTTAAATACAAGATGACCAAAAATTGCATGTTTTTTTTCATTAACTTTTATAAGCTAGTATGATAGGAAATATAAAAATGACAATTTCCACCCAATTTATTCAATAATTTTATCTGAAAGCAATACACAGTGCAGTGTTTCAGCTTCTAGTGTCTAGCTGCTTTCCAAATTCTTTGCAAATTGCTTTCTTTGAACAATACACTTTACACTGTTGTGATGGTCTTTGCTTTTTTTTGTGGGTGGTAAAATTTCTATAAACCGTCTGTCCACTAAACATAATGAAGACATGAATGATGGACATCCTGGTCGGCATTTCACTATCCCTTATTTTTCATTTATTTCATCTATTAGATCTAGTTTAGACCTAATCTAAATGTAAATGACTTTTTGAACCCTCTTGTTTTGAATAATAAACAAGTTCCATATTGTTTGATTCAGAAGGTGCATAAATAGTTTATAATATTTTTCTTTTTGATTACAGGCTAGCTTGTTAGATGACTGTCAACTCTGTCAACACCACCCATAAGATTATTATAATCAGTGACCACTAATGAAAATTTTTGTTTTGTTTCCTACTTCAAGTTCTATCATTTCTGTATTATGAATAGTTGGGAGTAAAGATTTGTCTTTCCATTTCATAACAGATGTTTTCCTCTCTAATATGGTAACATTTCTATTTTCAGGTGTGTGGGGGTTTTTTATTGTTTTTGGGGTTTTGGGGGGCATTTCCTTCCTGTTAAGTATTCCAAATCTGTATTTTATATAGCAAAAGAGTATCATTGAGTTCTACTGAAGTATTTAATTGTATGTAATGTACTTAATGTAAGTGCATTATAGATTATAGTACACATATAGGTTATTTTTCACAAAACAAACAATTAGTAAAATAAAATGACCATAATTTAGATTTCACTAGAAACAAGTATCAAGGCTAATACAACATTCTAAATTTAAAAATGCAAAAATTATCAATATAAAATAAACTGGGCTGGGGATTTAGCTCAGCAGCATAAGCACCTGCCTGGCAAGCACGAGGTAGCAAGTTCAATCCCCACTACTAAAAAAAAAAAAAAAACTGACATAGGACCGGGGACATAGCTCAGTGGTACAGTGCCCACCTGGCAAGCACAAGGTCCCAAGTTCCTTTCCTGGTATCAAAATAAATGTCACAAAACAGATAGACATACAAGTATTATGTGGTGCCAACAAGAATCAGCTGGTTGCAATGACACCTGCCCAAGCATCACTCAGAATAGTCAGTTCATAAATGCACCACCTGAGTGACAGCTGGGGTGAACTGTTAGGTGGTTAACGGCATCTGTCTGACCTCAGCCTGTTCTCAAAAGGAAAATCTATTTTCTGTGTTTCCTACCATTTTAGAAGTGGGAAATTAGGAAAAGTTCAAAAGAACAGTAATATATGGCTACTTAGTAATACAAAACAAGGGAGATTTAATGTAAAGTCTGAATATTCATGCTTTAGTTTCACCCAAAGCTAACAATAGCTGTTAACATAAATTTAAAAATTTAAGAAAAAAGATGTGGGAATGAATGTCCTTTCAATTAAAGGACCTGGCCCAAACTTATTTCCTTCCTAATGTAAAACAATGAGAAAATTAGAAGATATCACCCCTTCCCATATGTTCCTAACTCTCTGCAAGTTACATTGAAGCTTTAGGAAGACAGGCTTATTCAGTCAGCCAAGGAGAGGAGAGGAGAGGATTTTGGTTTGGTCTGGTTTAACTTACCTGTATTGGGGCTTCTGGGGATTTTTCTCTATATTCAGCAACTCGTCAATAACTTCAGGCTCCTCCATTCCTTGGCCAATCAGAAAGAGGACAGCCATCATGCAGCGGACTTGATGGTACAGGAATGCCTGCCCAGTCACTTCAAACTGACATAACTGGAAAGGCTCCTGCCACCTCTCAGCACACAGGCTCTGCCCCACCAGCCGTACCTCAGCAGACAGAATAGTCCTCTGAAAATTAACCACTCCATTCGCTACATCCATTTTACACAAGTTCCTGAAATCATGGGTACCAACATACTTCTGGGCTGCATAATTCATCCTTACAATGTCTAAATCAGCCAGAGGGAAAAAATAGCGGTAAGTGCGCTCAAGGCAGCTGAACCTGGCACTGAAGCTAGGTTCTACAGGGGCCCAGGCCAGGACACGGATGTCTGGGGGGAGTACCCGGTTGAGAATGTGGGTGTATCGGATCTCTTTGGCATCGTCATTGACTTCATCTTTTAAATTAAGATCTTCTGAATCTTTGCCCTTTGGACACTGAGACCGCAGGTCAAGAGAAATCACCTGTGCAATTAGGGAAATACAATGAGTTTTAGCGAGACAATACAAATAATCTCAGTACTCAGTATGTACATCTGGGTATCCTGGTACTGCTTGCTTTGAGAAATAGTATGCTAGTCCTTACCTGACCAAAGGCACTAACTCCTTTGTCCGTCCGCCCACACCTGTGATAGTTGGATGTCTGTCTGCTTTCTATCAGCCGAGTCTTGGTCATCGCCTCAAACAGTTTTTCCTCAATGGTATTGTCTGTGTTTTCCTGACTAGCAAAGCCCTGGTATCCCCAGCCCAGATAGGCGATTCTTAGGGCCACGTGTCTTCGGTTGTGGGCACTGAAATCAAATACACGCTTAGCTTTTGCAGATCCTGAAGAATTTTCTTTAATGTTTGGGTCTTTGATGTTGTTGGACTGTTCCTTTCTAAGTCTCTGTACTTGCTGCTCCAGTTCTTGTATTCTTTTTAAGAGCATCTCAGTCTGGTTTCTGTCAGTGTCTGTTTCAGCCATGGTGTGACAGCCCCAGGAAAAAATGAATCATACGGTTCCACCCTACTTGAAAAGAAGGCACAAAAATATAATTTCAGTGCTGGCCCAGAGATAAACAGTTTAATTATTATGAGTCAGTCATCCACAGACAGTATTTTTACACACTATCTGACCAATTTATAGGAGAAAAGAAAAAATATTTACCTATTAAAGGTTTCCTTTTATTATTTCTTTTAAAAATTTTGGGGAAATACCTTTAGATTTCATTTTATTAGTCTTCATTAACAGATGGTTGAGGACTCATGTTACTGATATTCTCCTTATATTTCCTTTCGATTTATTTGTTCAAATTTTCTAATCATGAGTTCTTTCAATGGGCTACTTACAAATGAGTTTCTACTGCTTTTCAGTATCAGACATTCTATATGTATGTTCTGTAACCTCATATTCTATTTTAAAGGTGGTACGATAGAAGCTAGCCTAACTGAAGAAATATTATCAGTATTTGTATTTCACATTTGAAGTAGAACCTGGAGACAAGATTTTCTTATATTAAGCAGTATTGATGGCAGAAAAAGGTATTTAAGCATTATTCATCTTTTTAAGCCAAATTACTGTTCTGACAAGATTTTGTATGTTAACAGTTACAAAAGTCAGTTTGAAGATGAAATTTAGATATCCACATGATTCTAGTGTGATAAGGACAGCCATATCACATCCTTAAGACTGGGACAGTCCCTAGGCAGTCTGCAACTGATGGTTACTTAGCTATAGAAGATATCTCCATATATCTCTCCACTAGGGTAGTTCATTAAGTTTTGAGCCCTTTGATTTTTCTATCTGCAATTTAAACTTTTAAATGTGAAAAATAAAACTATAGAAGTACCAAAAGAAAATGCCGGGGATTTAATTCAGCAGTATAAGCACCTGCCTGGCAAGCAGAAGGTTGTGCGTTCAATCTCCGGTACAGACGGAAGGCAGGAAAGCAGGAAGGGAGGAAAGAAAGAAAATACTGAATTATTTAACATAGGCGCTTTCTTATAAAGTTGCAGTGGAAAGGCTTTTCTAAGTAAAGGACTTTAGTGTCTTAGAAACTGTAGAAAAACAAAAAATGTAAATACCTAAAAATAAAAACTACTACCAGCAGAAAATATAGTCAAACGATAAGCTAGTAAGTAAAAACTGAATGATGGCAAATTACTATATCTGTAGATTAAAAAAACTAATTATATATTCATGATGTACCTAACAAAAAGAGAAAAAGTCCAACAACCTGAAGGTATATGGGCAAGATCAACCCTCTCAAAACAGAAAAAAAGTTACAAATAAAACGTGGAGTTTTACTCAAGTTAAATAAATGGAAAGTAGGCAAGAACAGTTTTTCACAGAACTGACTGCAAAGATGAGAAAGTTTGACAGTACAGCACTTTGGAGAGGAGACAGAGAACTAAGCTCTATGTTACTGGCACAACTTTAGAGGTAAACGTTTTTAGCAGTAGTGACCAAAATTGGCCATGGGATGGTGTGCTGGCACAGGTATGTAGAACTTACAAGATCTTCACACAAGTGACTGTAAACCTAAATTACGTCAGTAAGGAACTGGCTGAATAAATTACGGTATGTCCACACACTGGAATTTGATACAATAGTCTACATGTACTGGTATAGCTGGGTCCCATGACTATCTCTTAAGATTCACAAAAGGTTTGCAATAAACTCCTTTATAGTATATTTAAAAATGTACACGTGATACAGAAAATTAGAGAAATCATACAAAATTACTTTTGAGATTGAAATTTGGGCAAGAAGGGGAAAAAAATCTTTGCCTTAAACAGCAGGCACACGAAAGAAGGGGGCAGCAGATAGCTATCTTAAATCCAGTAAAAAAACTGCTGGCTTATTTAGCTGGTGGATCTGAGCTTAAAATTACTTCTGTAGCAGGCTCCCAGAATGAACAGATTTATCCAAAGATGTGTTACAGTTACTGGAGCACAGGAAGTACAAGCATGCCACCACATAGTTAAGGCCACATAGCCACCACAACACTCCCTTTTTGATGGTTGTTCAGGTTGTGTCACACTGACAGTTAAAAGCAAGGACTCAACCTGAAATCAGACTGCTGAGTTTAGAATCCAGCTCTGCTGCTCACTATCTGTAACTCTGGACAAGGTATTTAACTTCTCTGTGCCTCATGTTACTCATCTGTGGGAAGGAACAAATGCCACAGTTGTGCTGATTACATGATTTAATAAACATCTAAGCACATGGGACAACATCAGGTGTATAAAGGACCCTCTGAGTACATTACATACTACACACTAAGCAGTATGTCCTAGCACACTTAGTCCTAGGCTTTTATTATACTAGGACTCATCTGTCGTTACAGAAGCTACTAAATGCAGCAAGGCAATAAAAAGTGGGAGTGAATGGGGGTGAAATAAACTGTCTCAATACTATCCTGTACTCATCTCTTAGGAATAATTTCTTTAGTCATTTTTACACCATTTGACTCTGAAATTGAAACAGGGAGTGACCAGTTTGTGAGTTAGAAATCTGTCAGAAAGCTGACCAACGTTCTCTCTTGCAGACAGTCTTACAGTGTTGGAGAAGCAATGGAGCAGCTCACAGGACCTGACAGACAAAAATGGGCCAACATGGATCCAGAAGAGAGAACGTTAGCAGCTGCCACAGCTTTTGCCCATATCTGTGCAGGGCAGGGTGAGGGAGATGTCAGGAGAGAGGCCCAAGCTGTCCAATATGACCCCTACAGCAAAGCTTCAGTGGCCCCAGGGAAGCAGCCTGCTCATCGTGTGCAACTGCAGGGCCCGCGTGTGGAAAGCCCCGTCTCTTCACAGGCGGCCTCCGAGGCCTCTCCAAGACTCCGGAAGCCCGTGATGAAGAGAAAGGTGCTGCGCAGAAAGCCAGACGGGGAAGTGTTAGTGACAGATGAGTCGATTATCAGTGAATCAGAATGTGGCACAGAAAGTGATACAGACCTCTGGGACTTAAAACAAAGGCTGATGAATCTGCAGTTCCAGGAAGACAGGGAGTCTCCAGTGGATATTTCGCAAAAACTTAATCAGCCACATGAATACCCAGGAATTTCCCAAGATGAGTTCATTTGCTACCTACATGGAGAGGGAACAGGCCCTCCAGCTTATGAACAAGACCTGATTGTTGCCAGCAGACCCAAGTCCTTTATTCTCCCAAGACTGGACCAGTTAAGCCGAAACCGGGGCAAGATAGACCGAGTAGCACGATATTTTGAATACAAAAGGGACTGGGACTCAATGCGTTTGCCTGGTGAAGACCATAGGAAGGAGGTACGGTGGGGTATCCGAGAAAGGTTTCTTTCCCGGGCAGAACCCCAGGCTAAGCCTCAACACGTGTATGTCCCAAACAATTACGTAGTACCAACTGAGAAAAAAAGATACGCCATTCGCTGGGGTGTTCGGTGTGACCTTGCCAATGGTGACATGCCCAGGAAGCTTCCCTTCCCTTTTTCTTAAGTTTTTTTTTAAACCTGTCTCCTCCTACAGGATTATTTAGGATAACTCGCTTCTTTTCCCTTTCCTTTTAAATAGAAACAACTGCCTTAGAAAGTTATATAAAATAAGGACTTCACCCACCGTTAGTCTTCCCCTGATGTGTGTCATATGGCTGTCAGGCACAACTTAGCTTCCCAAATCCAGAAATTACAAGACGCATGCCAGAGAAAGAAAAACCTACCTGGTCTTTACATGTTGTCAAATTAGTAAGCACCATTTGTGTTTGAAAGCCTTTTTACTTTGGGCCAATGTGAGTACTGTGTTTTAACGTGATTTACAGTTGATGAGCATTAAACTTGTATCTATTAAAAATTTTTGGAAACTCATGAGTTTGAACCTTAATTTTAGTAAGCTTCCCAAAGAAAGATGATCTCACACCTAGGCTGTGATGCTGCCTCTGGTCATACTCTTATCATCTAAATGAGAACCAAAGGGAAAGAACAAAACCTTTTCCATACATTCCTAAAGGAAGGAAAGATAATGGCATATATCTCCATTATTAAAGCAGTAAATCCAGGCATCTATGTAAAATGCTTTTTATACGTGCCTCAAAATAATCTGTGATGTGAGATCCTAACCCAAGTTTTGTTTCAGAGATAATTTAAGTGATAAACTCCAGTTGTCAATTGTGGGAAACCAGACTTTCTAGAGTTTGCTACAGATTTTCTTTGGAATTATACCTGTCACTTGAAGGTCATTCCTGCCCTACAGCATAATTTCAGAATGCTAACATTTGGAATCTCATGCAAATGTAAAATACCAAAATTAATCCAAACTTTTTGGGTGCAGATCAAAATACTAATTCCAATCACCTTATTCTGCAACTTACATTCTTGACAGTTCTAATTTGAGGGATAACTAAAACCTGGAAATTATACTTAACTGAAGCCTGCAGGGGACAGCAGAAATAGTTTGTTTATTGAAGAAAAAAATTGTAGAACGTGAAATGACCATTACTACTTGCTAGAATACATATTGCATATTTGACTCTACATAATACACTCACCCAGTTTGTTAGGCATTTATCAGGAAGAGAAGTAATCTGAGACTAAAGAGTAGGATATATTCACTTCAGATACCTAACAGCTGTAACCTGTTGATCAATAGTGGATATCTCCTTAGGAGACAGTAAGATGCCATGGAAACTAACATAGGGAGGTGCAAATTAAGTGAAGCAAACAGGCAGTAATCCAACTACTTTTGCAAACAAAGGGCACGGGAAAATTAAAACTAGGTAATTTTTTTACAATTCAGTTTTTCAAAATTAGGCGGTATTTTTTTTACAGTAAGTAAATTAATTTCTCTTTTCTGGGTCTCAAAGTTCAAATTATCAAAACTGAAAAGTTACTGTAAGTTATCCTTGCTTAACCCCATTATTAGCTGAGGATATAGGCTGCGGGCTAAGTCAAATTTCTGGTAAAAAGAACTGAAGGCTGAGACCCAGCGCAGTGCTTTATCCACAGCATTACCAGATGTTTAACACTCTGAAAGGTTAAAAAAGGCGAGGTCAATCTCAAAAATAAGGAATAAGTGGAACAGTATCAAAAGCATTCCTAATGATGAAAAATTAAGGCACATTAATAATTGCTATAAATTCCCTGAGCCACCGCGCCTGATCGTTACGCATATCTAAAATGTAGCAATAAATTTTTTTAAAACTATGATCAGTAATAGTTTCTGAAAGAAACAATTTCGGCGTGTAAAGCAACACCCCAAATAATCTGAAAGTTGCTGCCACACCTCCTTGCCTTCCCATACACTACTGGGTTCAAGAGTTCCACTTTTTAATTTTTTGAGCACACAATTCTTGTGCAGCAGAGACTTAACTCCAGCCCAAGGACCCTTCTAAATTGCTGAATCGAATTAATGCGACTTTCTTCCAGAAGCACCAAGCACAAAAGAAAAATAAACGATCTTAAGCGAGGTCCCACGAGGGCTTTGTTGAAAAAAAGACCAAAGTAAGGAAAGGGAGGGTCAGAAGAAATAACCCTTCAGCTAGAAATCTACCTGCACGCTCCTCGGGACATCACACTCTCCTTCCGGGGTCGCTGGCCGCGCGGCCCTCCGTGAAGCAGGAAGCTGTTGCTGACTCTCGCACTCGCAAGGCTTCACGGGAAGTGCCGCGCGCGGTTGTGGGAAACGTAGTTCCAAGAAGCGGGGTCGGCCACCGAGAGGGTCTCCAGGGCAGCCAGCGGTTTCTCAACCCTGACCAGACAGAATCTGGAGCCTGTGATGATACAGAAAAAGAGAATGTCTACTGCTGTGCTAAAACAATAAATAGAAAGGGGCTAACTTTCAAACGTCTGCTAAACTTACAGCAAAATTAAAGATCCTGGCCCGATTTTGCGCCTAAATAGCAAAAAGTAACTATGCAGACAAAAACGTTGAGTATTAGAATCCAAAAGTAAAGGCTAAAAAAGAAACGTTATAACCTTAAAATGAAATACGGAAGAGCCCTGAGGAACGGGACAGAATGGTAAGTGTTGCTTCAGCACCACGGAGAGAGCATTATGACAGTTTGTGGGGGCTTGTAGTTTGGTCCCCAATTCCGAAGATGCTGACTCAACACTCAAAATTCTAGTTAGAAGAGTAGAAAAAATTCGAGTCTTTTAATCCAAATTTAGCAGTCATCAGTATCTGGGGCTACCCTGGGTTGTGCAACCGATAGATACTCCGAAAGAAAAGGTTTTCTAGGCGTTGCTTTAGCAAAGGACATCGCAGAATAAAAAGTAAAACGAGCTGCTGTGAGGAAACAGCACAGCTACCCAGGGCAGGAACAATAGTTAGCATCAGACTCTGCGCTCTTTCCGCAGCTGGCGCGTTCAGTGCTTCATCATCAGATCAAACCCATTTTGTCCCCAAACTTTCCTATGCGATTCGCTAGCTTTTCTGACCCCTTTTAACGTGCAGGCGGAAATGCCAAGGGTAAGACAAGGGCGTAAAGCTTGAAGCAGGCTGTGGGTTACAGCCTCACCTCCGGGAGTGCCACTGTCGGGCTCCGCGAGGTGGGGTAGGAGCTGCAGAACTCTCGAATCAGTAGGATCACAGCTGCCACCGACAGTCCCCAGCTGCAGGCTGACTCTGCGGAGGTCAGCAGCTGGCCAGCGTTTACTACAACAGTGCCTCCTCCCCGTTTTCCGACACGGCGCGGATCCCATTCCTTGCGGGTCAGGACGCCTCTCGGAATCCTCCGGCCGGCGTCTCCGGCAGCTCGGCGCCCCTCTCGCTCCGGCCCCTCCTAGTCTGAGCCACCGCGCCTGCGCGTCGCGCCGCGGGTGGTCGCGGGCTTAGGCCTGCCCCCGGAGCGAGCCCATTGGCCGCGGCGCGGGGCTGAGCCCAGCCTCGAGCCGGGCTGGGAGCACGTGCTGGGGGCGGGAGCAGCGATCGCAGCTATGGCGTCGTTACTTTGGGCAGGCGACGCAGGGGCGGCGGACGGCGAGCGGCTGAGCAGCCAAGTAACCGCCACCGAGCCGGGGAGGGAAAGGGGGCGGGGGCGACGAGCGGGACTAGCGGAGGGAAATCTCCGGGGGAAACCCGGCTCGCGTTTGAAGTGTGGTGTCAAATAGTGGAGGGGAGGTGTCGAGTGGGTCTGGGGGAGGCCACAGGGACCGACTCTGAGAGCTCGGACCTTCGGTTTGAATGGGGCAAAATGAAGACAACTGCACATCCAGGGAAGGAAAGCAGCTGATGCGTACTCTGCTGAGTGTTGTCTTGTAACTTTACGATTCAACGGGCCATCTCATATTTACCAACATGCTTTCCTAGTCACCTTCCTCTTGTCGGGCTCCAACACCCGCCATGCAGCCCCTCATTACAGGCCAAACAAGAGCTTCGTGTGCCGAGACTACAGAAAGTGTCCGATACTAAATAATTCATACAGGAGACCTGTTCTTGAAAGGAATCCATTGCGGGGGGAGGTCTTCCCGGAATTAACTTCCATTTTTATTGTGGAGGCGCACCGGGCAGCTTGATGGCGTGCTTCCTAATGTCGGTTAAAATTTGTGTCTTTCAATAGTTTTCAAATCTCATCCACCCCCGGAAGAACCTTCTGGGTATTAAGAGTACCACAGCCCCAAACGTAGGTGAGTGTTGTTAAGGTAAAGCTGACTGGCCTCAATCAGTTAAAATTCATTTCTGTTATCGAGTCTCTGCCAGCTGAAATGCTTTTGACTGTCTTAATTTAACATTTAAAACCCTCCACTACATTCGCAATCACTCTTACCCACTCTTTGATCAGACAAGTCTGTTGGTATACGCTGAGGAGTTGGAAAAATATTGCAGTAGTATACATTCCTGTTCAGCATTTATCTATGTTTATTGTTCCTCTTCTGTCCTTCTAGATGATTCTGTTAATAACCTTGAAGATGATGATGAAGATGATGTAGGTAGGAGATAAATTCGTTTGCATATATCTACTAGCATTGTTTCAGTTTATCATCACTTTTACAATGTGAATGACTAGTATCTCAGAAAACAAGTTTGCTTCTATTTTGTTTATGAAGAATGACTATCAAAAAAAAATACTGAATTAGGAGAGGACATATTTCTTAAGAGGAAGTTGAAATGGGATCCCAGGAAGAAAATTAAGAATTTCCAGCAAGCAAAGAAGAATTAGGTGTGGTGGAGATAGCTGTTGGCACCTTGAGGTTAGAGATTGGTGTAGTGATAAAGCATGAGAAACTAGATCTACATGAGAGATTCTCAATGCTACATCATTCTTTCTAGAAGCTTCTTTTAGAAGAAAGATGAGAGTAGATGCAGTTACTTGATATGCAGCCGCTGAATGATAGATAGTAACTTATTAGACGTTTTCAGGAGACTTGATGTCCCTCTTTTTAATTTTTACCTTTCTAGTGGATTTGGCAGCTAATTCGCTCTTAAACAAGTTAATCCGTCAGTCCTTAGTAGAATCCAGTCACTTAGTGGAAGTTTTACAAAAGGACCCCAGCTCTCCACTCTACTCAGTAAAAACATTTGAAGAACTACGGCTGTGAGTATTTTAACTCTTTTAGTATTAGAAAATACCAAAGCATAGCACAGAATAAGCTATTAACAATGCTTAAAAAACTGTTATGATCTTTGTTTTCTAAAATGGATGTGTAAATTTTGCATGCAATTAAAATAGATCTCAAAGGAAAACTCTAGTTGCCCAGAAATCTGAGAATTTTTTTGTTTTTTGCTTTTTGGATTATTTTATTGTTTTGTTTCTGAGACAGAGTGTCACTATTGAGTCTTGGCCAGTCTTGACCCAGCATCCTCCTGACTTAGCCTCCTAAGTGTTGAGATTCCAGGCATGTCCACCACAGCAGGCAAGAAGTTCTGATAGTAAAATATTTCAGTCTTGCTATAGAAAGGAGAACAGCAGAACCAGGCACAGCCAGACTGCCGCTGTCCCTATCAGAAGTCAGGTGTAGGAGCACTAACACTCCAAACACCCTCTTGCATCCGCTTGGATAAGTTACTAGCCATTATTTTCCTACTTATGTTTGTTTCAGATGTTACTAAAGTGGGTAACTTTGCCTAGTCATTTTGGATTCCCTAAGGATTTATCAGCTGACATTAAGGAAAAGTATTTTAACAAAAAGAGAAAGTTTCAAGTATGTGCCAGGAAACAGGTCCCTTTTGCCCACCATGCACCATGGATCAAATGAGCCTGGTTTGGTAGGATTTTGGCAAGTCACCCAGCCAGCAAGTCAAGACATATTTACTTGTGCCCCCTCAGCCTGTTGCTGGATGGAAAACCTGTGGACAAGTCTGAACTAGTGCTAGGCTACTCACCACAGGACTTTCCTCAGCTTTAGAAACCATTTCTGGGTCTTAAGGAGCCCATATTCAGTGAGTACCTCCAGTACAAGTGATCATATTCTTATTTCTCCTTCTCTCCAGTTTAACCTTCATTATGAGTGTCTTAGTTTGGGGGATGCCCTAGATCTGTAACATAAATATATGTTCATGGTAAAAATCCAAAATCCTAATGCCCAGACATTTTCTATCTAAATGGTAGGAGAGGCCTCCTTGTGATTAAAAATCATTGCCAGTCACCTGCCAATTCATTTACCAATCAGGGACATCCAAGCAAGCGTGTCCCTAACAGCAAAAGTGTTCCAGCCAACTTGCTTTGTCCTTCTAACATTTTTGCATAATATTCCAAGAAAGATGAATTTTATAATACTATCTCAGAATAAGGTAATATAATAATGACTTTCAGAAAACTGGTAAAAGAATCAGCTCAATAAAATGCCTTTTTCAAAAATTGCTATTAAAAAGGTGTTATATAAAAAACTAAGCAATAGTTTAGTCTCATGTGAAAAATACAACTTTCCTAACAAAGCAATATACTCCTTTTATCAGACTGATTTTTCCTTTTTTTTTCCTTTGCTCAATGCAAAGTCTAACTTGAGGCCCTTACCCTGTCCTCAAGTGAGGCTGATAGTATAGCTTCTTATCTTAGTAGACACATGATCATATATGTTTTTTATTTTCTTTCTCTTTTTTGACAGAAAGGAAGAGATACTCAAAGGGATCTATGCAATGGGATTTAACAGGCCATCCAAAATCCAAGAGATGGCTCTTCCTATGATGCTGGCACATCCGTGAGTTTCAAGGGTATTGGTATTGCAGCTTGGTTATTTTTAGTTCACGCAATTCAATTTATGCCCGAGACTTTGTATTCATTTACACCCAGAGGCCTCCTGTTTTCTACAGACCCCAGAACCTTATAGCACAGAGCCAGTCTGGAACAGGAAAAACAGCTGCCTTTGTTTTGGCAATGCTCAGCAGAGTGAATCCCTTGGACTTATTCCCACAGGTAAGGAAGGGCTGCAGGAGAGGTGGGGATCCTTGTGATGCCAGTGCTGCTTCAGCAATAGGTGATATGACTGCAAGTTTGTGTTTAAAAGTGAAAAGTCTGTAAGTTACTACAGTGATGGAATGCTGTGTAGAATAAGCATTCTTTCATAAACTCATAGCACTAGGCTGCAGTATGGGACAGTGGCGAAGAGCACAGGCGTTCAGTCCTAGTGTCCCTGCTGACCAGCCAGCTAAGTGTCAAGATACGTTAATAAATCTCTTCCCCTGTCTGTCAAGATAGCATCTGCGAAGGCATGGATCATAGCTCACCCTTGAATCCCAACACACAGCACAAGGTCTAGGTTGTAGAGAACCTCATTAAACAGTGCATAGATGAATAAACACATGAGATCGTTTGTCATAGGGTCATCATGCAGGTTCAGTGACATAACATACAGTTTAAGTACTGTGTCTGGCATAAAGGAAACCTGCAGCAATGAGGCCCGTTTAGTTGTAGGGCCAGAAGACTCTCCAGCCCACCACTGATTCAGCTGTAAAGGGAGTTTGGAGAGAGAAATACCAATCTCCATGTTACTAACTAAGGATACCCCACTCGCCATTCTCCTAGCCTAGTTTCCACTCAAAAAGTACCCAGTAGTCTTTCCTTCCTTCTTCTGAGAGCGCACCCTTGACAAGCTGAGTTTCCATGTGCATTAAATGCAGTGGGGAAGAGGAGAGGGGCTTTCTCAGCAAGGTAAGCCATAGATGTAAATGACAAATGCCAGCCATTGGAAACCTTGTACCTTTTAAATAAGGCCGGTGAGATTTGTTTGAGGTTTGATGTTAATCAGAAATATTTGGGATAATTTGTGCCTGAGCACATGTCAAGAAATGTAGAGAGACTTTTTTTTTAGCACTTTGGTTCTATTTCCTTCCCTATCAAAGATATCTAATTGAAGCACACAAATGCATTAGGTATCACTAGGTTTTCCATCACAGTGTCTTCGTTCATCAACCACCACCACTTTGAGGGGAGATGGAGTAACAAATGGAAGAGTTTGGTGGAAGATACACACCCACATTGAACTACAGCGATGGATTCGTGTTCTCACGTAGTTGTAGTCTTTTGGGCAGGCGAGAGGCGATGGGAATCACGTGCAAACTATGACGTGCCCTACCGCCTTCTCATTGGCTCCCAGCTGCCCTGCATTCTGTTCTCCCCTCACCAAAGAGGGCGACCAGTAGCTTGTCTCTAAATAACCTTTCAGAGAGGAATATATAAAGGATTATTTCTCCATTCTCCATTCCCTTGCCTCCTCGTATTCAGAATTTACTTCAGATATATCAATTGTTAAATTGTGTTCAATTTAAAATATTTCCTTTATATGCTCAGCATCTGTGTCGATTTGAGAAATACAAATTAAAACAAGAGGCAGCAGGCAGCACGTGGTGGGATAAAAATGATCCAGATGTGATGCATATTTGTATCGATCCCTAAGCTGAGTGTAATCAGTATGCATCACAAACATATACCGATAAAAATGTACTAAATATTTCATCTAACCAAAACCTCCAGGGTCATTTCTGCACCTCTCTGTATATGGATTTTAATGGCAGTTCAGGTTTGAACATTGGCTCATGCGACTCTTCTTCTCTCTTCCCTTTGCACAGTGCCTCTGTCTGGCGCCTACCTATGAACTAGCTCTGCAGACCGGCCGTGTGGTGGAACAAATGGGAAAATTCTGCGTGAATGTCCAAGTGATGTATGCCATTCGAGGGAATCACAGTGCGTAGCAGGAAGCCAGTCCTGGCTGGTTTCCAAATTCCTGGCTTCACCACTAACAAAAGTGTTGTAACTTTTCTGTCTTCTCATCATTAATATGGGAGAAATAATAGCACCAGTATCATTAAGTTGTTACTAGAATTAAACTAGAAGATATAATGTGTTGTGATAACACCTGGAAAATACTAAGGACACAGGAAACATTAGCTGCGTTGTTGTCACAACCTGCCGGCAGGTGCGTCTGTATTCTTTAAGACATTATGAAGGGCAGCTTATTTTTTGATTTTTTTTTCATTAAAATATGACATTTATCATGAAAAAAAACTTTTAAAAGATAGAGTAAAGATAAAAAAGTTGTTTGTCCTCCAAAAACCTGTCTCTACTGGTAACAGGCAGATACCTGCTTTTTGCTCTTTTTAAAGCTCACACAAATGCACATGAGTGTATTTGTTTCATTGTTTACAAAAATGGGGGCACTGTTTTCACACGGCTTACTTTTTTGACTGGCTACACGGTGCCTCTCTGGAAGTGTTTGGATTAATTCTTAATTCCTCTGTCACTGCAGTATTCTGATACTAATAATTTATTCAGTGTATCAGTGCAAGCTATTGATGAACATTTTGGTTGCTTTTCATGTTGAGAAGTTTCCTGGTTTTTGCATAACTGTGCCAGTGTTTCTGTAAGATAGTGGAGTAGCTACAGTGTGACTTTTTGTTGCTGTTGCTGTTGTTTCTGTTTTGGGGCTAGGGTGTTGAGTTGTTTGTTTGTTTGTTGTGCTAGGATCTCTCTGTGTTGTGCAGTCTCCTCATGAACTTGGGCCCTTAGGTGACCCTGCTGCGGAGACAACACGGTTTTTTAAATGGCCATGGGGGAAAAAAATCAAGTATGCAAGAATATTATAACTATAAACCTAGAAACCCAGAAACTTACCCTCAAACTGCAAAATCTAAAACCCCTGTGGCCCTCAAGGTTTGCACTTGAAAAATCATCATGAACTGTACTTTTGCTGCTAAGCTGTGTCGCACAGCCCTGACTTGTGGCCTGTTGTGTTAAACTGTTTGCGTCTGAAGGAGCACCCCAAACCTTTTCTCCCTAGTTCCCAGAGGCGCCAAAATCACCAAGCAGATTATAATTGGCACTCCTGGGACCGTCCTCGATTGGTGTTTCAAACGAAAGTTGATTGATTTGACCAAGATTCGTGTATTTGTCCTGGATGAAGCGGATGTGATGATGGACACCCAAGGGTTCTCGGATCAGAGTATTCGCATTCAAAGGTAATCTTCAGATTCATCCTTTTTTCCTGGACCTTCAGTCCACTAAGAAGCTCATTTGTGGGCTGCTCCTAATTATTTTTATTGCTTAACTCTTCACCACCCTCCCTTCTCCTTGTTAGTCACTTCCTCAGGATGCTGGAGTATGCTTTCTAGTGTCCTTAAAATAAGAAGGTTAAAAAAAAAAAAAGGTTCATTTTTCAGCCCTTATGTATCTGAAAATGTTTTAGTACCCCCCCCTGCGGTTTTGATATTTTGATTGATAGTTTAGCTAGATAGGAATTTAATGTTGGGAAATCATTCTCCCTCCAAATTCAGGTGCGATATTGAAATAGAAGTGTTTAAAACTAGCTTTAATTAATATCCTCAGCTGCCTATGTTGTTGCTGATCGTAATCTCCAAGCTTTTGTATGTGACTTGGTTTGGTTTGGTTTGGTTTGATTTCTTTCTCTCTGGAAGTGCTTGACTCTTCTGTCACTGAAATATTCTGAAATTTCTCAGTGATTCATTCCTTATCCTAGACACACAGTGCGCCCTTTTATTTTCAGAATTTGTACCTACCAGTCTAAGAAATTTTCTTAGGTTATTTTGTTTTTACCTAGAATGACCAAACTTCTTGGAGACCCAATGCAAGACACAATTGTGGCACACACAGTATACAACATGACATTTTGAGATACACACACATTATAAAATGATTGCCACGGTCAAGCTAATTAACGTACACATCACTTCATATAGTTTCTGCTGGGAGTGGGTAAGAATATTTAAGTTCTTTTAGAGTTGGTAAGAGTGAGTTTCTAGCTCTCTAGAAATGACCATCCACTCTGTCTATAGGTTCTTTGGGGTAGACCAGTTATTTGTTACTCAGATCTCTTGTATCCATAAATTTATCAGGTAGACTATTAATGTCTAAAATGTCCACAAATTTTAAATTCTCTGAAGTACATTAAGTATCATCCTAAGTTAAATTCTCTTTCTCTTGGAAAATGGTTGTAAAGCACAGAGATGATTTAATTAAAGATGGATTCCAAATAAATTACACTTTTGGTAAAACAGGTAAGAAAGTCCTGTTTAACCTTTCTGACCTTTTTTGGTGACATTTTTTGAGCTCCACAGCAGTCCTAATTCTTTTAAAATACATGAGCAGTTTTCTCGCCACGTAAGTGTTTTTGCTGCTCTGCGCAGTTGCAGACAGCTCAGGAGAGTCGGTCCACTCTTTCCTTTTCTCTTGACCCCTTATGTCCTCTTCAGAGGTCTTCAAACAGTTTTAGGGACAGCATGTCCTTTCTATTTCATGGCAGTCCTTTTTTCTATTCTCTTTAGTGCTCAGATTGGAAAAGACTTTCTTTTTCATCCTACACTTGAAAAATATGCTACAGCAAACTAATATTGTCAGTCTTCTCAACAGAGATAATCAGCTTATAGACACGTGTCTAAGGAGCTCCCTCCAATTCTGTATAGTTACAACTTACTGGTTTGGCAAAAGTTAGAAAACTAAAAAGTGGACAAAAACTTTGATAGTGAAAGTCCCAGCATCACAGGTGTAAGCAGATTATACCTCTGTTTTGATTGCGCTTCACAAAGAGTGCAGTACATTTAACTGGTAAGAACTCTGGTAAGGGTACTGATGGAAGTGAGTGTGTCAACACTGACATTTACACTGTCTGCTTCATACACATATGGCTGAGTTTTATTTGGGTAAGATATAAGCAATCTTTTGTTTTATACTTTCTGTGCTTTATTAAAATATTATAAAAGTCAAGATGTTTTGAAACTTCATTTTTTAAAACCAGAATATCTTAAGGACTTAGAGGGATTTTTTCCATCTCTGTGATTTGACACAGCATTTAATACACTGTCAGAAGCATGGCCGTTGCTAAGACCTGGTAGAATCAGGTCTACATTGAAACAGGCGGGACATCTCCTGTCCCCATCTGTTCACCTTCAGGACATTTTGCTGAGGTTGTCTAACCAGGAAGCAGAACTCAGTTGCATGGAGACGCTGGGGAAACACTACAGTAACGCATGCTCCTTTTGTGAGGTAGCCACGCTGCTCCAGGGTCTGCTGCTTTCCACTGGTCACTGGTGTCTTTTGTGGAGGCCAAATAGCAAAGCAATGCCTTGTCCACCCTGCCCAGTTGAAGGTCTTTCCTTCAAATGTTACTCTATGCTCTATTTTCATTATTTACCTTTAGTCCAGTTGTGTTTCTCCCTTTATTTGTCACTAAAATGACACATTTAGCTTGCTCTTTCTCTGTCTGAATCATACTGGTGTTCCCTGATTGTTTCTTTTCCATAGCTCCTTAATTGTGGATACAATAGCCGCTATTACCTCTCTGAGATATCCAACTGTAGTGTTTCAGTTTTGTCTGTTTTCAGTATTGTCTCTGTTTTCCAGGTTGCCTGTTGAGTGTTTGTCTTTCACAGCAGACCTTTCTCCTTTGTATCTGGTGACCCCTGACTAACCTTGCATAACCTAAGATGAAGGACTAAAATTCTCATTGACAGCTCTGTGGACTTGGCTGGGATTTGTAACTTTAGGGTGGGTGATTTGTCATCTGGAGGTCCGTAGGTCTCTGATCTTCTGGGAAGTAGCCCTGGCCTCCTAGAAACCGCTTAAGGGAATTTATGCTAAGAAGAACTTAGCTAAGAAGGTTCTGCCATTCAGGGTGCATATTTGCACTGAACCCCTCCTTTCAGCTCTGTGCTTTACCCAACCTGCCCCCGAGGCTGGGTCCCCAACCTGGAATTTCTGCAGAACATCTAACTGCCCTCATTTATATTTTTAACCAGCCTTCCTATTAATTTTGGTCACAGATCAAGGGAGATTCCCTTCTTGACATCCTTTTACAAACAAGTATGTATGTTTACATATTTATAACAGCAAGTAAAAGATTCAGAATTCTAGGAAAGATTCAGTAGTCAAAAAGAAAGTCTCATACTTTTTTACTCAAGAGAGTATTAAAAAATTAGAGCATTTGTGTTGTTTGGTAAGTTTTCCATTGTTCAGTTTTCTTTTGCTTAAAAAAATAATAAATAAGTGATTCTAGTGAAATATGCAAACCACATGTATAATTTAAAAATTTTTTAATGGCCACTTTGAAAAAGAAATGGGTAAAATTGTATTTTACAAGTTATCAAAAAACTATTTCAATGACTAATCAATAGAAAAATTATTCAGATATTTTACATCTTTTTTTTCTAATAAACCTTCAAAATTCAATGTGTTCTTTAAAACAGTGATTTTTCTGTCTCTGTGTTAATTTGTATAAATTTTCACTTTGAAATGCATGTCCAGACCTTGGGATACCAGTCTTGTGTCACCCTTCTCCAAAGGAAGGGCTGGGACACAGAGTGTGGCCAGGAGGCCCCAGTGTGGGAATGCAGAATTACCAGTGATTTAACACTTCCAGTCCTCTCAGCCTACTTCTCTGCCTCTGGAGCTTGGAGGAGGGGAAGCTGGTTGCCATTTCACCAAGTCTCCACCTGGTGGCACCCGTTTCCTAGTTCCACCCACTTTTCATACTCCCTGCAAAAATACTTTGAAAAGTATGGTCCACCAGCTTTCTTCTGTGGTGCCTCCTGTTTTCTGTGAATTACCGCCTCTTCAAAACCGTATTAGCAGAATAGTAGAACATGTAGAATGTCTAACTACAGTCAGAAATCAGTCATGTTGTGATTTTAAAAAGCTCCATGCATGATCCAGGCGCCAGCCTTACAAATCATGTTTTGACCTCTTCACTTACTTGTTATCCTAACTCTTTATTCTTCCAGGTATTCTGTCCTTGTCTCAAAACATGAGATTTCTCTCAGATTTATCTTGTTTTTTAAAAGAAATAACAGCATTGTTTGATCCCACCTGCGAGTGAGCTCATGAAGTGCTTGTCTTCCTGGGTCTACCCTACTTCACACAGCCTGGTGATCCCAAGCACCATCTGTGTCTCTGCAAATGACAGGATTCTATTCTTTTTATGGCTGAATACTATTCCCTTGTGTGTACATATGGCATTTTCTTTATCCATTCGTCAGATGGTGGATGCTTTCTTTGGTGGTTTCCTTTTTGTTGTTGTTGTTGTTGTTGTTTTTTGCCATTGTATTCAGTTGTGCAGTGACAGTGGGAGGGCAGGTGTCCCTGTGACAGCGATTTCATTTCCTTCGTGTACACACCACCCATAATGAGATTGCTGCTGCATACAGCGTTCTGGTTTTAATATTTTGAGCAGCTCCTGTACTGTTCTCTGTAATGGCTGCACTAAAAATGTTGATATCATAAAAGTCAACAGTCATATGAGGGTTACTACGGGCTGGGGAGGGTGGGATGGAAGAATTTAATTAACAAATGGAAAGAATCTGAGTCTGTGTCTAAGTTACAGCTAGATGGCAATAAGAAGCAATTACATGGTAGGGCGACATTAACATCTATTTCAAAAGGCTAGAAAAAAGATTTTGAAAGTCTTCACCACAAAGAAATAATAAGTGTTTAAGGACATAAATCTGTTTAATCTGATGATTTTCTTTTTTTGAGAAAGTCTCACTATATAGTTCAGGCTGACCTCAAACTCTACCCTACTGCCTCAGCCTCCTGCGTGCTGGGAGTACAGATGTGTGCCACCACGCCCAGCTGATTCTGATTTAAGCATTATGTAACATGTACATGTATTAAAGCATCACATAGTTTCCCATTCATTTTTATGTCTTTGTGTGTCAGTTAAAATGACACATAAAGCCTTCAATTTTTAAAGGCTTGTATAAAATATATCTGTAGGGATATGTAAATCCCAAGCATATTTCTGAGTAACTCTCACCAGAGACCATGCCTATTAACAGCTCAGATCAAGGAACAGAGCTTTATTACCAGTACCCAGAACCGCCCCCCTGTCTCCCTCGGGATTAACCTCTGTCCTGACTGCTGAGTCCATGGATGTATTTCTCCTGTTTTTAAGCTTTATATAAACTGCCCTTCCGTGTATTATGGGTCCAGAGTACATTGAAATTACTACACTGTCTCCCTTTGCTCTCTCTTGTGGCATCTCTTCACCCCAAGTAAAGTTTGCTGGAGCTGTTCTCCTTTCCCTCCCAAGTTGTATAATGTCTCCAGTCACACGTCTTATGTGTGAGACCGTCGCTGTGCAGAGCAGGAAATTGGCACGAGAAACCTCAGACGCTCCGGAGTGTACATCTAAGCTCCACTCCACGTCCCACCTTCTGTGTCTGTGTTTGTGCAAGTTTGTAGTGGTAGAGAGAGCAGGACACTTGGCTGGTGTGGAAGCCTAGTGTGAAGTCGCAGGCAGCACCTCTCTCCCCACAGGTGTGTGCAGAGCGGCGCCTGCAGTGTCCCTTGTGCCTGCAGGACGGGGCAGCCCAGCAGCTGGTGACAGCCACCTTCCCCTCTTTCCCACAGAGTTCTGCCCTCCGAATGCCAGATGCTTCTCTTCTCAGCAACCTTTGAAGACTCTGTTTTTCAGTTTGCTGAGCGAATCATTCCTGACCCTAATGTTATCAAATTACGAAAAGAAGAGCTGACCCTGAACAACATCCGACAGTATTATGTGTTGTGTGAGAACAAAAATGACAAGTATCAAGCTCTGTGCAACATTTATGGTGGCATCACCATTGGCCAGGCCATTATCTTCTGCCAGGTAAACTTGCTAGATGTGTCTTCCTCATGCCCCGAAGGGGAGGTTGGGGGACAACAACATTAACAAGAGCCATATAGGCACACCCCGGGCTCTATGCTTGTTCGTTGTATCTTCAGAGGAGCTCTGACTAGAAGTGATCTGTATTTGATGGGTGAGATTTAGAAAAGTTCAGATCTTCAATACGGTGCTTCCTAGAGGTTCTCATTAAAAGGACTGCTGATAGCACTTCCCACTTAGGTTGGTATTTATTTTAGTTTTTACCCATGCCTTTTATTAGATTAAGGATGCTGCATACTATTATATTACTGTCTCCTTATGTTCATTTTCATGTTTATCTTTTGCTTTTGGACATTTTCCATGTACATGTATTTTATTTTCTCACCAACCACGTGAGCAGGCGAGGATTCCTCATTCACCACCACCTTCCAGGAATGGGGACGGCGTTCCTATCATTAAAGAAAGCTCAGCTCTGCCACGGGCCAGCCATGTAACCTTGGCCAAGTTTTTTTTTTGTTGTTGTTGTTGTTGTTGTTTCTGGTACCGGGGATTGAACTGGCACCTCGTGCTTGTGAGGCAGGCACTTATGCCACTGAGCTAAACCCCAGCCCCGGCCAAGTTATTTAACATTTTTTTAGCTTTGAATTATTTTTGATTTATTTTAAAGTTTTTTGGAGGAGATTAGTAGCTACTTCATTAGAGTGTTATGAAAGCACGTGGCTGGCCCATGCAAAACCCTCTCGGAGGATCTGTCCTTTGCGTTATTATGTTATGTGTCATTTTGTCATTAGACACTGTGGGAGCTGGCCATGAGAAGGCCAGAGCCCTGCCTGAGAGGATGTGGCCCTCAGAGGCACAGGCAGCAGCAGGGGAACCAATGCCATGTTCTGAGGTCCCTGAAGAACTGGAGGCACCGTGGAGCCAGAATCCCCTGCTCCCACGCCCTCCCCACCCCTGAGCAAAACAAGCTCAGTTGCTCTGCTGTAACCATGGGTGCCATGGTGGGTTTTGTTTTTCACACAGACACGGCGAAATGCCAAGTGGTTGACTGTGGAGATGATGCAGGATGGCCACCAGGTGTCCTTGTTAAGCGGGGAGCTGACGGTAGAACAGCGTGCATCCATCATTCAGCGGTTTCGCGATGGGAAAGAGAAGGTTCTGATCACAACCAATGTCTGTGCTCGAGGTGTGTGTGTGCTTTCAGGCAGGTGTGGAGGTGTGACTCCCACGTGATGCTGCTCCCTGTTCAGGTGCACGGCGTGGTGAGTTCAGACCAGCATGTGCAGTATTAGCCATCACTAATCAAAACACAGAGCGTCGCCATCTCCCGCTTCCCCCAGGGTCCTCGGCAGGCCGCACCGTCACATGGCCCTTGCAGCAGCCGAACAGATGTCAGACTCTGTCCATATTTCATCTCTTCCAGAATGCCGTATAAATTAAGTCACTCTGCAGAGCCTGTGTGCCTGTCACCTACAGCATGCCTTTGAGTTCTGTCGGTGCTGTGACGGGTATCAGCAGCCCCTTTTCTTTATTGCCAGTAGTTTCTACTGATGCTTCATTCATTCCCCAGTTGGACACTGGACTGTTTGCAGTTTGGGCTATTTTGACTACAGCAGTGATGAAAACTGGTGTGTAGATCTCTATGTAGACATGTGGTTTCATTTCTCTTGGGCAAATACGTAGGAGAGGGATCACGAGATCACATGGTAAGTATGTGTTTAGCTTTGTAAGAAACGGCAAAACCTTCCCAGCGTGTGGCTGGGTCATTTATAAGTGTGGGACACTCACAGTATTTCCGCATCCTTGCTAGCAGCTGACACTTAGCGCTCTTGCTGCTGATTTTACCTACCCTAAAACTACATGGTGACATCTCATTGTGATTTTAATTTGCATTTCTCTAATAACTAATGATGTTGAGGTCTCTGAGGTGTGTTTAGTTTTAAAGTTATTGACTCCTGGGGAGAAATTGGTTTCTTCAAGAGAACAAATGGCCCTACTGATTTCTCCTGTGTCCTTGCCGAAACCTCACATTCAAGCCATGTTTCTTGCTTCACTGGGGTTCAGCAAATAGAACAGAGAGCCTGCTGTGCTCCCAGTGGGAGCTAAGCTCTGCCTTTGAGAAGAGTGGCCTGAAGAAGGATCAGAGCCCTGCTGCCCAGAGGTTCACCATTTAGTCTCTTACCTCTAGGCGCTTTAGCCAGTAGAGCTTTCTGCAGCACCAGGAATGTTCTGTTCCGTGCCATGAGTTGGTGTCCGCTGGCCACATACAGCCCTTGAGCAATTGAGCTGTGGCTGGCGTGGCTGAGGAACTGCGTCTCTAATTTGATAGCTACATAGGGCTAATGGTTGCCATATTGGACAGCAGAAGTCCAGGCCCCAGAGCATGATGTAGAATCGGTCTCTATTCACACTTAGACGTCATAGCTCAAAAGCTGACAGCTGGCCAAAACTCTTACTTTGATTATGTCAAGCCAAGGTGATTTCCAAATTGCCTGTTACTGAGCAGTCTCAGCACATGTGGTTCTTGAGTGGCTGTGTCCCAAAGAAAGTATCAGAACCCTGTCTGTCTTTGCTCTACTAGGGATTGATGTGAAGCAGGTCACTATTGTTGTGAACTTCGATCTTCCAATAAACCAAGTACAGGAGCCTGACTACGAGACCTACCTCCACCGCATTGGGCGGACCGGGCGCTTTGGGAAGAAAGGCCTCGCCTTCAACATGATTGAAGTTAATAAACTGCCTCTTCTTATGCAAATCCAGGACCATTTCAGTAAGTAGCACTACTTTCCCAGTCTCAGCCAGTGAGTGGTGCCATGGAGTGTGAGTCCGGAGACTGAGGGCCGAGAGTGGAAGGCTTCTCTCCATAGGACCAGACTCCTCACATGAGACCTGATCAAATCATCCTTACAGGATAGTTAAAGAGCAACCTAAGGATAAGTAGAATTTACATGAGCTCATTCTGGAAGCTGGATCAGATTTGCACGTCCTGTAAAAATGCACCCTAAGGGAAGTAAAAATGTCCTTTCAGATGATATTCTGTACCCAGCCTCTTTGCCCTCCTTTCGCTCCACCCTCCCCACTAGGACAGTCCTGCATTCTAAGCGCTGCGACCCTTCCTCCAGCCCCCACCCCCACCGCTGTCTGAACAAGGCGGGCTCTGCCAGGGCGCTGGGCTCCGGCCGGAGCTCACCCTCCACCCAGAGCATGTGGATGTAGTGGGGAGCAGGACACGAGGAACAGTCATGGCTGCCCGGGGGAGGCAGCAGGCGTGTGTCCCAGGAAACGCGCACAGGTGCGCACGTGCCCAGAGCATAATGTCACTCCTGGGTCAGGCTGACTGGACAGAATGGGAGGAGGGACCGCTAGGAATACTGTGGCTGTGGTAAGCCCTGTAAACCTGGCCTTGGGAAGTGACCACAGCTGAGAAGGCTTAGACTCCTGGGTCTTTGTCTCGGTCCCAGTGGCCTTTTTCTGCCCCAAGACCCTGAATGTGTGTGTCCCGTGGTCTGGTGCATCGGCTGCTGTTTTGGTTAGTGTCGTATATTTTGTTCCCTGTTGTCCTCATGTTTCTATCTCAGGGCATTCTATGCACGGTGTCCAGGAACGTGGAGGTTCAGAGGGGGCTGGAAATGAACTTCCACTTAGGCCCTGGCAGGGACTGGTTCCTTTTCCCTCTTGTTTCCTCAGACAGCAGCATTAAACATCTAGACCCTGAAGACATGGATGAGATTGAAAATATTGAATACTGAAGAGACAACTTTGTGGTTGATGCGATATCCTACTTTGTGTGAGAATGTTCCAGTAGGTTTTGAATATAATTTTTATGTTACAGTTCTTTCAGCGTGAAACTTTCACAGGTGCAAAATAAATGTCATGACACTTTTAATTTTAAGAACTGAGGTCTTTCTAAAACCATATTAACGTAAAGCACGTGATCCTTTTGAATAAAAAAAAAAAAAGATCCTTTCTTAAGTCTAACTTTACACAATCTGAGCAGAGCACATCTCCCGTGAGCCAGGGCCACAAGGTGGCAGTAGAAGGACACTGGTTCCCGAGTATGAGCCGGTGGGAACCCTGCATTTCCAGGCCTCACGGGCTGCCCTGTCAGCCTTGGTGACCCCGGCCCTGGGCCCTGCACCCTCCGCTTGGTGGATGTACACATTTTGGGGTGAAAGTACAGAGCAAAACCTTTGAAGAGTGAAACATTTGGAAGACAAGACAGTGTCTTGCTTCTGTTTATGCTTCGTGTGACATCTAGAATTTCAGACTGGCTTCCTGCTTTGCTGCTTCTGTCTTCAGATTAGAGCCAGTTATTTCGTAACTTCTCAAAATGTGACTGTATTCTCGGTATTTCTTAAAGATAGGCAGTGGGGGGGGGTTAAAGACAAGTCCACATACCCTATTAGAAATGTCCCTGGGAGCCAAAAGGTTTGGTTTTAAGAATTAATGGCATACCTGGGACATTTAGATACTTTCCTGCAGGCCTCATTGAGATACTTTTTACTTCTCACATTTGCTGCTCAGAAGTGGAGCCATGAGCCTGAGGAATGGGAGGAAGGCCTGGAGCAGCCAGAGCCCAGGTGCAGGCTCCGTCACAGCCTGTCACCAGCAGCAGCTCCAGTGAATGCTTTTGTCACCCTGGTGTGGGCGGTGGCTTTTGGCTTACCTGCTTTGACACTCACCCTGTGTATCACCCTGCCGGTATTTTACCCCTAAGGACAGGGCTTAGAAATACACAGAAATCACTAGGCTTCCTTGATGAGCATCACCTGTCTACTGTGCACCTTTATGCTAAATGCTAGAAAAGAGGAGATGAATAAGGTCCAACAGATGTCCCAGAAGTCCAGGTTTCATGACAGAAACTCAGAATAAACCATGGTTAAGATTGTGCTACAGGACAGACCTACAGGTTGCTACTGCTACATGAGGCTGGGGTGGGGGTTGCCATGTGGCCAGTTTCCAGAGGAAACTTGGGGTCTCCTATAGGACAGGATAATCAGCAGCCGCTTCCCAGTGTGCCTCAAGTACCATCTAGCGATTCCCTAACCTGGGCCCTCTGAGGCCGTGTTTCAGAACCTGCCCATTCCCAGAATTGCTGGAGATCCTGGGGGATCCATGGATTCCCCGTCCCTTGCGCACTGAACCAGAGGCAAAGGCTCTCAGAGGGCAGAGCCCAAAACTATGTTCTTACATAAGGGAGCTGAACCCAGAGGCAGACTCCGAGCCTGCTCCAGCCTGCCTTCCACTGGACCTCTTCTCTGTGCCGAAGCTGTTGGTCAGCCTTGTCCATTCAGCATGCACCCTGACAACTGTCCAACGTCTAACAGGTCACATTGAATGTGTGTTCTCGTTGAGTAAATAATTTTCTTTTTTGCCATTTCCTCATTAACATTTTTTTCCTTGATGTTTTCCGTCCTAGTTTTGAGCGCAAATAATGTCACAAGATGGTCCCTGAGCAGGGAAAGCATAACAGATACGCTGCCCTCTGCACTCTGCCTGGCCTTGGGGTTCCCTAAACAGAACTTCACCGCTCGCTCACCAGTGCATAGCCCTGATAAAGTACCCAGTTACCCTCCTGAACACCTTCAGTAACCCCCCTCCACAGCTGTCCCCGCCCAGCCTGCAAGCAGGAGGCGTTCTTCTGCCCTCCCCTGGGCCCCTCTCCTGGCCTCCCCCTGCCACCTAGGGAGCAGCTCAGCCATCCTGTTTTCTGCATGTCCACAGCCATTTGAACACTCACTGTCCAGTTTGGTGAGTCAACAATCCAAAGGCAGCTCCTTGCCCAGAGCCAGCCGTAAGCAGTTTTCAGGTCTTCACCCATGCCCTGCTCAAGGTCCTCCTCCTCGATGCCTGCCGAAGGGTGAAGAAAATGGAGATCAAGAAGAACCCAAATGGCTTCGGTGCATCTGTTAGCTGGCTTAATCAGCTGTATGGTACTTGGCACCAAACACTAAAGCAAATCTATTAAGTTTATCTTGGCCGGCTGAGTCCTGTGAGCATACTGAAATTCACAACCATGTGGGGCAGGGCTGCGATTTTTAGTGGGAGTTGTGAGTGATCCCCTAGCCCGGGGTAGGTCTGCTGTGACGTCAGGTGCTGGGCGTGAGGCAGCTCTTAGTAATAGGAAAGTAATAGGAAAGGGAAGTGAGTCCGTCATAGTCTGGTAGCATGTCTGACCGCCCCTCAAGAGACATGATTGTGTTTGGAGAAAGTGTTGATCCTCCTTAGCAAAGCTCGGTCACCCTGAAAGCCACTGGCTGTCTCCGCACATAGGATCAACAGTGGAAAATCTTATTCGAGGGCTGCTGGGTGGGGGGCAGTACCTTTCCAGAGGAAAGTGGTTGTGTCAAGCCTTGGTTTGGCTCCTGGTCCTCTTGCTTCAAGTGGGGAACTTCTAAAAAGAACCCAAGCAGAGACACCCCAGTAGTTAGAGGGGAAATAGAAACAAGAGTCCAGAAGGCTCTCAGGCTGGGCCTGCGCTTCCCTAGGTGAGCTGGGAGGCCTTGCCCTATTCTCCCGTCTTTTCCCAGACAGACACACATGCCAGAGTATCGGGAGAGCCTTCAGGAGCCGGGCACCCAGCACCCCCTGGTTTCACCGAGGGAGTAGCGGGAGGTCTGATTCTCCTCTAACTTGTCACTCCGACCCTCAGCCACTGCCAGGCGACAGGCGCATCAAGACCCTCCTGTCATTTACCCTGTAAACTCTCTTCACACCGCATGTGCTTTGGGAAAGGCCACTGCCCTAGAGAGACATATGCTGAACACTTTTAGACCTGTGACTGAGGGTATGACGCTTCCCGCTTTGAACTTAAGGTTCTAGGCTGCAGTGACATTCAGGGAACACACCTGACATGAGCTGATCCTTGTGTGTCTGGTCAGCACACGGAGGGTCCTGGTGGCCGGGGCCAGGCCTCCCAGCCCTGCTTCACCCATGCATCAGCCTTCTAGTCTGCCAAGGTAAGAAACAAGCAGAGGCTGAAGTAGAACAAATACGGAGCTCTGAAGGAGGCTCTTTTCCTCTTGTATTCAGGAAAAATTTTTAACAAGAAGCCAAAATCTTTAGAGAGAAATATGACAACTCCCAGTAGCACTTTTCTTAGGGAATTCACCCTTGTCCATAATTTTTTCGTAGTAATAGAATAATCATGTATTTCTATATTCTGGTTTCTAGACTTCACTTTTCATAGTTTGGGCTTAATATTTTTTCCACTGAGAGAAGAAGTGATAGTTTCATTCCAGTCCCTTGATTCAGGATTCGGGGCTTGAAGTCTCAGCTGGAAGGAAGTGAGTGATACAGCCCTGTGGTAGGTTTGCTCGCAGGTTTGCTCAGGTAGGATGGACCCAGCCTGCTGTCGCGCCAGCCCCACATGGCTCAGACAGTGAACGGGTACTCCTTTTGGGCGCTGTACTTCTGGATCTTGAGTTACCATGAGTTTGGAATAAAATGATTTCTGATGTTTCCATATTCTAAAATACCTTGTTTCCAATGAACCCAAACAGCCTAGCTACATGCAGGGGAGAATGAGAGCCATCGAAGCTTTGCACAGATGAAAATAAACGGGGAGATTAGCTTCTAACCACACCCTATATTAAGAGTCACAGGATTCACAGGTCCCATGCAACCATCTCTTTTATACTGTCACCAGTTTATGCACATTGTGGATTATTTTCAATTTAATAGTTGCTAAACTTATAAAAGCAAAACAGCAAGCAAAAATAGTAGCACAAGAGTTATCAAAAATCTCATTATGTATCTGGGAGTGGTAATGCATATCTATAATCCTAGCACTAGAGAGGCTGAGGCAGGAAGGTCACAGAGAGTTCAAAGCCAGCCCGGGCTACCTAGTGAATTCAAGGCCAGTTTGCACTACAAAGTGAGACCCTGTCTCAAACAAACAAAAAAATCTCATTACCTAATCATTACAGCTTTTGCCTTGATATAGACCTTTTCATCTTAGTATGAAAATCCTTCATAATAGTGCATTACATTACTACACCCTTTTAATTAAAATCTGCAGGTTGCTACCATTAGTCTTTGGGATTATCATCTCAAAATGGTAATTGACTAGATGACCTGACTAGTGAATGTGCGTGTAACTATTTTTACTCAACATTTATGTGGTGTCGCATTTTCCAACATTATAATGATAAACAAAGCTGCGTTGAACACTTATTCCAGTATCATTGAATCATTTCTTAGGATTTGAGATGCTTAGTTTCAATACCAGATCAGAAGACAGAAGCAGGTCTATGGCTTTTGATAGGCAGTACCGACGTCATCCGGGACTGGTGGCTGTTCCAGATGTTCCTCGCTAGGGATATTTTCACTTTAAACCCGCACGGTAACTTTTTGGTTTGCATTTCTTTTCATACCAACAGGACTCTCTTCATGTGCAGTTCATCGTTTGAAAGGTATCTGCAGTACCCTGTTCCATTTATCTTATGAAACATTGATATTTTCCTAGCCAAGTTGTGTAAAATATATGTATGGATTGTTTTTTCCAAAAGCAATAAAGATATTAATCTTTTTTACTGAAAATTTTTTCCAGTTCATCTGCATTTTTTATCTTTTTTGTCTGCATTTTTAAATTTGTTATAGTTTCACACAAAATTAGTGAAATATATTCATTTTCTAGTAAAATATGTTAATCCTTTTAGAACATTTTCAGCCTACTGGTTCTAAAATGTTAGCAATCCTGTAGAAAAGATTTTATTATACATTATTGTGTGCTTTTTCCTTTAAAGAGATATCAAGGCTGAATGTAGCAACGCACATCATGGTCCCCGCTACTCGTGGGGCTGAGGTAACAGCCCCACCCAGGCAACTTAGTGAGGCCTCCTCTCAAAATAAAAGTTTTAAAAGTATCTGGGGCATGTACCTTGGTGCACTCTCAATTCAATCCCCAGCACCACCAAAAAAAAAAGACATTTGACTCTAACCAATCTGAAATCTGTTTACTCTGGTGTGAGGTGTATCAAATCGGTCAGATTTTCCCTTCTTAAAAACTGTTAACCCAACACCTCTGACAGAATAAACCTCATTTTTCATTTCCTTCTGATATCTCCTTTATCATATTCAATTTCTACAGTTAACCCCATAAGAGAATTCTGGGGACCTACTGAATATATTATTGTGCCAGTACCACAGTTTTTACTATTCTTGTTACAAAGTTTTTAAAGTACTTGTTCCCCTCCTTAGTTGTTTTAATTCTCTCATATTTTTTAAAAAAATATTATTACCAATTTATGCTTCAAAGTTAACTTTAGATTCATTTTATCAATTCCCCAAAACTGCTGTTTTTATTTGACTGTTCTGATTTGACTGCCATAATTTGTCTTACGCATACATCACTCTGTGGAAAATTGACTTTTTATTATTTTAAATGATGTAATCTAGGTGAAAATTCTTGGCTGAAAAAGAGAGTGGGGGCGAGGGGTGACCAGTCCAAGTCATAACGATGCTTAAAGCGTGTGCGTAATTCCGTGTAGATGTGAAACGTGGAAACACAAGCACGCTTGACAGGTTATCACAGCAGGAGAGTGTGAGTGACTTTTTATCACATCTGTTTGCTGTTGTAAACTGCACAAAATAGAAACTTCGAAGAATCTCGCTGTAAACAGTAGTTCATCTTCCAGCCACCCCACGGCCGTGTGGGGCACCCCACGCATCACCCCTTCTCTGTGCTCCTCTACGCACCTGGGGTAAGGTTTCTCTGGCTGGGGTGAGTCTCGAAATGTTTTCAAAAAGCCTGCTTGCTGTTGGCTCTAGGTGAGAAGTATCTGAGGCTGTGACCCCAATCCAGAAGGTGACTTGTGACAAGCTGTTCCGCCTGGTGTAGATGGAGCCTTCAGAGGTAGAAGTAAAGCCCTCATTCCTTCAGGGTGACCCACACTGACACCCTCCACACCCCCTGGGAGCGCTAAAGAAGATTCTCTGAGTAGAAGCTGGGGTGGCTCTTGGTAAGAGAATCGGCCCTAGGATACCGGCAGCCCTGGGTTCCATCCCCAGTGCTACAAAGCAAGAAAGGAAAAAAGCCCTCCAATTTAGAAGTTTTCCTTTCTTACTGGAAGAGTTTTTATGAGGCTACGGCGCTGACAAGTCTGTCATTCCCAGAATTGACTCACGCCCTCCCCTCTTCTACTTAGGCTTATAGTACTTTTCCCTTCCTCGGTTTTAGAAAGGAGGGAAAACTGTCCTGAACAGGCAGGAGGTTTTATCCAAGGTGTTTGGCAGTGACTCCAGGTTCTGGAAAAGATTTATGTATTGGTGCTCTGGCAGTGCCTCGCGTGAGCTCACTTAAAACAACTGAATAAATGAGTTCACTTTATCCTGCCGGAGTGGAACTTTGGGAGGTGGTGTGCCCAGCTGGGGTCTGCGGGGACCCACAGCGGTGTTCATGTCTCAGTCACTGATGCTGAGCACAGCTGTTTTTATATCTGTCTGAGATCATAAAATGAGGAGGGCAGCGGGTGGAGAGCCCTGCAGAGTGAGTGCAGTGTTGGAAATTCTGCTCAGTGCTGAGATTGAGGGCTCACTCAGAAGGCCATTCTCTCCCCAGCCTTCAGGACAGGAGCAAGGCCTAAAGGACAGCTTCGGAAGAATCTCCGTGCCATTGATTCCTAGAAAATTTGAGTTTTCCTTTCTTAGTAAATAATGCTTTTTTCTTTCCTGCTGCCCCACTACCCTTATGCCTAAGTCCCAGGAAAGGACTTATTGCTCCAGAAAAGGGACATGGAATCTGCCCTAGATTGGCCAGGCCCAGCTCATCCTTCTTTCACGGGTGCTAGATGCACCAAGGTTCACCAAGTGGTTTGATTATCAGTGTAAGGCAACAGGATTAGAAAACAGAGCTGTGCCAAAGGTCAGAGGAAAGTGGGCGTTTGGGAGCCCCATGGTCTGCACCTGCACTTCACAGGACAGAGCAGCATGAACCCCCCTTTCAGAATCCTAGGTTTCAGCCAAAAGGAAGGAATAATCTCTACCTTAAGGGTGAGGGATCTGCTTTCTCCAGGTTCCTAGCATTTAGAGGTAACAACGCAGGTACGCTGGCTGTGGGCAGTCCAAAGGCAGGGATGGTGCCTGTTTCCTAAGGAAGGAAGCAGAGAAGATATGAGTTAGGTGAATGCACAAGTCCTTGTAAACCTTATATCATTCTATAGATGGCTGTTATGACTTATGTCTAGATGTCCCCCTGAAGCTTCACATGTTCAGAGGTGGGGGTTTTGGGGAGGTGGCTGGTTCTAGAATGTGTGAATGTAGATTTAGGGTGTCATACTTGGATTAAGGGTATGTGGTACTAGACTAGTCTGCTAATTGGCTTATCATAGTTCTGTGTAATAGGAAGCCTCACCCTAGATATGGGTGGTACCACCCAAAAGGCTTGTAGCCTACATGGGATAAAAGGGAAAGGGAGGCTCCATCTCTGCTGCTTTGCTGCCTCCTGCCTGCTCTGCTATGGACTGTTTCTTCTCTATGATGCTCTTCTGCCAAGCCATCCTGCCTTGGATCCAACCAAATATGGACTAAAACCTCTACAAACTGTGAGCTGAAATAAGCCTTTCCTCCTTCAACTTTGGGTATCAGGTATTTTGTCTCAGCAATGAGCAAGATAAACAAAACAGCAAGGAAGCCAAGAGTCAGTGATTTCCCTTTGGCAGAGCTGTGTGACTGCTGTGCTATCTTGACCATTCCTGTATCAGTACTGCCTAAACCTTAGTCATTTTAACACCTTTACCATCTTTGCCAATGTTAGTTCTACACAGCTATGCAAAAATATCCTTAAACCAATTTAATATGATTTAGAAATATAACTAGTTTTTTGCTAGTTATGTTTTTTCCAACATACATTAAAACAAATATTTGAGAGATTCCTGTATCACCTAGCATGCCACCCATGGGGCATTTGTCAGACTAGAGTAGTGATTCTCACAGTGTGGTCCCCAGATCTGTAGCAGGAACATCTGGGAACTTCCTAGAAAATGCAGATTCTCAGGTCCCAGTTTCACCTGAATCAAAACCTCTGGGAACTGGCTCAGAAATCTCATTTTTTAAATTCACAAGGTGATTCTGATGTGTTCTAGCAGTCCTGGTTGTATCACCTGCCCCCAGCCTCTCCAGCCCTACTCTGTTCACCCACCTCTGGGTCTTGCCAGAGCTACTGACCCTTCCTGGATTACTCTTACTACCTCCTTTCTCCAGAGAGTCATTAGGAAGACAGAGTACATAAAGCCAGCCTTTCATGGTTTATCTAAGCAATGCAAGAAGTAGGATGGGAGTGAGTATCTGTATCAAGGCAAACACCTTGAAATATATCAGGGTACAAAAGGCCAGCTCATTTTCTTGAGATGCCTTAGGTCCAAATTTAGAAGTGACAAGGAGAATCTAGTAAATAAGTGAGCTGCTTATTCCCTAGAGCAGCGCTGTCCAGGACAACTTCCTGCAATGATGGAAATGTCCCACGTCTGCTCTGTGTTAGAAGATAATTCTCTGTGGATCTCTTGTGTATCAGTACATTTTTCAAGTGGAGGCACTATGTTCTGGCCACTTGTCAAGGATGTTTTCGTACAGTCCACAGTGACCTCTTCCTCCAGAGCAAAGGGCAGCATGTTTACTGCCCATTATAAAAAATCCTAGACTCAGGGGTCCTTCCTTGTATGGCAATCTGCTATGTGTGAGGAGGTCACTCGGTGCTTCTCATGTTGCCCTGTGGTAACTGGAGCTCAGGAAACCGGAAGGAGCAAATGCTAATATTCTGGCTGCTAATATTGCTATTAAAAAGTTCCTTCTCTGACCCGGGAGTCTCATGTTTTCTGCCAGCATCCATGAAACTGGCAGACCAACTTGTTAGTCTAGAGCTAGGGTAAAATATGAGAACTTTGATATTTCTTGACATGTTGTCCAATATAATATGAAAATTGAGCTCTTGAAATGTGGCTAGTATGACTGAAAACCTGAATTTTTTCTTTTTAGTTATTTGCAAATGGCCACATGTGGCTAGGGGCTGGCGTGTCATAACAGCGCAACTTACAAAGCCCAGGCATAACTGGAGTGGCCCCCAGTCAGGAGTGCTGCTGAGGGAGCCCCTACACAGGGAGGCAGCTGAGAAATAGGGGACCTCTAGATTGTTTTCATTACTTGAGTTTTAATGATTCCATAGACCTAGGGAGGGTGGAACTGTGGGGAGGCCAGGGTAGAAAGATCCACTCATTACATGCACAGAGGTTTCTTGAGAGATGCGAAGAAACTGCATTCCATTTGGAGATTGGAGAAGGGCGATATCTCTTGGCATAGGAAACGCCTTCCAATGGGAAGCAAGAGAAAGAAGATATGGCCAGAGAAGATGAGCAGAGCAGCGGCCCTTGAGGAATTTCCTCAGCCCTGCCCTTCCCTTCCCTCAGCTTGAGAACGACCCACCTTCCGCCTTCCCTGGGCTGGCCAAGCCTTTGGCCTCCTCAGCTCCCCAGGCTCCTGCCCCTCTCACCTCCTGGCTCAGAACAATCTCCTCTTTGATTGCTGGCTCCAGCCCCACTGACTGTCAGGTCATCTGCACCTAATCAGGAAGAGCCGGGGCCTGAGGGATGATAAACGGGGCTTCTCATTTCAGTAAAGTTTGTGCAGAATATTGGAAACAGCTGTGGGCCTCTTCAGCCATGCCGGAGACAGTGGGGGCCCAGCGTCTGGTGGAGGAGAGTGGAGAGGGGCAACATCAGGGCCCGAGTCTATTTAAAGGGTGCCGGGCCACCTCAGGCCCACAAAGCTGGTGAGCAGAGGTCAGCACCAGCTTCCTCCTGTCTGCAGCCTTGGGTGCTGACAGGGCTGCAGCAAGCTGTGGCATCAGAGGGGGCATCCACTGGGGCCTTGCAGGTCTGGATGCCCAGCAGGCATTTTCTTACATCTACTGTCAGTCATTTGACAAACACCATATAGATTTCTCTGCTCATTGCTTCTCTTACCTCACAAAACATCCCAAAAAAACCTTTAAATTATTCTTTATTTAATGGTGGTAAAATACACAATTTGGAAGCGTATAGTTGAGTAGTGTTAATTATATTTACATAGTTGTGAAACCCACCTCCAGAATTTTTTCTTCTTACAAAACTGAAATTCTATATCCATTAAATGATTCTCCACCTCCACGAGCTTTGGCAACTATTTTCTATTCTCTGTGATTTTGACTCTTGGGACCTCATATAAGTGAAATCGTACAGCATTCTTCTTTCTGCAATTTATTATTGTTAACAGTTGTATAATAATACAGTATGTGGATACATGTATACCATCAACCATTACTAGTTGAATGCTATTAAAAAATGCTATACTCTAAGGTTTTTGTGTACACATATCTTTGAATACTGATTTTGTTGTTTTTTCTATAGTATAATTCCCATAAAATTGCATAAATTAATCACAGAGATGCCTATTTTCAGCTTTCACCTATTTTCCTATGCACCTTTCTCAAAAGTCTGTGGTAATCTGCAAATTCATTAAAGTACTATTTTTCGATCATTGAGCAGAACTGTTTGCAGTCTCACAGTTTGAATGTCCACTTTCTGTGCTTTAATTCTGTAACTTGAACAACTATTTCTAAGATGACAGTATGTAATTTGTCAACAAGTGATTTTTTAGTGTTTATTTTAGTTTATCTCATCTTTTTTGGGAAAAAAATAAAGTACTATTTTTCCTCGATATTTCCAGCCCTAGCGAGGACCATTCTTTTAAGTTTCACTTAAAAGATAAATGAAAAATGGTTTCCCAATTTTAAAATTTTGTATTTCATTGCCTGTTCATGGAGTAGAGCACCTTCCACAAACATGCAGGTCACCTGGATTTTCTCTTCACCTCCTAATGTCTTTTGCCCATTTTTCTACTAAGTTATTTCTCTTTCTTTTTAGTATTTAAGGGCTCTGAGTGTATTATGTTAACTACTGGTGGCATATATTGACATTTTCTATAACTTGTGTTCTGACTTTATATCTGGTATCTTTTATCTTCCTAAAGTTTTAACATCTTATGTCTTTTCCTCTGAAGCTTCTATATTTTTGTTTAGAAAAATCTCATGAAACTCTAGATTGTATTGGTATTCATATTTTTCTCATACAGGGTTTGGTTACATTTCAATCTTTCACCTGTTTGAAATTTAGCTTTAATAACTAGAGCTAGAGAGCTCAGCTTTTTTTTTTTTTTTAAATTCAGACCTAGCCAGTTGTGTCTACATACTTTATTAAATGAATTGTGGCTTCACTGCACTGGTTGACAGCGGCCTTCATAGCATCCCACAATCCATAAGCACTGGACTTGGTTCTGTTTCTGTCCCCTCGGTCTATTAGTCTTGGTTTTTGCTTTTTTTTTTTGGTGGTGATGATGGTAGCACTGGAGATTGAACCCAGGGCCTTTTCACCGAACTATGTTCCCCAGCCCCAGTAAAGTAAAAGCCCCTTTTACTTTTACTTGGAGGGAAGCTCTAAGTCACTGAGTTATTCAGGCTGGGCTCTACCTGGTGCTCCTACCTCAGCTTCCTCAGAGTGCTGGGACACAGGAATTCACTGCCCCTGCCCAGCTCATTGTCCTTTACTTTTAATGTAAGGTTTGGTCAGTGATTTTGTTTTCCTAAGCCCACTCTTGCCTAAATATTTCTTTGCTGGTTTTATTTTGTTTTGCTTTGAGGCTGAGTCATGCTAGGTAGTTTAGGCTGCCCTTGACTGTGTAGCCTGGGCTGAACTGAATTTGCAATAATCATCCTGCCTCAGCCTCCAGAGTGCTGGGATTATAGGGGTGTACCACCATGCTTGGCCCAGCTGCTATTGTTTTTACTATTACTATTACAAAATTTCTTACAGCTGACAGAGCCTGTGAATGTCAGTAACTCTTTAAAACAAACCAGAAAGCCCATGCATGGTAGCACATGCCTGTAATCCCAGCACTTGGGAGGCCGAGGCAGGAGGATCATTACAAGTTTAAAACCAGCCTGGGCTACAAAGTGAGCTCAAGGCCAGCCTGAACTGCATAGTGAGACCCTGTCTCAAAAAAACAAAACATAAAATAATAAAATAAAATAAATAACAAAAACCAGAATGAGACAAGACAGGGAGGGAAGGCTTGTCCCATACCTGCCCATGTGCCTCTGCAGAAATCAGCCAGGGAGGACGCCAGACAATGGTGTTCTACTGTATGTTCAGCATTACTCTTTCCATTAGCAGCAAGGCTGGGGGCCAGAACTTCTGATCATACAGTGACCAATACTTCAAGGTTCTTGTTCCTCAGCTCCAACCTTACATCCTATGTATCCGAATTTGTAAGGCTGTTCATGGGTTCTGCAAACCCCATTCCCTTTTGCCAGGCACTCACTGTTGGGCCCAACCAACAGGAGCCCCCAGAGAGAATCTGTAGCTAGAGAGGAAGGTGGGCCACGCCCCTTCCTGTTGGCCTCCATGTTCCCGGAAGTAGGACTCTACAGCGCTTCACCACCCGACAGCACAGCCCCATCCTGAAGTGGCAGCTGCATCTGGTTTGCAGTTTCTCCAGCTCTGGGAGTTTCATCATCCACCCCCACCTCGCTACCTTTGCACCCCTGCCCTACGGAGCCCACCACCAACAGATGGGTGCCCCTTGGTCAGAGGTCTGGGCACAGAAGTCCCTCTCTCTCTTAGATACCAGCACCAGTTGGCCAGGGCCCCCTCCTCAGAGGTCTGGGTTGCAGGCCCTGGCACCCCCTCCTCAAGAACTGCTCCTGTGGTATCCCCCGCCCCAGGAATGTCAGCCATTCTTGCAGGTACAACCTGGGTAATACCTTAGCATTCTGTTGTTACCCTCTCCTTACCTAATTAGCAACCTCACACCTGAAGATAAGTCCTGTTAATTCTGTGTTTCAGTTAATGTGTGGTTTCTGTCTCCTGATAAGACCCTGATTGACATAGGGAATGAGGAACTGAAGTTTTCTGGGGGCCAAGCCTGCTTCTCTTGGCTGCCTGCAGAGAGCTCCCCTCCCTCCTCCATTCCCAGAATTATTTGGCTGTGGTCGCCAAGGAGACGGCTGACAATTTCCAGTTGCCAAGCTTTCCCCTGGAAACTCCGTACTCCTTCCTGAGTCCCAGCCAGGGAACTTGGAACATCTAGCCAGGCTGGGGCAGAGGGCTTCAGGAGCAGGGAGAGGCCAGGCCTGAAAACCGAGAGGGAGATTGTGTGTTGCCCTGGATCCTGGCTTCCCCCAACAGATCACAAACGCCTGACTACCCTGAAAGTTAAGGCAGGGCTTGCCAGACTCGCCTCTGCTCTGTCTAGACAGACACCCACTGTGTCCAGCCATGGCTCCAACCAGGGGCTTCCAGCCAGACTTCCAGCCACAGAAAACTGTCCCTGTGCTGTCCCTAGTAGACACCCTCGCTAGCTGAGGCACAGCCTGAGCAGGGCCTGGGAGCTGAAAGGCCTGAAGCCTCTTCAGGGGAAGGAACATCAGCTGCCCTGGGCATTTGCTCCTGTCACCATGAGAAACCAACACGCATTGAGACCTAGCACCCAGCCCAGGCTATGATCTATTTCATAGTCATAGCGATTCTAATGGTAACAATGGTGGTGAAGTGGGTATAACTCTTACTCTAATGTGGGTATGGAAAAATGTCTTCCTCTTTGTTTCATTAAAAGCAAATGCTCTTGATTCCACAAGCTCCTGGCTTTTCCTGGATCCTCCAGAATCCAGGAGGCTGTTTTTTATGGACTGCATGTGTCCTCTCCAAAATTAGCCCTTTGCCAATGTGATAATAAATAGTCTTATAGCTCTTAAGAGGCAGTTAGGCCACAAATGCACCTCCCTTGTGAACTGGACTTGCTGTTCTTATAAAAGGGCTTCACAGAGGGCGTTATCCACTTTCACGCTCCTTTCTGCCACGTGACACACGGCATTCGTCCTCTCCAGACAATGCGGCCACCTCAGAAGCAGAAAGCAGCTCTCATCAGACAACCAAGCCAACCAGCTTGGCCTGAGACTTCCCAGCATCCAGAACAGTGGCAAATAAATTCCTGCTCCTTATAAGTGACCCATGGTCAGCTATGTGTTATATACGTGCACTAAAACACTCGAGAGGCACTGAAGACAAGGAAAACTCTCTAACCCAGAGTCCTTTGTGGCTGCTGACCTCTGTGCTATCCCTGCCTCATTCACCCCTCTGCACCTGAGGGTCAGCAGCTGCCCTTTCTCTGTCTGACCTATCTCCAAACTCAGCTGCTCTACAGCCAAAGGCCTCTCCTTTCTCCTTTCACCTCTTCTACCTCGCACTCTTTAAGTGGCTTTTCCGTGAATTTAAGCTTTCAAGAAATTAGGTAAATGTTTGTCTGGGTGTCAAGTAGGTACTGATTCTGCTGTGCACAAATCTCTGTATTAATGTAGAATTGGAGACCTGGCTAAACAGCATTGATTTGATTTTTTGCAGAAGAATTTTAAGGTCAACTACAGACATTGTTATAGCTCATCATTGAATAGTTTGCCTAATTTAAAAATTTGGAACATTGTCTCACATAATCACAAATACAATCTCACAGAATGAAACTAACACTTATTTCCTTAGATTGTCTAGCAAACAATCACTCCCATGCTACAGAGGGAAAATGAAGACTAGAGATGGGTAAGGGGCTTGCTCTCAGCGAGGGGCCCAGGGCCAAGATCTGAGCTCTGATGCGATCCCCAGGTGTCTCCCTGGCACACGGCCTCTTCTGTGCAGAGGTTTATACTTTCTTACTCATGTACCACCCAGCTCTTACAACAGCACTGAGCATCAGGGTATGAACTGTCTCTCTCTCTCTCTCTCTCTCTCTCTCTCTCTCTCTCTCTCTCTCTCTCTCTCTCTCTTTCTCTTTTTCTTGTAGTGCTGAGGATGGACCCCAGAGGTTTGTATCTGCCAGTTAGCAAAGTTTTACTGCTTAGCTACACCTCTCACCCTGTAATCACATCTTTAACAGTTAGGAGAAAGGGAAAATCCCGCCCACAGTGGCCCAAGAGGTGGCTGTGAAAGGGATCCTGGACCGGGAGGTGGATGGAAGGAGTTCGTTTCCGGCTATGGCGGCACCAGCTACTGCACCTCCTCCCTCATGGCCTCATCAGCTGTGCTTGCTCCTCCTTCACATCACTGGCCTCTGATTTCCAGCCCTTCCTCTCTCTCCTGACCTGTTCATCTCCCTTTCTGAGGCCCTCCAACAGGGCCTCCTTCATTTCCTCTCTGGTCTCCAAGGCGCAGTTTACAAAGTGCCTGAGCAGTGGCCCCTGCTGGTCCTTTGTCCCTTTTACCCTCCTCCTTCCTCTACTGCCCGAGCACAGCCAGGGATGTTGTGGAGTGTGGAGCCTCTGACCCATGTCCTCTCCAGTCCCCAGCTCATCTCCCGGCCGGCATTCCCAGAGCCACATGGAAAAACCATTTACTTTCAGGAGCATCTGTTTCCCCTACTTGGGCCCAGCTGTCCCCATCCTTCCATGCTCTGTTTCTCCCAAACCCTGGGGTTTCAGAATCAAGATTCAGAACGGTTGCAACAGGCTAGAGAGTTGGGTTAAACCCATAGCACAAAAGGAGGCCCCACAAGTAGTTCAAAGAGGTGAAGAGGCTAGCACAGGACAAGAGCCATGCGACCCTGAGTGTGACAGGTATCCGTGGGCTAACACGGCCACTGCTTAGAAAGACAGGCGGCAGAGGGAAACCTGGGCACCTGTTCCAGTCACACCACTCCCTAGTCAGCAGACAGAGAGGCACATGGAGCCACCATGTCCTCTCAGAGTAACATCTGCCCAGCCCTCCTCGCGGGCCTGGAGTGACAGCCCAAAGAAGCCATGGAACCATCAATGTCCTGATACGCTAATGTTATGGTTTATGTCTGGATACCCCCCTCCAAAGCCTTATGCAGTCACGGAGCTTTTTCAGAGATGGCTAAACCTAGAGTGTTTGATGCTGGTATTAAGGGCAGGTGATTAGTAATCAGTCCACTGATTGGTTTGGCAGAGTTCTGGCTAGGATTAAGGATATGAATGCTGCCTGTCCTGGGGCAGGTACCCTGAATACAATGTAAGGGACAGAGTCCCGTCCCCTGGCCCTTGTCGCTTTCGGCTGTCATGGGCTGTCAGGAATAGTTGTCCCTCTGCCATTTGCCACCCTGCCTTGAAGCCAGCTGACTATGGTCTGAAACCTCTGTAAACTGTGAGCTAAATAAACCTTTCCTCCTTTAACTTTGGTTGTTGGGTATTTCATCTCAGCAACAACAGAAAAGTAACTAGACAGCTAACTAGAGAGCAAAACAAAATTCTAACATTTGTGGCTAGGAAAGATTTTGAGTACTCCTGTCAGGAAAAAAGGAACTTCATTTCCACAGGGCCCTGGGCAGGCAGAGTGAACCACAGCCTCGGAATGGACAGAACCAAACTGAAGGGTGTCTGGAGCTGAGAAACACGGCACATGGGAAACCAAGTCAGTGGGAGAAAAGTGGAGAGAATTTCACCCTGAAGGTAAAACATGCCTAGCAAAACTTTCTCGTGGAGGTCAGGTGTGTGATATACAGTACCTGTTATTATTTAGGCACAGAAGGGACAGGACAAATATGGAGTGACTCTTGTTTGGAAAAACAATGGGAATACTTTTGCCAAGCTTTTATGGGAAAATTCAATCCAAGGATAGATGTGACCAGGCAGAAATTTTCAGTTTAACTTAGAGAAAAAATAAGAATCAGCGTTTGGGGAGTGTAAACTTCAGGAGGGGGTACTATTATCCCCACCTTGAAGAGGAGGCTGTGGAACCTGAGGGGGAGTTTCCTCTCCAGTGTCGCGCAGTTTCTCACTCAGTGTTCCCAGTGGGAGAAGCCACAGTCACCTCTCCTGGGGATTGCTCAGGGATGTCCAGTGCCCTAAGGGAGGCCTCACAAGACCATTTAGAGCCCTTAAGGGGGGTGTTCTGAAACTTTACCTCAGACGCCACAAAGGTCAGCATCCTCAGGTCTATCCTTACAATTACATTTCCACATTGAGCTGAGGGACCGCTTCAGGACACAATGTCTTCTCCTTCCCTCTGAGATCCCCGTAACCCCAGGAGCCCAGTCACATCTCCACCACCTTCTCTTCCAGATCAGCACCACGCAGAGCTCTGTCCTAGGTTCCAGGGCCCGCAGAACCAGGGCACCGGATGGCCATGTTCTTCACCTCTGTTGTGGTTAATTTTGTGTCCACTTGATTAGGCTGCAAGGTGCTCGGAGATGTCATTAAACACTATTCCAGGTGTTTTGCAAGGGTGTTTGGGGTTCAGATTAACAACTGATAGAATCAGTAAAGCCAGTTGCTGCTCAAATGTGTGTGAGGACAACCAAGAGGGGATCCAGGGCGTCTGCACCTATGGTGAGCCTCGGGTGCCAGACAGGCTGTTAGTTGGACGTGATAATGTTAGGGGCCTTTGTCAGCTCCACGTTTGGTGGCTCTCCAGTTTCACACTACTCTTGCGATGTAAACGCAGAAGGCTCAAGGTCCCCTCCCCAGGCTGCCCCAGCTGGACCTCGTCCCACCCCAACTCTGCATTATGTATTGAGTGAATCGCAAGGTAAATATTTCATGAGCAATCTGGGCAGTAAGGGTAACAGGAGAGCAAAGGCAGAGGCATTAGAAAGGCTGAGGTTGGGAACCTGAGCCAGACCCCCATCCCCCGGGGCTGGCTGTGCTCTGGGGAGAGGGGCTCATGGGCGAGGAAGGAGCTTCGGGTGGGCACCGTCAGGGAGATGGCACCATGGTCAGTCAGCAGGCCCAGCACAGACCATTCAGCCTCCTGCTGCTGATCCACCTCTGCCTTCTGCACCCAGGGGCCTCGGGTGAGTGATACTCAGACCCCCCCCCAGCCCTTTCCTCACTCATGTCCCATTATTTCTTCCCTTTTCTTCTTTGGGGACCCTCCTGTGCTCTTTCACCTCCATTCAATGAAGTCCATTCATGCTATTAATCTGCCAGACATTTAACTGGCATGCAGTGAGCTTGTTGGTGCCAGCTGGGTGACAGAATCACCAAGAGCTACTGTCAGGGTGTAGCTTATAAGTGACACAGTCAGACCTGGGTTCTAGAAAGTTCCCTGCTTTTGCAGTAGCTGAGAGCGGCTCAGACACCACTGCTGTGGCCCAGGTGACAGACACTGGCGGCTCGGGCCAGGGCAGTGCCCATGGTGTTGGAAGGAATCTGATTCCGGGTATTTTTCTTCTGGAGCAATAGGATGTCAGAACTGTGCCTTAAGCTTTTCCCACCAATTCCACGCCTGTCTTCTCTTCTTCTGGAGAAGCCGATAGCAACAGGAAGGTCTGAGATCCGGGGTGAGACAGGGTTCCAATTCCAATTCCACCGCCCACTGTGTTCCTGGGCCACAAAGTCTCAGCTGCTCAGTCCCATGGGAAGTTATTAGCGCCCTCTCAGCATTGTGAGAATTACGGCCAATGGGTCACACGTGTAAGAGGCCAGTCCAGGGCCTGGCAGGACAGAGGCAGGCAGGGTAGCGTGAGTTACTCCTGTGGCTTACTTGTCCTCCAGGCACTGATTTGCAGGGCAACCTGTGGAGGAGCCCTGCACCTTACAGAAAGCAGACCCACTCTAAGACAGGGCGAGGCCCTGAGGCAGGGCGCATGGTAAGTGACTTACCCAAGAGACTCTTCATATCTGGCCTGTGGTTGATTGAGAAATCTGTGAGCCTCACTGGTCCTTGTGACCCTGGCTCTGCATCATTAGTCAAACACTGGCTGATACAGGCTGCTGCCCCCTTTCTCCGGGCTGCAGTGGGATTGAATGAGATGGGGTTCGGTCACTGGAGTTCTCAGCAGACTCTTCTCAGCCCCACCCCATAAAGTCAATCCAAGACAAGGTGGTGAAAATAGGAAAGGAGCTTTGTCCTCACCGGGACTGCACCAGGAAGAACAGAGGCCTAGGGACTTAAAAGCTGTCTTTAATGTGCACAGAGCAGACTCAGAGTTACATAAGAAAAAGGAAGCAAGGCAAGAGATTGGGGGCTTCTGGGGCCAGCGTCTGTCTGGCACTGATCTGGTTTACAATTATCTCAGGACCAGCAACACAGAGCTTTGAAGAAGGTCGCTGCAGTTGCAGGCTGGTCCTCTGTCATAAGATGTTCCCCTAGCATGTGTTTAGTTCCTGGAATCCAAGGCAACTGTAGGAGGAAATGACTCAGGAGAACGCGGAAGGAGAGTAAAGTAAGAAACAAACTGCGGTCAGGGCGGTGCCCAGGACTCCTTCAGGCTGGCTCTGGATGCCTCCTGGAGTCCTTATGTGGAGACCTGCAGATCCTGGCTGGCCAGTGGCTGTGTGGCTGTCCTGAATCTCCAGGGTCATCACTATTATTAGGGTAGTCATCAGACAGATTCTGGGTGTCTGTTAAAATGCAGATTCCTGGGCTCTGACGCTCTGCATCCTGGGGTATTCTGACACGGCAGCCGGGGGTGAGGCCCATGAATTTGGGGATTTGGATTAGCTGCTGTGTGGGCCCACGAGGAGTGGACACCCCTGCTCCAGCCCATTCTCTGTTCTCCGTCAGCCACTCCAGCACCTTTAAACAGGGTACCCCACAGGCTTCCCCGGGTCTGTCTCCTGCCACCAGCTCCAAAGTGCTGGTGCCATTTTACTGACCCCTGCCTGGCCACCTGGGACTGCAGAACAATCAGCGGAGGCTCCGAGCACGGTGGATGCGGATGGACCCAGGGCAGTCTGAACACCCCACACTGTTCTCTCTGCAGGCGAGCCCCACCTGATCCCCAGGGACCCTACAGAGGAGGCCGCATCCCTACAAGGAGTGAGAGGCGGCTCTGTGGAGCTGGCCTGCAGCTCTGGGCCTGTCCCCTTGGTGGTCCTCTGGAGCTTCACCCCGCTGGGATTCCTGGTTCCTCGGCCTGTGGCTGTCACCGATGGAGTCACATCCAAGGTGGAGCCTGGGGCCTCGGATCTGGGCATCGTGAGTCTGCAGAACAGCAGCCTGGTGCTGAGGGAGCTGCGGGAGGGTGCCCGGGGCCACTTCTTGTGCCAGGCCCTACATGTGTCTGATGACCAGCTCCACACCACGTACTCCTACTTCACACTGGCCGTGCTGGGTAAGGCACCTCGCCAAGGATGTACCTGGACTCCAGAGGATCTGCACACTGCTTGGCGTCTCTTTGCATGTGCTTCCCATATCTTTGCATATGCTACGCTTACAGTAATGGGAGGGGAGGGGCCCCTCCGGGAGTGAGAAGACCCTAGGTTGCAAAAAAGGTATGTTCAGGGTCCAGCGGACGAAGAGCCACAGCCAGCAGGTGTGGGGCCAATGGGCACAGCCAGGAGTGGTCAGTGTCCGCACTAGCAAACCCAGTGTCCCTCCTTCTCTGGCCAGTGCCTGTATCCAAGCCTCAGGTGCGGCTGAGTGACACATCCCCAGTGGAAGGAGCCTCTGTATCGGCCACGTGTGCGGTGCGGGAAGGCACAGAGCCCTTGACCTTTGCTTGGCAGCATCAGGCACCCCAGGGCCCTGGGGAGGTCCTGGTGGGAGTCCAGGAGCCGCTGCTCTTGCTGGACCCAGTCAACCGGACCCACCTTGGCTGGTACGTGTGCAGCGCCCACAACACTGTCGGCGGGCAGAGCAGTGACGGAGTCTTCCTGGACGTTGTCTGTGAGTCAGGTTGGGAGCGTGGACACCCCCTCACCACCCACGTTCAGCCCCTGCCATGCCTCGGTGCTCCCCACATCCCTTCACTGCAGGAGTGCCCCAGTCTGCCCTGGCATCCCAATGGGCACCAGTAGCTGGCTTCTGGGCACACTAGCACCAGACATGGCTCTGGTAGCAGGGTTTCTACCCAGTGTAAGGTCACGAGCTCCTCTCATTCATCTTCACGAGCACACATTCATCTTCACGGTTCTACTCATGACTTTGGGAGCGGGCGGAAAGTCAGGTTCTGGGCTGTGCGCATATCACTCTAAGGGATGGATAGAACCATGGAAAAATAGGGAGGACAGAGCAGCAAGCTTGTCCAAAGGTGGAGGCTCCTCCTCTGATCCTCAGCCTCATGAGAAAAATGCAGGTGTGTGTGATGTAGACCAGGGATGGCGAACCTTTCGGAGATCGAGTACCCAAACTGCAATCCAAAACCCAGCTATTTGCAGCAAAGTGCCAACACTGCCCATGTGCAGTGCTATCCGATACTCAGCTGCCAGGGCAATGCTGGGGTGACTTGGCTCACGCCCCAACAGAGAGGGCTCTTCACGCCCTCCATGGCACATGTACCGTAAGTTGGCACCGCTGGTCTAGCTTCCGGAGCTCTCAACCTGAGCTGTGCTGGGAATGCAACGGACACGACTCTGAACAGCTCATCTGAAAGAAAAAAGGAAAATGGTGCATCGATGACGCTCACACAGGTTGTAGAGAAATAATATTCCGGAAAAATGTGATTGGCTGAAGTCGATTATTACAGTTAAAACCAATTCATGTTTCTGATATTGTTTGGTTGGACCTCCATATTTTGGTTAAGATTTGGTTACCGGAAAGTTGAAAACAGCATCTGTGGCTCACAAACATGGACGGAGCAGTGCTGGTTGTAAGGAGCAAGGGCTGGCAGTGCCCTGCTTGGTTGACGGAAATGGTAAACTGAGGACTGTGAGGAGTCTAACAAACAGCACCGTCCTGTGGCCCTAGAACTCTAAGAAACGAGTGCTGGTGCAGAGCCAGTGGGTCCCACAGATGCAGCATTGATCATGTGAGTGGACAAGGGGATGGACACTGCAAGGTGTGACTGCCTCCCTTTCCTTTCAGATGGCCCGGACAAGCCTGTGATCACTGTGGAGCCCCTGGGACTCACCCAGGAGGGGTTTTGGGCCAGCGAGAAGGAGGAGGTGACTCTGAGCTGCCTGGCTGCCTCCAACCCTCCTAGTCACTATGTGTGGCTCTGTGACGATACTCAAGTCCACAGCGGTCCCACCTACGTCATCGCCAGGGCCAGCCGTGCCCACGCAGGCCTATACACCTGCCTGGCCCGCAACAGCTACCTGGACACCCTTACCCAGACCTCTGTCCAGCTCACCATCTACTGTGAGTGTGCGGACGGGGCTGACCTGTGTGCTGCTGGCCCCCTGCCACCCTGCGGGAGTGGGGGAGGAGGTGTATCTGAAGAACCAAACAGAGCTGCAGGGCTGGCCGGGGGAGGGGTGGGGCAGGGTGCCCTGATCTTACATACCTCCCTCCCAAGGGGTCATTCCCGTGGTCCTAGGACCCGAACTGAGGCACAGAGAAGGGCAGGGCAGTGATAGGCGGCCAGGTGTCCAGGCTAACTTCCATGGGAACTGCTGCCCACCCTTTAGCCTTCTGCCCTTTACCAGAGACCTCACGATTTTCCTGAGCGGCCTCTCGCAGTGACTCGTCTTTTCCCTCTTGCCCACTGCCCCACCCCGCTTCCCTGCCCTTTGTCCCCCGCCCTGGTCCTCACCTGAGCTGGGCTGCAGGGCACCGGCCATGGAGCCTGCTCCAGCCCATCCTCGCCACCTTCCTCCCAGATCCCCCTGTGGGGCAGCCCTCCTGTGCCATGCTGCCTGCTCCTGCAGCTGTGACCCTGCTCTGCACCTGGCCTGGGGGGCTTCCCACTGCCCAGCTGCAGTGGGAGGGGCCCCACGGGCCTGGGCCTACCTCCCCCAGCAATGCCACCTGGACCCTCAGGGCCATCGAGCTCCCCAATGGCAGCGTCTTCACCTGCACTGGCCAGCATCCGGCCCTGGCACTGCCAGCCCTCTGCAGGGCCACCCTCTGTAAGTGGGCACAGGAACACCAAGGCTCTGACATTCCAGGCCGAGGGGGGCATAGGGGTCAGAGCACCCAGAGGGGCTCCAGGAGACTTCAGGCTCCAGGACTTGCCCCAAACAAGAGGCAGACAGCACTCAGCCCTCCGCTGTCAGGTCTCTGCTTCTCTGATCTCTGTGCACCTCCCTTGGGACTTGGAGCCCGCGACCCCTCTTTGCCTGTCCCCCGACTCCATTGTCAGCAGGCACCCACCACCCTTACTCTGCTTCTGTCTCCTCCCAGCCTGGGAAGGTCCGGCCATGGTCAAAACAGAGTTCAAATGTCGTTCTCTCTGCAAAGCCTGCCCCTTCAAGAGCTCTCTGTCCTTCTGCACGTGCTCTAGCAGTCATCTAATTATACCATAGTTTACTCGGTGTCTCTGCCCACCACTGTCCCGCCTCACGGTCTGCCCTTGGTAAAGGATGTGTGAGCCAATAGAAGAGGGGCAGAGCATCGGGGATCAAGTGAATGAAGGAATAAGTGAAGGGGGGAGGGCAGGTGGGCTGATCTGAGCCTCGCTCCTTTCCAGGGGAGCCGCCCCAGAGCCCCACCTGCAGGACCACTGCCACGGCGGGCCACCGGTTCATCCTGCTAAGCTGCCAGTGGCCGGGAGGTTCACCCCCAGCTGCGCTGAGCTGGCTGGACGCGCAGGGGCGGCCCCTGGGTGGCAGCAGTCCCTCGCAGGCCGTCCACATGCTGCGGGCCCAGGGCGAGCTGGCCGGCAGGGAGTTCGCCTGCCAGGGCTCTCACCCACTCAGGATCCCTGACGTCCGGTGCCGGCTCCGGCTGGGTGAGTGGGGCCAGCCTCTGGGTTCAGGCCAGGGCCAGAGGATCACCCCGTTGGGACCAGGCTGAGGGCTCTGGAGGGTGCTGGAATGGAAACTGAGTCAGGAGAGGTTGATTTATTTCTCGTCCAAAATCCATAATCCGTTAAAATGAAAAAGATTTGTCTAGGTCAGTGTCATCTAATAGGAACACAGTGCAAGTTGTATGTGCAAGTTAAATTTTTCCAGCAGCCACATTTTAAAAAGTGAGAAGCGGGAAATATTTCACTTCGTTTAATATATCCCATATAGTACTAGTTTGATATGTGATAATAACAAAAAAAACTATTCATGAGCTACTTTACATTTCTTCATCCTGTCGTGAAAATCCAGTGTATTTACAACTATTTCACACCTCCCTGTGACTTGCCGCATTGCAAGGGCCCACTGGTCACAAGTGGCTGGTGGTGACAGTGTAGGCAGCAGCAGCCTACACCAGGCTGAATGTGACTGCTATCCCTCATTTGCATATATTTGCATAAGGTACCTGGTTCTATTCTTGACCTGCGTGAATGGGTCAGGTGTCAAAGGTCTGTCTGTACAATCTCGTATTCTTTATATGCTTATGATCTGATTCCTCTGCCTTCACCTGGTCTGCTATTAACCACAGAAGACAGAATAATGCTGAAATTTTTTAAAATGTGAGAGAAACAGAAGAAAAGAACTGTCCATACAAAAATTCTTGCAAAATGATTTACCTCTCAGTCTCTAAAGGCTTCATGACTAGCACCTTATGGGGAACCTGACAGAGGTCCTCAACCCAAAACGTTTCTTTCCCTATTACTCAGAAATTCCATCATAGGAAATTCACTGACACCTGAGATCTAGGTCTTTAATAAGGGTTAGTCCATGAAAACCGAGCACCTGCTGCTGCTGCTGCCTGGCACTGTGCCTGCAGCCCCCAGGAGGCGGTGGGCCACTGGGGGAAAAGATGCCAGGCCAGGTGCGCAGGAAGTGGGGGAGGGAGACTTGCCATGGGGCTGGGCTGGAGCAGGGCAGAACCCCGGAGAAGACTGCCCTTAGCAGCAAACCGTGGAGCAGACTTGACCCAACTTGGCACAGACCGGAGTCTGAACCCGAGGGCAAGGTGACCCGGCACAAGCTTCAAGGTTCTCTGTCTCTTCTCTGCTTCTGCTCCATCCCCTCCACCATCTGCTGGCACCTGTCCCTCAGGTCTTCCCATTAGCTGGGAAAAGTCACTTGTTCCGGCCTCAACTGTCCTGTCCCCACAGAGGCCCCGCAGCTGACAGTGGCAGAGACCCGGGTCTCCGTGCTGGAGGGGGGAGACACCTGGCTGGAATGTGCTCTCCACGGCGGGACCCCACCCATCCAGCTCCTCTGGCTGGGACCCCAGGGACAGCAGGTGAAGCACAGTACTTCCGAGTTCGTGCTGCACCCCGAGGGTACCCAGCTGCGTCTCCAAATCCAAGATGCTGACCCGGCACGCCACAGGGGCACCTACCAATGTGTGGCCCGCAATGCTGTGGACAACAGCAGCCGGAGTGTGCTGCTGGAGGTCCTCAGTGAGTGACGGGTGGCGGGTTTGTGTGACAAGGGGGGCGGCAGATCATCAGCCATAGATAGGCCTAGGGCTTCCCTGGTCCAAAGGCGCACCCTTGAGCACCCTTGGGCCCCGCCAGACTCTGCAGCATAGACCCCTGTGGGCTGATGAAGCCTTGATGGCAGACAGCTCCATGCGGTCAGAATCGTCTCCTTCCTCATTTTATAGATGAGGACCCTGGCTTTTCCACACTGCAGGCTGCCTCCCCACGGGATGAACCTGGGTGGTGCCATTATACACACAAGGTGCCTGACACGCGTCTCCCACCCTCTCTCCCCTCCAGGGTACCCTATTCCTCCCAACGTCACCATCAGCCGCCTGACCTACCGGCGGCACCGGAGAGAGGTGCAGCTGCAGTGGACCATCCAGGGTCCCGGCAACCTGACTGGCTTTCTGGTGCAGCAGAGGGCCAGTGTCCCTGGTCCAGGAGCCGGGGCTTGGGAGACAGCAGCTGGTGACATTGAGCCGGAGAGTCGCGGCCGGCAGCTAGGGGGCTTGGACCCAGGGGTGCTGTACGCCTTCCGCATCCTGGCCCTGAATCACCGCACTACCGGGCATCCCTCCGAGGTGAAGACGCCAGGTGCCGGGCATAGTGCCAGGGGCAGAAGCCCAGGTTCCCCAAAGGACTGGACCCTGCTTCACCCCTTCCCCAGGGCACCCTCACTCCATTCCTTTGCTCCTCTCCTGTGGATACCCTCAACCCTCTGTCCTCTTGTCTGTCCGCTCTTCGGGGGCATCAGGTGGTCTTTACCGCTCTTCTCCAGCCCTGCCTGCCAGGAGGCCTTACCTGGGACAGATCTCAGATTTGGCCTGAGTCAGAGCAGGGGAAGAGCAGGAACAGGGCACTGGTGATTGCCTAAGAAGCAGAGCCCCACTCTGTGCCTCAGTCTTGCCTCCTGGGGTACAGAGGGCTGTAGGCTTGCAGGGGCTTCCTCTCCATCCTGGGGGTGCCTCTTTTGTGCCTACTTCCTTTCAGCAGCAAGCTGCCAAAGTAAGTAGCTTTCTGCATTTGAGAGCACCAGGCAGCAGCACATGGCTTTCCCTGGGAGACAGCGGATCCCCCGATTCCGGCCCCTCCCCCAGTCAGCTGAGGGGGAGCTGGGCAGGGAGGCAACACCTCCGCCCTCGGAGCCCCAGCTCAGTCGTGGCTCTAAACAGTGCACCCTGTGCTCTTGCCTCCTAGTGGATCCCCCCTTCAGTGCCTACCCAGCAGTGCTGGGTGCAGCCGGCACAGGAATGGTGGTGGCGACAGTGGCCACTCTCCTGGTGTTCCAGTACGCGGCCCGGCACCCACAGATTTTCCCCCGTGAGTGAATCTCAAGGGCGAGGCTCCCTGACTCCCTGAAGTAGCCAGATCTAGATGTACTTAGGGAGACTAGGGTCCTTCTGAGGTGTGACCCTCTGCCTAGGTCTTCAGGGCACCTGGGGCAGTCCTCGGTAGGACTGGAGCTCCACCTCAGGGGTCCATCAGGAAGGGGGGCCACTCTCAGCCCCGTGTCAGTTGGTGCAGTAATGCTTATTTCCCTCCTGCAGGCCTTGGCCGGTGGCTTGTGCCCATGTAAGTGTGGAACCTTGGGCATTCTGGGGTTCAGGATATTTCTCTAACGAGAAAGGGAAGCTTGGGGAAGTTCAGTGGCCACTAACTTTGCCACTTGACTCTCAGGGAGCCAAGGCACCAACAGAGGGGTTCAAGGGAAGGCCCCGAGGCACTGGCAAGTAAGCAGGATTCACCCGAAGACTGTTCCCCTACTGGGAGACTGGTGCTGGGTTTTGTGCCTGATGCTTGACCTATCTTATCCCCCAAGCACAGCCTGGGACACCCCCAAGGCATTTCTCCAATGCCCACCTATGCTCTTTGTAGGCATTGAAGCACCAACCACTCCAGGTTCAGATCCCACACCAGAGTCCACTGATGACCCAGTAAATGTCACCATCACAGTGACTGCAACGCCATGAAGACAAAGGTGTGAGCAGCTTAGGGAGGGCAGGTAGGTGGAGATACCCCTGTCCCACTGGACTGAAGACCAAGGTGGCTGTGACACCAACTATCCCTTCTCATTTAATCCTAGACTGTACCTTGCAGGGATGCAAGGGCCCCCAGGTGACAAGGTCACAAGAAGCCCTGGCCTAGCTTGGGCATGGTAGAGATGGCAGGCCAAGGAAGACACGACTGGGGTAACGGCTTGCTGGGTGTCTGAAGGCAAGTGAAAGTGATGGTTGTGGGAATCATCTCTGGTGCTGCACAGACATGAGCGAGCTGCTTCCAGAAAAAAGTAAAACATGCCTGTGAAATAAACCGATCATACCTAATGCTCTCGCTAGCAGTGGGTTATTTCAGTTGCATCCAGCTCAGGCCAGAGCTGACTGCTGGGGCCTGTTCTAGGTGTGGGCAGAGCAGGGTGTGCAGCTGTGTTCCCTCCCCTTGCGTGCAGTTTAGGAACTTTGTGGACCCCGCAGTGGTCAGGCCTCAGGGAGTCCACGCCTGCCCAGCACAGCGACACAGAGGTGTTACAGAAGCCACGCTCAGCCACCAGGCCTGGGAGCTGGCTGACGGGGAACCAGGGCCGTTCCCAAGTCACACTGTCAACTGCCAGGATGACTCACTGGCTCCGTGCATGTGTGCGCGCGTATGTGCCTGAGATCTGGGTAACACACAAACGAATGCTTGTTCAGCTGGTGAGGAGAGTCAGGCTCCAGGGCTGCTCCGCAGGGGACGCAGATGAGAAGAAACAGCCAGCGCCAAGGATGATCTGCCAGCAGCAGGGGCACTGGCGCCCGACAGGAGACAGGGAACTTAAGTAACTTCCTCGGTTCCCACAGACGGAGACTTTATTAGAACAGAGGTTTCGGCTTCCCCCAGAGCTCTCAGAACTGGAGTGAGGGTTTGAGGCAGGCTAATTTAAGTTTGGGAAATGAGATACAGAAGGACCACGAAAGATCTTCTTGACTTTCTGGTTGCAGGAGCCTAGAAACTTCCATTTTACAGCAGTAAAGCAAACTTTTCAGGTATTTAAATTCCTACTCCTGAGTTCATTACCCACATGGCGCTCTGGGTTTGTGCTAAAGCTGTGTGAGCAGGACCTCTTCCCCATGGCCCTGCCTCTCTCCCGGCTGCCCTTCCTCCGTCCAGCAATGCTGTGACCCTGCAAGGTTCCCACAGCCGCCACACAGCCCCAGGCTCAGGATTTTGTCTCCCCAAGCACTTGCCCTAGAGCCTGTTCCTCAGGGCCTTGACACTGCACCCAGCATGGAAGGGCAAAGGCACTGGGATCCTGGCAGCCAAAGGGGACTTTCCGGGGGAGAATTTCGGAGTAAGATCGCATGCCCACTCCAGTCCCAAACCATAAGGCCACTCTACAACCCGAAAATTTGCACAGACCCATTTCACAGGCCAAGCTATACGGAAAGCAGCATTCTCTTTTAATATAAAATCATATCAATAAAATAAAACCTGTCCACGCTACATTTAAAATATGTACAATTTCAAACATAATATTACAACTTCAAGGAAAATAAAATATATTTTTCAGTATGATACAAAACATGCATCAGAGTCACTGCTTTAAAAGAGCAACACAGGCAAGTTCAATAATAAGCAGGATTTCGTGGCAGTATTGTGGCTGGGATGAGATACGTGACGTGATCGGCCTGCTACGGATATCATGATCTTCAGAGACTCATTTACTCTTTAAAAACAAAACTTAATAAGCAAAGCCTTCTGCAAAGCCCGCTTCACAAGATTTAGAACATTGCGATTTGTCTTGAACCTGGTACAGCGCCTATTACTAGCCCAGCAGTGCATAAATAAAAACGAACATCAAGGAGAGATGGTGAAATGTAACGGGCTTAGGGGAATGTTAATGCTGATGACAAAGCAGCACGTGGAATTCTAGGCCAAGAAAGAACTAAAGAGGCCCAGCTGATTTCACGATCCCTGGGTGGAGCGAGGATCAGATTCTCTGGCAGAAGGTGGGTGGGTGAGTGGCAGGGGGTATCGAGGGGAATACGGTAGATCCTGGAAGACCAAGTACTGAGCAGAGCACTCTGACCAGGTGGGAGAGAGGGTAGCCAGGGCCCCAGAGGAACTACACGGCATAGCCCTCGCTGCAGGATGCTTCTATCAGAGAACCTTGCTCCAGGCTTCTGAAAAGTGGTGTGGAAAAAAATGGAAGGAGTACAGATAAAGACTCCAGATGAACCAGGATCCAACTCAAGCTCTGCGGCTCACTGTGCGAACTGAAGTTTTCACACCAGTTATGCAGATGCATTGTGAGGATTAAATGAGGTCACCCAGCACCACGCACAGCACCCACTGCACAGAGGTTCCGCGCCGCTGTGCCCCAGGCCGTCCACGGTCCTCTTACTTCTCGGGGAAGTGATGCTAGGTAGGATTGTTTCTAGTGACCATCGGGGCATCAAAGTCCAGAGCCTCTCATGCCTAGGGAGAACTGATATCTCCTAAATATAAAGGCTATTATATATATTTATATTTATATATCTCAATATATAAAGGCATTTTTATAAATAAAATACAGTTAAAAGGGATAACACTTAAAACAGCGTTAATAACAACATAAATAAAGCAGTCCACAATGAGACTGCTCTAAAGGTAAAAGCATTATTCTCTTCCTCATGGACAAGTCCCACGTTCAAACTCAGTCTTTAAAAGCAGTTTCTGACCTAAGGCTCATACATACGCACCTCTGTCTCATGAGTCAAACTGACTGCCGTGGCCTTTTCCTCCCTAGTTTTCTAAAACTCCTAAACTGACAGCAATGCCATCGGGAAACACTGAGTGTGTTTTTGTATTTTGTGTCCTGGGACTTTGTCCTTTGCTAATCACAGAACTAGGGGCTACAATCTCCCTCACACAGGGCCCCTCGCATCTAAGTAACAGGAAGAATAAGTCGCCAGCACTGCAGGCACGGACATCTGGGATGTAGAACCTGCTTTCAAGGCAACCTAATCCCACAGCTGCTGTGGCCTCAGATTCCCTTCCCCACACTGGAAGGACTCTGGCATAGCAACCACGCTGAACAGCACACTGCCGGTTCTATTTATAAAAGACATAGATGCACATCAGCAAGTACTGATGCATTACACAGAAAAGCTGACTAACATAACATTCTGTCATTCTACTCCCCTGTAGTTTCTGGGAAACTAAATTGACTTATTTACGTTGGAACTTGTTCATTCTACCTGAAGAGGATAACTTTTTGTTTTTTCCCTAAAGTCACAATCCAAGAAGGAAGAGTGACTCACACTATGAAATGCATGTAGTGTTGGGTTTCTGCTGTTACTGTTGCTGTCTGTCTGTCTGTCTGTTTTAATATGGAGTAGAACAGTCTTCCACAGACAGCTGCAATGTTCTTGTTGTCACTCAGAGGCAGCAGTGGCTGTGACGCACAAGCTCTGCTGACCAAGGCTTTAAGTGCTTGGTTACAATTACTGCATTCAGGAAAAAAAATCAGGAAATTTCCCTCTAAAACGCCTCTTCCTCTAAATTAAGTCCTTCCTGACACCCTGCTACAGTTTGGATCTTGAGTCTTCCCTGAAAGCTAAAGGCTTGGTCCCCAGACGGTATCCTCTGGAGGTGATGGGAATTGGTGGGGGGTCTTGGGGGTCCCCGGGACATAGCCTTGAAGGGGACTCCGAGACCCTAACCCGTTCCTCTTTCTCTCTGCTCCTTGGTGGCAATGCCAGCCTTCTGCCCCACCATGTGCGCCCACCATCAGGTGCTACCTTGCCGTGGGCCTAACCCAACAAGTCAGCTGGGCATGGACTGTGAGGCAACACAAACCTATTCTCTTTGGAAGTTCACTTTTGAAGCACTTTATTATAGTGATGGAAACGGACTCACATGCATGCATGTCTTGCAGGCCTGTGCTGGGAAGAAGTGACTGTCCTCAGTTGGGGTGGCACCATGAGCACCTCCTATTCATTAACAGACTGGAGAGTTTCTGCCAAGAAGGGCCCTTGAACTCCGCGCTTTTTACTTAAAATGCATACCCTCCTCTTCAAGGCAGCATCTTAGGGTTTTCTGTTTGTTCCTACTTTTAGAATCAGTCAAAAGGAGCCCATGAGGACAGTTTTATAAATTAATGCAGGGTTAAAGCAGTGGGACATTAAGGCACTGACTCTCCCCTTGGCCTTGAATCTCTTTTGCAGACTGCAGTAACCCAGCCAGACCTTCTGCTCACCCAACACCACCAGTTTTGATTAGAGCATGTGCAGGGCTTGTGCCCATGTGCAGACAAAAGGCTGGCAGGTCGCATTAGCACTTTTGTGGAAGGCATCCTTATAAAACTCATTAACCTGACCTGTTATTATAACATTAGGTCACCTTTACGGCTGATTTGAAAACCTTCTCAACACTGAATGGCAAGTTCCCATCTGAGAGTGCAACTCCAAACAGCTTGTGCAACCCCTCCTAGCTGAACCAGTCAATGGACCAGGTCCGCGGCACAAGGAGCCCTTGCTGTCACTGAGGGTCTTAGAAAACATGGAATGATCCCTCTGTTCTCCAGACAAGTGAACCATGCAAAACAAGGTTGTTTCCTACTGAGGGAGAAAGGAGGAGTAGGGAAGAGAAATTTTAAGGCATAAATAATATAAAAGGGCAAACATTTTAAGATACATTCACATGAAGTTGCTACTACAAAAAAATAAATAACGATTTTCTGCTATTGGAATTAATGTCCTTCACACAGTTCATTCCAGGCCTGTTCTGTGCAGCCACTGGCTAAGGGGAACAGGACTTGGTGTCTGCCCAGGCTCAGGTTTCCTGGGGTTGCTGAAGGACCCCTGACGAGCTGTCTAAAGAAATGCCAGGAGGAGACCACACTGTCATCTTCCCAGGACAGTCCCCTGAAACAGGTGGCAAAATAAGAGGATTGCGATTTAAACTTTTATTCTCCATTTCTAAATGGCCACAGCTGTCTCCTGAAAAACACAAAGGTTTGGGAACATTATGATATGAAGAAAGTTAACTTTTACACAGCACTCCAGGGATACTACTTTCAGCAATAATGAAAGAAGAGTGAGCAAAAGTACAGTCTGGTTATGCTTAGCTTGAAGTTGAGCAAGACTGGTTTAAAGTAAAATTGAGCTCTCACAAATAGTTATACAATCGGTCTGGGATTAAAGCAGACCCCTTATAAGGCCCCAGGTAGTCACTTACAGAGAGGTTACAACTCCAGAACCAACTCAGAGGCTAAAGAGGCTCATGTTCACAAAATGCAACCTCCCCACCTGTGTGTGCTCTGCTCAGGTGCAAACTGAATTCAAACCTGATCAGAGACATTTTCCAAAATGTAATGGGTTTATTAACTGCCTGAGATGAAGGGTGTACACAACAACAGAACTGCAAAGAAGCCTTTCCCTGTCCTATCTCCTCTTGAGTGACCTAACACCCCGGCCCAGTCTCTGAAGAGGAACGTGAGAGCATCACAGAAAACGCTCCTGGACAGAGTTCGCAGCTACGTAAAGACTGCCCGTGAAGACCACTCACGTTTAAATCCCCTCCCGTACCTCTGCTGCACTCTGTGGTGTCTTCTGTACAGTCAGAGTTGATGCCATCGATGTCATCCTGACAGCAGGGGTGCAGGGTAGATACCGGCACTACCCTGTCCTTGGTGCTCTGCTCAGGTAACTGGCCACAGTCAGGCACCATGGCAGCCAGACACACGGGCATCTTCATGGCACCGAGGGGCTTCATTTCCAAACCATCCTGAGGACAAGGTGCTACTACTGGGACCAGAGGAAGCGGGCTGCTGCTGAATGCACCGTTGGTTTTGGTGAAACATCTGTGGAGTTTAAACCAAAAGAAACAGAAAGAAGTATGACAAGAGGGCGCAGCATTAAAGCGAGCTTTTTGAAATATCACTTGGTATTTTGAATTCATGATTCTTAACATTGGTGCTTAAAAATAATTCACGATTTGAACAATCAACAACTTGAAATCTGTAGTTACAATTCAATGCAACAGGAGAATACATCAAAAGGCAAAGTAATTCAGAACAGGCCCTGAGCACCAGCCCTTCCCACATGCTTCCTTTTTTTAATCCGCTGTCAGAAGGACTTCCTTTTTCTCCGGTACTGCGGACTAAGCTACATTTCCAGCCCTTAAAAAAAAAAACTCTGAGACAGGGTCTCATCTCTAAGCAGCCCAGGCTTGGTGCAAACTTGCTATCCTCCTGCCTGGGTCTCCCAGGGTTCTGGGATTACAGGATGCATCAGCAGCCCACCCACCTTCCCCATGTTATTCCTAAATGGCTCCCAAATACAGTACACAGGTGGAAAGGTCACTATCCACTGAAAGGAATGAGGGAGAGAAAGAAGGAAAAGAGGAAAAGCTGAGAAACTTATGGCCACCTGAGAGAAAACGACCTTATGAAAGTCAATGAAACCCACATAGCCGTGCAATCAGGTACATTCTCCCTCGTCTTTCTAGGAAACATTTTAAAACCCAAAACTCGGGGAGTCTTTTCTTGTCCTTCTTGCAGAATTGCTACAAGATTTCACTTCAATTCCACTCTACTTTCATATCCTGTCTTTTCATATCCTGTCTTTGGTTAACAAGTGTACTTTAATTTCTTCTGTTCTTTGACTCTTCTGAGTGCTGGTTAATTTCCCAATTCAGTTACTGTTCTTTTTGGAACTGGAATTTTCATTTGGACTTTTTTTTCACTCTGTTTCTCAGCTGGAATTTCCCATATGTTCATTTATTATGCATATTTTTTCCTTTAAATCCCTGAGTATAAGAGGTGCTAATGTCATTGCTGGCTTACTCTCAAGGTCTTTTACTGTTGACCTTTCCATTTTTCCCCTTGAGCATCTTATTTCTGCAATATATAGTCATTTTTTCCTTGTTGGATTTCCCCTCTAATTCTCTGACCATTTTATTGTCACTGAACTTGGTCTTCTGATCCTTCTCGCTTGGCTACCTGCCTCAAGACTAGAGAGTGCTTGCAGGCAAAACCCCACGAACCCCACACGCTGCCTGAAGGATGAACTCTTGTTCAACTGCTGCCTGTTCTGGTTACTCTCCATACTTTCAAACTGTCCACATCTTATCATTATTACTTACTGATGATCAAACTATTTCCAGAAGCCAGAGCCTTAGAAATACATTTTTTTATTTCTAAAATTGGGAATAAGAAAAGCTTGAGGGTGACACTGGATTGGGCTTTCCATGTTCGACAGGGAACACCAGCAGTGCCTATGCTGATGCTAGGGAACGTCAGGGGATGAAGAAGTCTTTATCTCCATCCTCCACACGGGGACAGCAAGGGGCGGGGGGTGTGCAGGGTCAGTGAAAGGAAGTCCGTGCCACAGTTCCTGATGGCTCTACTGACATGAGTTAATGGAAACACCAAGTGCTAGGAACAAAGACATAAGCCTGAAAAAGAATAAGATATGTCAGTAAAATACATCCTTAACTTAGGTAACTCCAACTTTAATTTCAAATGGAAAAATATACTCACTACACCGCTAAAGGAATTCAGATTTCGTCATCTGGAAAGGAAGCAAAGTAGGTGAGGTATCCATTTGTACAGAATGAACACAGTATGGTCAATTATGACTCTACATTTTAATATTATAGCAAAAAATACATATACCTGATTCAATATGACCTAAGTGTTTCCACGTGTGTCTTAAGCCAATAAAAAGTGAAGAAATTGCTGGTGTAAAAGGAGGTTTGTTGGAGTCAGAATCAAGACTATGCACTTCTCATTCATTCTCTTGAACACTGTATTCATTTGGCTGTGAAATTCCTTTCCTATATTTTGTCTGTCTTTTATGCTCTCAATTTTCAGGGAACCCAGAAATCTCCTTGTGGATTCAATGAATATAACCCACAGACTCTTAAATAGGTTAAAATGTGGGACAAGGTCAAAAAAAAAATTCTGGATTCAAATTCTTATGAGTATTGTGATCTATATAAGTAATCTTATCCAGAAAAATTATTTACTCAGTGTTTGCTGGATACCTTCCATATGCCAAGCACCGTGGTAGGTACTGAGAATATAAAGGTAAAACAGCAGAGATCCAGCTGCCAGTGGAGCAGAAGATGAACAACAAATGGTTACAACATGATGTGTGGGACATAAGAAGTATAAAAGACACCCGGCACTCTGAGATGGCTTATGGCTCTGTGGCTGAGAAGGGCGAGCATTTCTCATATGTCTAATTAGAGACAGGTGTATATTCTTCCATTCTGTATCACACTTTATTGTTTCAAGATTGCAGAATTTATATTAGATAGCAATTATGGAATTAAAGTGTAAGGGGTACTCTGACTTCAACAGATCAGAAATTTCTCTGGGAAGGGGAATCTATATGCCTGCCATGATTTGTTGGAATTGTTTCTTAAAAATTAAACTCCTGGCTTCTGATCATGACTGGTCAAACTGCATCAGAATAGCTACATTGCTAAGAACAATGAAAGAGATGGAGGAATTTTACTGTAAATCTGTGTGAGGTACTGGAGAGCTATCAAAGTACACACAGGAGGCTGAGCTCTTAGAGAGAAGATGAATATGAACTTGAGAATCAGCCACACTTTTCTCCTGGAGGCCTTCTCTCAGTTTGATGCAGAATGAAATATTGAGACTTCAAGAACATGGAGCCGAAAAGACAGAGCTAGAGTTCAGAGCTGCCAAGGGGAAATGGCCCTGTAAACACATCAGACTTTTAACTAAGATCCCTGAAAGAAAACAACCTAAAACTAATGGTGAAGCAAGAATACACAGGTCTTTTATAAAGACCGAAACTCAGCATTCAATCCGTCCAGTCCCAGACTGGGTTAAAGTGATCTATCCCTCATCACCCCACTGCCTGTCAAAAGCAAAAGCAACTTCTCCTGGCTCAAGGAAACATTCTCTAGAGCCTGTACCTGTTTTTCCACGTAATGTCTAGAACTCAGTAAAAAATTAGCAGGCATTTCAGGAGACAGGAACAACAGACAAACAAGTGATGTAGATACTGAATTGGTGAACTTTTTAAAAACTGGATAAAAATGTTCAATAAATAGATGATTGAATGTTAACACATAACCAGAACTGAAGGTTAATCATTTGGAAATTCTGAGACTAAAATAACACATTATAAATTCAATACTAAATAAGGATCAGAGTTGGGTTCAGACGTACAGAACTGCTGAAGAGGAAGCTGTCACTGAAGACTTCAGGCTGTAGCCCAGAAACATAAAAGGACGGAAAAACAGAACGAAGCTTAAGAGACAGACGACACATAGTGCAGTGAAAACTGTGTCTGGTGGGAGTCTCTCCGATGGGTAGAAAAGAGAGAAAGCAACAGAAACTATACTGGGAGAGACAAAGGCTGACTTTTCTAAAACTGATGAAAGCTCAAGACACAGATTCAAAGCTCTATGAAACCCAAGAATAAATACAAAGAAGATTACTCTTACAAATGCCAATAACTCAATGGCCAGGAGCAAAATACAAACCATGAAGGCAGCCAGAGGGGAGAGACCTATTACCTTGAAAGGAGAGAACAGTAGAGCAGATGATTTTCAACAGAAAGGACAGAAACAATGAAGTAATGGAATGGCATCTTGAAATGCTAAAAGAAAATAACTGCCAACCTATAATTCAATAAACAGTAAAGAAAAAATCTTTCAAAAAGAAACATGAAGACATTTTTAGACCAAAAACTAAAACAATGTGTTACCCTCAGACCTGTACCGGGAGAAATACTAAAGGAATTTATTCAAGGTGAAGAACAATGAGTAGCAAGAGACAGAAGAAAGGAAACACACAGAGAAACAAGTAGCAACAAAATAGGCTATAGAAATTCTGCGAAAATACTAGCTGTAAATAACTGCACTGTCCTAGAGGACCTTAGATGCTTTTATAGTAAACATGGATAATAAAATACAAAACCTGAATTGAGAAGTGCAGTTAAAATGCTGCCCCGCGTTTGCACTGCCTGGGAAGTGGTAAAGTACTAATAATGGTTCTGACTAAAGCCAGCGCTTCCAGCACCTAGCGCATAGTGAATAGCATACAGCAGACCTCAACTTGTCAAGTAACAAACATGAGAACATCAGACTTCTTTAGACCCCTTTTCTAAACTAGTGTATAAATCATTAGGGAGCAACAATTAAACTAATTGGTCAGAGGACCTCACAGCAGCCCATACCCAACAGTAAGATGAGACATGCATGTTAAAGTGGAAACAAACGGATACACTTACCCTCTGCCTTTTCCTATCACAACAGTGGTTATCTCTGTCCTTGCTTAATATTTGCTCTGTGGCTTGATAGTTTTTCTAATATCTGACAACTCTGAAGTTTTCTTGGCTTAAGTCAGGATCCAAGAGGACAGGTAATGACTGCCTTTGTGTCACACAAGACTCTTTGGATAGGAAGACAGTCAAGTGCTTAATGAAATCCCCCAGCTGTGAAGGTGTCAGACACCCTGAGTGAGCCTCTGGCCCGATGGTCCATTTCTCCATGACAATCCGAGGGTACTGTTGTCATCTATATTTAAAAGGCAAGTATCAGATCAGAAAGAAAAGATTCCATTGAACAGAAGATAAAATTGAACTGAGAAAAAAATTAAAACATACTTGCCAGAATCTGAAAAGCCAGGGCAGTTCCCTACAAACAAAATATTCTATGTTAGTAATTTGTTTATGTAGAGCTAACATAAATGAACGAATTTCATAAGGTTGATGTAACAAAACACTGAAGACTCACCCAGACAACAAGATGCTCTTCTGCTCTTTTAGTTTCTTTTTTCCTGCTCTTTTCTTTAATTTAAAGCAAAGCTGCAGAATAAGACTTCAATGAAGTTTGTGGTCAAACAGTCGGATTATAACATACACTGGTCAGAATGACAGTGAAGTTAGATCGATGGGGCAGAAGGCAGGCAGGCCGGACAGTAGCATGGGCCACTGCCAAGTACCGGAATTGGTGTCATGGCACAGGCTTGTGTGTTGTGAGTAAACGAGCCTATTAAATACACATGGAAAACTACAGACAGCAAGACAGAACTTTCTGCTATTCTTTACATCTGTTTCTCAGGTAAGTGACATAGGAAATCATAGCAGTGTTTACTTTTATTTTGAACTCTGACTCAATTATCAGAATGGGGTAGATAGAAACATAATAATTCGAGTTAAATTTGTAAAGCAATTATTACCCAAATTTTAGCACAATAAGCCACAAAGACTTAAGATTTTCTAGGTTACTGACTCAACTCATAATCATCAGCAATTAGTCACTCAGCTAACAAATGTAAATACTTCTATCACATTATTTTTTGTTCAACTCTAGATGTCTCCATGTATCAGAGTAAAAACACTTTAACATGGAGGTTACAGGTTAAAATGTAACAATGCAGGAATTCTGTGTTCTTGCTAAAAGAAAAGGGATATAATCTCTCTTCTAAATGTAATTAGGTATAGTATGTAAAACTGTCCCTACACTGATAATGCCTTAATGAAATATTCTAAAGCAATCAGATGATCACAAATATCTGTACATGTAAATTTAAGAAATCCAAATCCACAGGTAGTGAAAAGGAAAACAGCACAAACACCTGCAAACACAATATTCAGTGAGATGCTCTTACGATGCACACTTTAGTGATTATATAATGCGGCTCATGATTTTACTATCTCAGACTTCTCAAACAATCTTTCAAAGTGAGATGTGTCTCGTTCACTGAAGTCTGACAGCATCAAGAGATGCTGCACCCATCTCTCCACATGCAAACGTCTGTGCTGCGCTAAGAACTCTAACAGCCGTCCTCCGTTGACTAACACACCCTCTGTAAGTGAAAGAGATACTGACCAAACTACAAGATTAGAAAATGACTCTACTATAGAGCCACATAGATGAAAAATAAATGTTCTTTAATCAACAATCTGAACAGCAGATTAGGAAATAAGAGGGTGCACAGTAGGACAGAACTGTGCTTGGAAGAAAATAAGGTGCTCTGTAGTGAACTACACGTATTCTGGGTATTTCTGTAAACTGTACAGCACCCCGATGTACTTTCTAGAAGCATTTCACCTATTACACAGCTGAATATGTGTAAGCATGGCCGTGAGAATTACTCTATGAAATGACTATGTAAGTTATACACTGAGATTCGTCTTTTGGTTGTCCCTAGCAGGCACAGACTAACCTTCCTCACTGTTGACATCAGAATGGGAACTCCCTCTTTAGAATGAGCTTTCTGGTGAGTGCGTGAGTGACTGGGCCAAGCAGACATGCACACAGTATAAAAACAAGAGACTGAAAGCATTCCTTTCTGGTGGAAGCCCGCCTCAGCCTCCACGTTAGAAACAGGAGACACATCTGGAGTGACACACACTTTTCCCAAGAGGGAAGTATCGATCATATAAACGATTAGACCCAGGACTCTAAATATTAGCTTTCCTTAGGAAATAGGCAGATTACCACAGATGGGAAAAGGCTGCACCTCCAGCTTTACATACTTGCTTCTGTTGGCTTATGGCTAATTCTGAAGTAGCTAAGTGGTCAGAAGTAGGAGAGGGACTGAGATTTAAAAAAAAACAAAAACAAACACACCTGCTAGAAAAAAAGTTTAGATGTATTAGGCAACTAATTGTTTTCCTACTCATAAACCAGCTGGGTGGATTGTACCCTAGGACTAGAAGACCCCTCACCATAATTCAGTGTTCTTGTCGCCTCTCTGTTCTGTTTTCATCTAAGTGTATCTGACATCGGTTGGCAAAACGGCAGTCCCAATCTACCAGTACACAGACGTTTAGTCCCAATCTACCAGTGCACAGGCATTTAGTCCCAATCTACCAGTGCACAGGCATTTAGTCCCAATCTACCAGTGCACAGGCGTTTAGTCCTAATGTACCAGTGCACAGGCGTTTAGTCCTAATGCACCAGTGCACAGGCGTTTAGTCCCAATCTACCAGCGCACAGGCGTTTAGTCCGCTGTTGCCCAGAAACATGCAGACCATCTGTAATATCACTGCTTTCTAAAGCACTATTCATAACAGTTTTCTTCCTCTTCTTGACTATCAGCCATGTAGCTTGTACTTTTTTCCCCAAATGAATTATATACATTTTTCCAAGATGATCCTTCCTTGGCTACTTCCTGCCCATTTTTAGTCTCTCCGGACTCTTTTAAAGCTAATATCTCATGCTCCCCTGAAGGGACCTCTCAGTTTGTTCATCTGTGAATTTCATCAGTGTCCTCGCTAGTCTCCTTTACAAATTATCAACGGCAAATAGACCCAATTTAGTGTCAACTGCCTTCCATGAAACTAGCCAAGCAGCTGACAAAGCACCTCTGATCGCACACCCAGACCTGCATTAATGTCTTCTGAGTGAGAGGAGCAGAGAAAGCTAGAAAGCTTTGCTTTTTCTGGTTTAACCCTGTTTAACTCTTGAAATTCTGACTCACACAGATTCCTTAGTCAAGTCTTTACTGTAGGGAACTGGCTCCTTGACAACCACACTAAATATATTTCTTTCTAGCTGTTCACTATTACAAATTGCACTTAAAACCTGGAAAGGGTTCAAGTTAAGGGAACTTGGTGGGGCAAGCAGTCATTTGTAACATGCCACAAAAGCCTCAAAATCAAATAAACTTCTCCACTGCCCTCTTACTCATGCTCAGTTTTTCACATCGCTATACCAGCTAAGACAATAAAGACAATGTTTTCTCTCCAACTAGTTATCACTAAAATAGAGGGACAAGCAAAGGGATTGAGGGCTGCCAATGACTTCTTTCTTCGGAGTCCACTCCAAATAATACATGTACGTTTAAACTCAAGAAGGCAGAGAAAGAGGCTGGAGAACAGCAGGGTATAGCACAAGGTGAGCTTCCAGAAAGAGGCCTAAAGAGGACGCGCCTGGTCCTCAGGCATCTGTGGAGCAGGAAGGGGAGGTTTGGGAGTCACCACCATATCTAATGCGCTGCCCCCTGCCCCAAACTCAGCTCCTCTATGCTAAAGGGAGACGGGTCCTCTTCACGGGTAATAGTTAACCTCCACTGCCAACTTGGTTGACCTAAGAGACACTTAGGGGGTTAGCGAAAACACCCTGTGGGTTTGTCTGGGGGTTTTGGGGACGAACAGGTCCCTGGTTGCCTCCTCTCTGGCACTGTTCCCCACTGCTGCTTCCAGGATGTCACCAGGTTATTGGCTTTGCCCCACCTTGTCCTTCCCCTATGATGTTCCCACCTCAGTCAGCTGACCAGGGGTGGAAACTTCCCAAACTGAGCAAAACAAACCCTTCCTCCTGAAGGCGTGGGTGTCAGCTGTGTATTCTGTCCTCACAATGAGAAGCTGACTTCCACATCATCTCTGCAGTGTGTCCTGGCTCAGTCCTCACACCCCTTTACCTGCACCTTTATTCTCTGAACACACAGCAAGGCAGCAAGTGAAAGTGAGATGACATCTTACAAGAACAATTACACTAAGTATGTGAGAGTTGAAAGTGAACCAATACCTCAAATAATTAAATATACAAAAGCAATCAGCCAAGGATACTGTCTTCCTCAATTTCAAGTTTAAATTTTCTTTTTCATTCATGTTTAAATTCTATCATTTTGATACAAATGATCATAATCTGTAACATAACTCCAATCTCCACTCTTGATCAACTTTGTTTTCTTTCTTTTTAAACAATGCAGGGGACGCCTTCCCGTGAAGCTCCGCCACGCTGATGGGTACGAGGAGCACCCCCCTCCCGATTCAGAGGTGACACCATAGCAACTGGGGGAAAGGGAGTAGCTTGATGCTTGTATTGTTTGGTTGACTCCGCAGGCCTGGGGCTGGTGTCTGGACATCTGCTTGGATGATGGCAGTGTGCACTGTCAGCTATGGGGTATTTCCTCCTCTTGTTTTTGAAATCCAATGTTTTGTTCCATTTTACTGTTTTGTTTTATCCCTGAATCTGGTAACCTGTGCAACTGTTTTGAAGATAACAATATACAGTATTGTTCTGCTTTGTTTCAATTTATTGTTTTGTTTTATTGAATGTTATGTTCTGGTTGGTTTTATTCTGTCTTGTTTTGTTTGATTTTGCTATGTCTGAGGGTATGGACAACTACTGTGAAGATAGCAAAATATATTAGGGCAGCCATTGTTGATTTGCTATTATCCCATTCTGAAGTTCTGTACCACCTTCACTGCTTTGCTTTGATTGGCTTTATTCTGTTTTGTTTTGTTGGGATCTGTTCTCTCTTTTTTTTGGTACCAGGGATCAAACTCACAACCTTGTGTTTGCCAGGTAGGCGCTTATGCTGCTGAGCTAAATCCCTGGCCTCTCTATTCCCTTTAAAATAAAATAAATTTACAATTTTAAACAGTGTGGGGGATTGAACTCAGGGGCTAATACATGCCAGGCAAGTCTCCCACTGAGCTATATCCCAGGCCCCCAAGACCAACATTCTCATCTGTCTCCTTAAGTTAGATACCAACTGGTATTTGAACTTAAAAGGCCTGAAACCAAATTCATCACCTTTCCTCAGTGTACCATTTTATTAAGTTTCTTATTTCTATGACTACCACATTGGCAATTACTCTGTCACTCACATTTGAGACATTTCTATCAGCCAATGGTCAAGTACTAAACACGCCATCTCTGCCAATTCACTCGGGTCTTCCTCTTCATTCTGTGATGGACAGGGAGCCTTCCCTACAGCCAAGTCTCCCTCGTCTCCTCGCTCCAGCCCAGCCTGTGCACTGCTTCCATTCGTTGAGCTAAAACCGGTCTCTGAACAGGCCACACCCTTCCTGAGAAGCTCGTCATGAATGAGAATGCTACTGGCCCAGTGCTTCTCAGGGTCTAACATACAGCAGTCTTTGATTACTGTAAAAAAGACTCACATCCTTCTTACTTTATATTTTATAGAAACAAGATTTTTATATTTCTTAAATATAAAACTGAGATTCAATCTGTTTTTCAAACTATTCACTATACTCCTTGCTATGTCTGAGAATTAGTACTATTATTAGACTGTGGGCTCTCTGAAGGAAGGATTGGGCCAGTGCCTGCTATATGGTAAGCACCCAAAATACATCTATTAAACAGACTACGTAACTTGATGGTACAGATTTAGTCTACTTACCCAATTTTGTATCTTACTACTCTCCACTCCCACTTCATCAGCTGCTCAAATTATTCCACTGGTTCTCAAAGCACGGCCACAGAACCACCAGTATCAGGATTCCTTGGGAATCCATTAAAAATGCAGTCCGGCTCCATCCGAGACTGACTGAATAAGGAAGTCTAGGACTAGAAAGGTGGCACTTGCCTATAATTCCAGATACTAAAGAGGGTGAGGTAGGAGATTCTCCAGTTCAAGGCCAGTCTGGATAATATAGTGGCACTTGTCTCAACATTGAGTGGTAGAATGGTTATTCAGAATGCACAAGACCCTGAGTTTGATCTCTAGTACTATACCCCTAAAAGAAACTCTAGGAGTAGAGCTAGATGATTTATATATTTATAGGTACCCTGAGCGTTTGTAATGTACACCATGGAACTCAACTATTCTTGAATAAGCATTCTCCTCCCCATTTCTGTGACTGACTACTCTTGTAATTCTTTCTACATGGAAACATCTTATAACCTTTTTCCAGGACCTGCCTAGTGATCAGTAAGTGTTTTTTGATAGAACAGCCAAAATTCTACAATGCCCATTTGATAACCCTTAGATACTGTCATTACAATTTTACCTTTTTATTGACAAACTATGTTTCATACTATATTAGGAAAACTGAGGCTACTCTTAGTTAATAATGCTGATGTTCTAAAAGAGTATGCTGAGTATAATTATGCTTATTTTAGAAGTAAAAAGCATGTATCATCACCTCTCAGCATTTAAAACTTATTACAAGTTTTGCCATTTTGTGGGATCTTGAGATACTTGCTCTCAATTTCAAAGTCGTAAGAATTAGAGGTATGAGATTTAATGGTTCCAATTTTCCACAGTTGATGCTAAGTACCTATAGACACATATCTGTTGAATTACTAAGGGTCAGAATCACACAGGTAGCTTTGGTGCTGATGAGATGAGCAGACCTGCCCTTCACAGGCAAGTTCTTTGTTCAAGAACCTTTAAGCCAAGGAGAAAGAAAGGTTGGTTTTTCCAAGCTGAAGAGAATTTATCCAAATGAATCACAGACTTAAGCAAAGCCCAAGTCTACTTATTGTTAGCCTAGAGGTCCTCATGTGGCACCATTCTACTGTGCAGGACACTGCAGTCCTGCTGAGGAGAACCATTACTGACAAACCTACACTTAGGCAGAACCATGCATTCTAGTTAATCGTCTGATCGCTCACCAAGTGTATCAGCCAGCTCTACCAGTTCTTCAACAAGTTTTCTTAACAAAATGTGGTAAAGAACATGCTCAGGACAGAAATGTACTAGGTACTCCTAGTACGGAAAGCAGGCAGACAGCTCTTACTAATATAACAACTTTAAGATCGGTCAAGTAAATGATAACAAAAAGTCTCCAGAAAGATTCATTGCTTCCCTCAGTAACTCTCAAAATGTGCTGAAACAATGTACTTTTAATTCCATGGTTGGCCACATCCTTCTTCAAGTTCTGGTTTTAGTAACAACTTGTTACTTTTTAACCTATTTAAAAATGGTAAGTCAAACTGGTTTTCAGTAATAGAATATCCAAACTCCAATCCATAACCAGTTATTTTACGTACAAACAACCGTTATAATTTTTAGAGCTGCAGCACTGTAGAGGCTGGACAGATGGTGAGAATATCCAGTCTTACCCAGCGGTGGTGAACCCATGGCACGCAGGCTGCAGCAGGCTGCTCGCAACATGGAAAGCGTGGAAAGGGTCGCCATCACTGCACACCACCATTATGTTAAAGGACCAAGATTTCTAAGCAACTTTAATATAAGAGCTCAGTGATCTTTGGAATTAACATATAGAGAAGTAGCATGAAAGCTTTCTAATAATCTGCATTAAAATTTAAATCCACAAATTATTCTAACCCTATCTTGTATGAAATATTGTGAGTATATATCACTTTTAAAATTAAAAATAAAAAATAAAACAAAGATTTTAATAGTTATTTTTAAGCAGGAAAATTTCAGTAATATGACTATGAAAAAATACTATTATATAGGCAGGAATATTGTTTTTTCATTTTTTTTAGTACTGGGAATCAAACCCAGGGGTGCTCTACCACCAAGTTACATCCCAGTTCTTTTGATTCAGTTTTTAAAAATATTGAGGCAATGTCCCAATAAGTTGTCCAGGCAGGACTCAAACTCAAGACCCTCTTGCTTCAGCCTCCTTCAGTGCTGGGGTTACAGGCATGCACTGCTGTGTCCAGCTTGTTTTTACTGTGTCCGTTAACATTTAAACATATTTTCTTTTATCTTCATAACATCCCATAATATAGAGTGGAATATAAGCGTTAAGAGAAGAGAAAGGCTGTAAGCAGAGAGTGACTCTAATTTAAAAATTTCAAAAACATCAAGCCTTTTAGTCATTTTCCTATGTGAAATTTAGCCTTCATTATTGCTACTATATGTCTAAAGAAACTGAGGCACAGAAAGATTAAAAGTTACAAAATAGGAAACAGATATAGCCTTTAAATTTAAGACTGCAAATTTTGAGTTTTGTATCTTAGGTAAAATTTCAAGACCTTACCTTATTGAAGGGAAGAAAATAAAGAAACACATGTCTTACTCAATGACTTGTGCACGTACCCGTGAACATACCTATTGTTGTTCCGACAATTTCGACAGTTAACACACTCCAGAGGGTCAACCTGAGGGACTGCTGTGTACACTCCGCTACCCTGGTCAAGTACGACGTCCAGGAGAAAAGAAAAGAAGAAAGTGCTGAGGGTGCTGTAGTCCGTTAGCAACATAATCACAAGCACACACATCATGTCAGTAGCGAACAGGTGCCGGGTCCATTTGCACCTGCTCCCTGAGCAGTGCTGTGCTTGTTACTTAGTATTCAGAAATGAATTCTGTACAGCGTGAAACTATACTCCAAAAACTTAACATTCATGTTTTTGCATATATTCTGTACTGGGAAAAAGGGCAAATGAAGGGAGAAGGTTAGTCACTTCCCTCCAATGTTTCAAATCTACTGGGCCCAAAATACACCGTTCAGCATAGCCTCCTATTCATCTTTCTTTTGCTAGGAGTCATGGAAAAACCTTCGATGGTGCCAGCTGCAGAAACAGGGTGTGAAGTCTGAGTGATGTCACAACAGCAAGCCATCTTCACTCTCCTGTAATTACTTCAATTAGGTCTGTTCATGTGACTACATTAAGTTTTAAAACATGTCATATTTTTCCAGATGGAACAGATTCTCAGCCAGCAATGCCTTGGAGGGCAACATTAATATTTTGATGTTTCTTTTGGCGTAAACTGCTCAGCAATTAAGAAAAATGCCCAGATTAACACATACCTCATTGTAAAATATTCACTTGACCTCTACGATGGCGAACTTGAAGTTAAAAACTGAACTGGCTTTACAGTTAAGAGTCAGAATTCTGCTTTTTGATGAAAAACAGAACTAAATTTGATAAGGGTGGCAGACATCATACTGCACCCAAACCTAAAGCAGCCTTTAAGGCTAGGGAAAGTGCAGGCAGATGTTTTTTTCTAGGATATTTTCCATTTTCATTCACCTCATAACAACAGCCAGAATCCTAGCAACCTAAAACACTGACAACTGTCTGCATTTTTGATCGATCTAGCACCAGGAATTACTAAGAAAATACTGAGAGAGACTATTCTTGTACTATGCTCATGACAGTGACTCCAAAGAGTCAGAAAATGAAATTTACAACCTAGAGAATAACCTATTTATTCGAACCCCTAACTATGTTAAAGTTGGTGATTTTTATCATCACTACCATTTTTAAATTCCCTATTTCCTCCCACCTAAAGAGTAAGAAAACAGGTTAAAATCATAAACATTAACTTCTAAAGTTGTACCCTTAGTGGGGCAATTATTAAATAGCAAATCACTGTTCAAAAATCCCAAGTTCTGTGTTCAAGCACTAAAGCAAATTCCTTCTCTTATGGGAAGAGCATGTGCTGTCCAAAACAGCGCTCTCTCCTTCAGCTTCCTTTGCACAGTGTTAGTCGTTTAGACTAGCAATGCTGACTGGAAAGTATAAATAAGGAAACCATTACCCCTTTTGATAAATAAATGCACAAAATAAATTACTTTTTTAAAATAACATACAAAAGGTGGTTTTTTACTTTTTTAAATTACTTTTTTAAAATAACATACAAAAGGTTATTTTTTAAAATAACACATAAAAGCCACAGGTTTCCAGCTTTAAGGTACAAAAATGTATTTCAGTCTTGTTCTCCAAATGTAGTAATATTTGGAGATGAAGAAAACCTTCTAAATTTACTTTATAATTATAATTATAGCACTTTGCAATGACGGCAAATTTATCCATAATCAGAACAATGACAGGATCTAAACAAATGCTTAATTTGATCAACTGAACAAGTTATCTGTTTAGGTGAGAACACTATGGAAGCACCAACCAATATCAATACACCCAAATTTCCTAGCACTAGAAAACACCTTTAAACAGCTTAAATATAAAATATGCTAGTTATTCTATGTGCATTTCAAAAATTAAACTACACTAGCTAGTTATCTCTAAGATAAGGGCATTTTAAGGGCTTGTCACTCTTTGTGGCTAAAGAATACTAATATTCTAAATGCAAAAAGCTTACAGGCCACAATGACAAAACAAAATGGAAAAACAAACAATAACTCAAGTAATAGGCCAGAAGCCAGCCCAGTTGCCTGTAGACATGTTCTGCACGGTCTTCACAATGCTTTGAACAATCTGGAGCTAGAGGCATAGCTCAGCAGTGGAACCCTTGCCTAGCCTGTCCAAAGCCCTAGGTTCTATCCCTAGTAACACAAAAAAGTTAATTCATTCCAGCACGAATATATCTGGTGACTTCTCCTAGATTTACAGACATTTTAAAGGATCAAAAAACGCTAGCAACTCTAGGCCCCCTTCCGCCCCACATGCCAACCCCACAGACACTGAACTGTAGCTGTTTGGTTAACAAGGTACCTACCCCAGGTTGTCACCTCTCATGCCCAGCTTGCTACCATTTCCCTACCTGGCAGATGTCTTGGCATGTGTGTTTTCAGACCCTCTCCAAAGAAACTGAATGTAAATATCTGCTCTGCTCTGTGCCCAGTGGCTTTTCCATTTCACCTCAAGAACAACTTCCACTGTGTTCTTTACTGATACACTACTTTGTATGTTAAGTAACTTAAAAATAGGAATATAAATATTACTTAGCATTCTTCTGGATCAAGGGGCTACTGGTGATACATACTGTTTCTACCCATGGAACCTGCGTGGTTTCTATAACAAGAGAGCCAAGCTTGGTGACCCTCCTCTGGTACATGGCACCCTGAGGCCCAGTGAGGCTGTCATTTATAATTTGGTCTCTTACATTTACCACATGGGTCCTGGTGAGTGAGTTGCTGTGTGCTGGGTAGAGTCCTCCACTTAAGTTCCCATTGACCATGCCGTTGAGTCCATTAGGCACCTTGTGATGGAGATGGGCGCAGCCATTACTGAGGCTGCCACTGCCGAGGAAGCCCGCGTGAACACTTCCATTGATGCAGGTGGTTCCTGGGAGAGGAGCACATTCCACAATCTGCCCGCTAATATCCGATCCTTGGTAGAGATACCTCGGGGGGTCATATTCTGTTAAAAGAAAACAAAAATGCAAAAGAAAGAAGAGGGGAGGAGAGGGGAGGGGAAGGGAAAGGAGGGGAGGGGTCAGATACTGAAAAGAACGTTTCAGTACTGACATCCCTGAGATACTACATGTCGATTAAAACTTTCTTAAACATTGTCATAAAGCCTACTTACAAGATGTACTTTAATAAAGTCACTACTGTTTTCTTTACAATGTGGAGATAAGTATAAACTTCGAATTGACTATGATTCTGTTAATAGGAAGAAAAATTAACCAGAGAGAAATCACACAAGAGAAAAATAAACTGTATGATCTAAAACTATCAAAATATTGGCAACACTAACAAACAGTGCTTAAAAGGTCTACCTGTTTTAAAGGGCCGAAAAAGCATGGGGAAAGCAGTAATGAAAGACCAACTTTAGTTAATATACTTCACATAACAACAAGCAACATTTTAAAGTGCTTTACATACACTCACTAACTATTCACACAGCCTGTCAGCGATTATAGCCTGGCTAGAGACTGTGGGGTAACAAAAGCAAAAGGCTACTCTGTTTCCTTATATCAAAGCATTTACATACATTCTGATTTCCATGGATACCATATTAGATATATTTAGAAAAAGTAAAATACCCCTTTGAACCATAGTATCTAAACTATACAAAATTTGTTGTTGGGGTTTTCATAATTCATTCAAAGGCATTAGAAACTGCATTCCTGTGCTTTGTCAAGCAGGTGTGGATTTAGTATACCTGTTTATCTTTTCCACCAACCTACAAACTTTGAAAAGGCAGGGATCACGTCTAATTTATCATTTGTCCAGCATAATAATTGGCATGCAGAAGACAAGTCAACAAGTTATCTCCTGGCAACCTGAAGTAATGTCAACGACTTATTCAACACACATTTAATGATCCCATACACTCTCACATACTTAAAGGTAACAGTATTAAAACCATTTAGAAAAGGGCCAATGAAAGAATCACAACCCTGATGGTCTGCCTTCATCACCTCTCTCCCTGTCTGTTAGCTATTTTTTTTTCTTAAGCTATTCACTAAATAGCAGCCGTATGATAAGCTGGTGACAACCACTAGAAGTACCTATCGCTAGTGGTCCCCTTGTTTTCTTTTTTGTCCTTATTCTAGGGCTGAAGAGGAAATTGAAAATCTTTTCCCCACCAAAATAGAAAATCCCTATTTGATTTGAATATCATATTTTGTAATATTCGGGGGGTTAGGAGAGGTGAGTTATTCATTTCACAATGGTGCCGTCACTAACAGTGCAAGCACACGTTCCATTAGCCATCTGGAGGAGAGGGCGCCACTCCAGAACAACCTGGGTACAGCGAGTGCAGACAGGGCCGTGGAATCTCCACTTGTGTGAGTCAATGACAGTAATCTAGAAAAGTCTTCACTGTGTTCCTCGGGATCGAGCCATTTCTGCACCCTGCTCCTCTGGCAACTGCAGAGCACACAATCCCATGGCTCACCCTCTCTGGTGGTCCCACAAAGCCACAGTTTCCTAGCACCAGCTCAGCTATTGCCCGGAGACCTGCTTTGGTTCAGCTTTGGTGTTTATACTGGGTAATTTAATTTGGTGCTCCACTTACTTTGGCTGACTGCTAGCACAGTTTTAAAGTCATCTCCTCTGAATGAAGAGTGTCTAACAAGTTTTATACCATGACACTAATAGGTGGAAGTATTAAGAATTGGTATTTATTCCCACAATGTTTTTCCCACCATCTTTAGAGAAACAGAAGGATCTACTCATAAGTGACTTACTCTGTATGGCACTCTGCTGGCGACTCTTCCACAAGCACATTGCAATGAAAGCCAGAAGAATGAGGACCATGACGCCAAGCACACAGCCGACAATGAGATACAACATGTCGCTGCTCCTGGCAGGACTAGCGGCAGGCCCCATGTCTCCTCCGCTTCCAGAGGAATTTGGAGGGGTGCTCAAGTCTTCGATGGGATACTCAGAAGCCCCAGGGACTCGTTTCACTAGTTGAAACAGAAAAGAACACATGATGTCAGCATGAATACAGTCTATGAAATGGCTCACTCTCTGAAGGGGGTCCGCTGAGGAGTCCAAGCCGGTCTGTTCACACGCCCTGCCGAGTTGACCTGACCACCAGTGAGTTACGAAGAAAGCTCCAGCTTAAATCTCACCTGCCAAAGTTTTAGTCCACAAGCTTTAGAGAAAGCATGAGCATCAAAACACACTCACTTGGTCTGAACTAAACTGCTTCATGATTAGCTAATTAATTGTACTTGGAGAAGACTCCCAGAGCCTTGAAATAAAAGTACTTCAAGTTACGGATGGAACAAAAATGCCTTTCCATCTGACGTACTCTGCATTGACTCTGGATTCCACATTTCATACTTTCCCGTGTCTTAAAAATAACCACATAAGAAAGTATGGCTTTTAACTATTAGAATGACTACATATAATTTGTAAACACCATGCTTAATATTAAGCATTTCCAAAACACAGACGTTTGGAGCCCATGTAAATGTGATACTTTTACCTGATTCGCTGCTGTTCTAGGCAGTAGTTATAACAAAAACAGGTGGGACATGAACCCTATTTTCTCCATGCCCAATCTGTATGTCCTCAGTGCTCTAAATGTCACAGAAAAGTAGCAGAGCACAGTGGCTGACAGCATGGGCTCTAAAACCAGGTCACCCGGATTTGTATTTTAATTTCTACCATTTGTCAATAGATGTGTAACTTTTACCATCAGGAACCACAGTTTCTACATTTGGAAAATGGGGACGATAAGAGTTCTAGCTTAAGGTGTAAAAAAGAGTGCTACAGCTTGATGTCACCTCCAAAACTCACACTGAAATTCAGCTGCAGCTGTAACAGTCTTAAGCAGCAGGATATGAGGGCAACCTCAAAATCTGGGAGGTTCAGGCAGGAGGGTAGCAAGTTCCACTCCAGCCTGGGCCACTTCACAAGACCCCATTGATGACTTTTTAGACCATGTATTAGCTCTAACTAATATACAGCTCCATAGGATAGTCTATATATGTGTACCTAGAAAATGGTCCAAAGTAGAAATTTCCCAAGGAAAATATATCAACAGTCCAGAAGAGTGACCCAGAGTTTGGAACTGCAGCGGTGCCCGGGGAGCACACGCCCTCAGCCTGCACCCACCTTTGGTCTCACAGATCATCACATTGCTGAACTCACTCTCTCCTCCTTCGTTGAAGCACTGCATTTTAATGTCATACGAGGTTTCTGGCTGCAAGTGGCCAATCATGTGCCACTGCTTTGACCCTAAAGGGAAAAAAAATGAAGATAAGCTCTGTCTGTCACACAACCTAAATGACAATGTTAATGTAACTCGTCAGTATTTTCAGAATGAGGTTGAACAGTATCCATCACCACCTAGTACAGTTTGTGTGATAAAAGCATACTTCATGTAAGTATTGTAACAGTGTACCACCAATAAAGAGCACTCCTGCTAAGTGGTATAAAAAAAGTAGAGTTGAATTAAAGCTGTATCTCTTTTATCATAATACTTATTTTATTAAAAAAAATAATTAGCAGTTTTTCATAAAACAATGTTTACTTTGTGCGTAAGTAAGAGATCAAGTCTTTTGGCAGTTTTTTCAGCCCAGTAAGTCAATCCACTACATACACCTATCAAAAAGCAGTACCATAAATGAATCGCAGACAGCGCACCACCCACAGCAAGGAGGCACTTACAAGCAACCCCTTCTTGAAGCTCCCGGGTTCATTACCACAGGGCACAACATGGACTGACAGACAAACAAATGCCTTAGTTAACAGCTAAGAATCAACCAAAAGCAAGCTCGCCTCCAGGAGACCCTCAGTCCAATGCTATTTTTCTTTTGAGTCAGGGTCTCCGAACTGCAAAAGGATCTCTAGTAGAATGATTCTCTTATTCGTGGCATGTAGCCAACATTTCATGTAGAAACACTCAGGGATAAATGATTCTCTAATTTTCACTTCCATGGACCGGTGACAAACTTTCATAAACAGGGACACTTTTTACCAGATTTAATGAATTCTTCAAGCACTTTTAATCACCGCTAGAAAACAACTCTTTAAACTGTTTCCACTGTTACACAGAAATTCAAGTACACCACCAACTGATTTAAGAATTAATTAAAGGGAGCGAGGGGAAAAACAAAACAAAACTGCACGTGCAAGTCCAATCTACTTGGCCGACAGACCAGTGTATCACAGGCTCTTTTTCCACACAGACAAAAGCCTTTCAGTCTGGAAGCATGACTTTCCTTCTGTGTCACCTACACAAAACCCTCTCCCACACACTCTCACGTTTTATAAAGGAGAAAAAAAGAATCTTGCTTGCTTTAGGGTCAAGGGTCTCTGAAAGGTTCAAGAAGTAAGGAATTCTATGCCTCATTTATGAAGGCAAAAAGAAAACCCTGAATTATTTTTACTCAAATACTGGTTGAAGCTGAAAAAGATCTATTTCTAAAACCTAAGCACTTCCCCCAAAGCAGTCTTTCCTGACCAGGTCTCACTCTCACCCACTGTAAACACGCTCTTAATAATTGCCACACGAAATCGGGAGTCTTCCTCTTACAGCACTAGAGAGAATGCAATTGAGCCAGGCTTTGATCTGTTACTAAGAAAACAGTTCGGACATAGTTAGATTCATGTTCCATTGTTACAGTAATTCTTCCAATGGCCAAAATTACAAGAACTATCAGTAAAGAGAAGGAATTTTTACTAATCAAGTGCATTATTAGGTTTTAAATCAATCAATTAGTACATAGCCATGGCTAAACAGGCAGTTATTTTCCAAAAGGAACTTTTAGAAAAGATTTATCATAGAGAGAAATAAAAACGGGGACTTAATACCAGAATAACCTCTGATTCTCTAGAACCTGACTTAATTTTACAAGATAAAAACACTCGCTGCAAAAGCACTGGTATGCTGGACAGAGGGTAAATGTGAACTTAATTCAGAAGGCGGGATACTTAAATAATATCAGTATTATTCTACTATATTCTAAGTTAGTTGTTTCAATTTTCTAAAGCTTAAATTTTGGGCCAATATATCTAAGTAATCAGAAGCCCTAAAAGTAAATTTTAAGTACAAAAGATGAAAACTTTTCTTCCTGAGTTTGGGAGAATACACCAATAATTCCAACTACCACAAAAAGAATTTCAAATGCATAAACTTGAAAATAAGGAATAAGCAAATTACACACCACAGTGAAACCCACTTAAACATCTAACATCTGGGTATAGTAGGCTTATAAACAAACTCTCTGTGAGCCATAAAACAAAACTCACATTTTAGACACTATTACTAGACACAAAGGCTTTGTCAAACTGATTTCCAAGTCCCATGCTCAATATTCAGGTCACAAAAGTCGAAAAAAATTCCAAGATTTGCCTATTGTTTGAAACCTGTTTACCATTGGGTATTCCTAGAAAGCAGAACTAGGAAGAGTGAGACAGAAACACTTATTCATTTTATTTACATTTGCGTGATTTAGAGCCATTTTATAAATAAACATTTAAAACTAAAAAAATTTCTAACAGTAAGCCAGACACAATGGCACATGTCTAGAATCCCAGCACTTGGGAGGCTGAGGCAGAAAAATTGTGAGTTCAAGGCCAGCTAGGCTACATAATGATACCCTATCTTGAAAACTTAAAAATTTAAATTAAAAAAATTTGATTTTTAAATAATAAAACCCTAACATCCTCATTCTCTTAACTAAGCTAATCTAAAATTAAGATAGGATGAAAATGCAGAACAAAATAATAAACATTTGTCTTTTATTTTTTAAGTGGCCCTTTATTGATATAATCATACATGCAGAAAAGTTACCCAAAACTGTATAGACCATAAAATGCTCACAAACTGAACACAGTACTTAATACCTAGGTCAAAAAAAAGGAGGTTGCTGGTACCCCAGTGTTTCCCCATGCAGCTACCAGCCATTTCTCTCCCTCAAGACAGTCACCACTTTGATCTCTAAGAGCACACAACAGCTTTGCCACTAAAAACTACAGCAGGAGACAATCGTTCCTTCCTTCAAAAACTATTTATTTGCCTACTACATGTTAAGTATAAAAACTCAGACCATAAATTTTTCATTACATGACAAAATTCTACTATGAAAAAGTATGCTATAATAGAGAAATGTAACGTAGCATATTTAAAGTAATTTATTATAATAAAACACTATATATTATCTGACCTCAAAAAGTCATATGGAAAATAACCATGGCCTAAGGCAATTTTCTGACATAATCCATTAGACATTTAGACACTCTCTCCCCTCTGTCTCTGTCTCTGTTTTTCTCCCTCTGCCCAGCCCCCATCTCCCTTGCCTCCACGAGCTAAGCAAATTTGTTCCACCATACACCCCTGTTGTGATGTTCTTTCCACGAACAATGAAGACGAGTAACCATGAACCGAAACCTCTGAAACTATGAGCCAAAATAAAAGTCTCCTTCCTTAAACTGATTTTCTCAAGCATTTTGTCACAGACTAATACAGAAAGCAGACTAATTATAATACCTCTCACTATCTTGGCTATTTTGTTTTTCAAAAATTTTCCATGCATTCCAATTCTCAATCTCTAAAGTAGATGATCTGATCTTTCTAGTGCAGATATCAATAACAGTGAATAAGTGTTATTTTTTAAATATAGCTAGAAGTTTCAATGACTTTTTATATTTAGGTCACTGGTCACTGAAAGAAAAAAAAATCAAAATCCTTTGCAGCTGAAGTATTAAACACTTTCTCCCAAACTTTTGTAACTTTTTCTGCAATGAAAATATGACACTATACACAATAAAATGGAAAATTTGGCTTTCCTTGGGACAAATCCAAGAATGATGGTGTAAGTACCATTTCATCTTTTATTCTATGTTAACCTACAGTGATGAGGTTTCATGTTTATAAGAAACTCTCCCTCCAAAGTTCCTTTGTGAGGACTCCAGTTTGCCAGTGGGACTTACCTTCTACAACATCCCTCTTGTAATCACTGTCATTGTCACTATCTGTTGGTCGGTAATAGATATAAAATCCTTGAATGGGAGTGTTATTGTTACTTGATGGGATATACTAAAAAAAATAAAATAAAAAGAAACAAAAAAACAAAGATTTGTCAAAGACAAAAATGAATTAATTTTCATATTAAGATTTTGTTATCTGTGTGATAATACTTTTCTAGCTCCATTTTGCAAGCATACTTAACGGCCATTTTTTAACTTAATTCAAACATATTTAAAGGTATTTAGAGCATTCAGCTAAGTAAAGGTCTGTTCAAAGGCATAAAAGTATGCTAGGTTCACTTAGGTAAATAGCAGGTTGCCTCCCTAATCTAAAAACTAAAGGAGTTAATGGGATACAAAATGTACAGTGTACCCTGGGAAAGTGAAAAGGAAGGAATTGTCTAAATGGGGAAGGCAGAAGACATTGGTAATCTTGTATCATATGATATGAAACCCATATTGTTTTCATCACTCTGTTTAGTTTGATTATATTCTATTCTGGGCTGTCTACTTATACTAGATGTGAGGGCTCAGACAGCTATTCCAAAGATAGCAAGATATACTACAGTAACCATTTTTTATTTCCTATGAACTTAATCTAAAACCCTGTATTGCTTTCACTGTCTTGTATTGACTGATTTTATTTGAATCTGTTTTGTTTGATCGCTGTCTTGTCTTGAGTGATTTTATTTGAATCTGTTGTTTGATAGTATCAAGTCTGAGAGTATAGGCAACTACTCTGAAGACAATAAGATTCACAATGATACCCATTCTGGTTTGACTATTACCCTCTTTTGAAGTCTATAATGTCTCCAACGTTTTGTTTTTATTGATTTTGTTCCATGCTGCTATGTTCAATTTTATTGTGCCTGATGATATGGGCAATTCTATTGAAGATAACAAGAGACATTATGGTAACCATTGTGTAGATCACCTTGTATTATGGTTTTAAGTCATGTACTATGTCCATCCTTCTGTTTTGAATGACCCTATTTTGGGTTTTTTCTTCTCAATTGGTTTTATTCTTTTCAAAATTAAAAAAAAAAGCATGCTAGATTCAAAATGAACAAATCACAAAATGACATTTAAATTAATGGCTACAAAAAATAAGCAAATATAAGATGGTGGACATGACTAAATCAGGGAAGGCTCTCACTAGGAAGATGTTTACCTACCGTCCACTTGAGCATGATCTGAGTGTCACTAACTGCCTCTGTGTACGCAATGTGAGGTCCAGCTATGGGTCGACTGGAAAAGCGTTTGGGGAATCCAGCCACCTGGTAAGGACGAGACGCTGAACTCCGAAAACTCTCCCCATAATGATTGATAGCAATGACCCTGAATTTGTATATTGAACCTTTAGAGGGGAAATAAAAACAAAAACCCTGTAAGTATAAGAAGCTATAGTAAGATATCTGAAGGTAATTATTCAAAATATGACAATTATATTCATGTCTATTATAATCACACATTCCAATGCCTACATGCTAAACAGACTTCAGCCCACTGGCTGACTGCAGTCATTGGGGACGCTGTTCAATGCCTTGCACTTGAGAACCCAAGACACTATTAGGAGTCACAAGAATGGATGCTATAAGCATTAGTGACGCATGGAGAAAGAGGACAGACACAGACTCTCCACCATCCCATCTGCAGTTACACCCTCAGAGACAGAACCAGCTGAAGTACCAGTTTTCCTTTGAAAGAAAAACTGAAGCAAAGTTTAATATGGGGAATATATTTATAAAGAAATCATGAGGAAGTAACAGCAGATGCCCCTCTGATTTAAAAACAAAAAATAGGATAAGGGAAAGTAGACTTTTACCACAATAGAAGAAATTTATCTGGATTAAATATTAATAATTGTGAAAGTGCTTAGGTTTCTAATTTTTTGAAAATCAGAATCTAAAGAATACAGTAAAATCTTCTTCTTCTTCTTTTTTTTTTTTTTTTGGTCAGTACTGGGGACCAGACCCAGGGCCTTCACTCTGAGCTCTTTCTTTACTTTTTATTTTGAGACAGGGACTTGCTGAGTAACTAAATTGCCCAGGCCAGGCTTGAACATGTTATCTTCCTGCCAAGCCATACACAGTTCTGGGGTGACAGGCATGTCCCACCATACCTGGTTATATCTTCTTACTTTCAAATTTCTTTTTACTACAAGCATTTATTTATTTTTTGTTTTTTGGGGGGTGGTTTTTGGTACCAGGGATTGAACTCACAAACCGGCTTGCCAGGCCAGTGCTTAGGCTGCTAAGCTAAATCCCTGGCACTACAAGCATTTATTACTCTGACAACAATGACACAGTAAGAATATGCACCTAAAATTGGCCCTGATGGCTAGAAAAAGGAAACATCTGAATATCACAACCTGGTTCTAAGTTACGAACTTCCACAGAAAGTTTGGAAGGGGGGATGTCTTCCGCTGCTACCAGCCAATCGCCCGTCCTCATCCGTTTGTATTCCACCTTGAAGGCTGTGATGGGAGAGCCACCATTTGCCCGGGGGATCCACGTGACATAGACTGAGGTCTCGGATGCCGTGGAGATAGTCGGCCGGTCTGGGGCCTCTGGAACTGCAAAGGGAAACACTCGCTTCACAGGAACCCACAGTGACAAGAATAACCCGGGGACAAGAATAACCTAAATAAACCAACAGGGATAAACCCGAAACCTCATGCTATTAATGGTTTCTCACTAAAGTTTCTGCCAGAGTTAATATTATGGCTGTCTTCCTGGCATGTGAGAAAGCTAATGGGAAATGAAACAGTGGAAAAAAAAAGAAATAGAAAAGGGAAAAGTAAAATGACCAATGACTTGATAAATAGCTCTGAGACAGTTAATGAGTATGACAATTCTGACTATGCTATTTTGGAATTATGAGTAAAATAATGTGTAAGTAATTATTACTTGGTACATCCAACTTGGATGTGGTTACAGTATAAATAACAGATTCTCACAAGTATGTGTCACTTTACTTAAATGTTTTCCTTTATCCAACCAAACTACCTAAGACATATTCAGCCTACCTAACCTCCTAGGATTATGCTTACCATTACCGTTAGATCCCACTTCAGTGTATCTCAAGGTTACATGAACTGTTATTTCAAAACATAGATTCCAAGGGGCAAATAAACACAATTTGGTTAAATCAATACTGGTAATAATGGGACAAGAAAATGCTGCTTGGAGTAAATGTGGAAGAAAGAATGTTTAAGTAATGAAAAGTGTTCTCAAGCCACGTGAATATGCAGGAAAAGGGGGTCGGGGAGCTGCCTTCTGGCAGCTTCCAGTTAGCACGGCCAAAGGAAGAGGGGCCCCAATGCACGAGTTAGACAGACTGGACCCTGCAGCAGGCGGAGACATCAGGAGTGAGTTCACCAGCCACTTAAATCATGTGCTTAGTTCCTCCACTAACCAAGAAACCTGGGGGTTACTAAAAAAATAGAAAAAGAATTAAGACGTGCCATGTACATGTAACAGCTCCCCACAATGAACGCAAACATGTACTAATGAGAAAAATGAAAAATGTAAAAACTACCTTCCTCCCTGGCTCCTACAAGGGAAGAATGCTGACAGAAACAATCTGGTCCATTCGACACTCACAGAGCAATGGTAAGTAGCCAGTCTGCTTTCCAGAGTCATCTGTGAGCTCGTAAACATGGGGAGGGGGCTCAAGTGATCACACATCTTCGGGGGAGCTGACAGCAGAGGTCATGAGTGGAGCATCAATTCTGGGCCATGGTACATGGCTTTGGTGAAGCCAATAAGGAGGTTCTCTAGCTAGCTGTGCCATGTACCTCAAGCCACACACTTCTGTCTCAATGCCTCTTCAGCCCCTATTATAAATACATAAGAAAGAAGGTAGTAATGGTGCATGTAGCATTGTATGGGGAAAGCTGTGGCATTTCAAGAAACAATTGCTTAAGGGACAATAAAAGGAACAGATTCAAAATAGGCAACTTCCAGTGATACTTACTGTATTCCTTTCAATTAGAAAGCAAGGGAAATAGAATGAGCAGAGCTATTAGTGAAGCTTTTTAAAACCAAGCAACATTGTTACATTGATTCACATGAGGCTCAAACTCATTAACCACCATGGATCATATAAGAGAAGAAACTTATTGAGGAAAACAGCTTAGGTGTCTTAACGATACAGCATGTGACTTCAGAAGGTGTAAAAGAAAGAATGCTCAGCTGGTGTTGGAAAACCTGGGTGTGAGCAGCAGTTCTACCAATGCCTGCATGAGCATGCTGCGAAACTCCTGAAGCCTCAGCCTCCTAACCTGTCCAATGGATATGCCGCCTTCTTTGTTAGGAAGAGCAAATAAAGCACTTCTTGGGGCTAACTCATGGATAATTCCAAACTCATGACTTTTAAAGCTGAATTCATATCCTCCACCCAAAGTTTCACTACACCAGTCACACTAAATAAAGCCTCTCATCTCTAAACAAACTAGAACACATCATTTGTCCATCTCTTGCATAAGGAGATGTCTTTGTCTAGAACCTCATTTCCCGTTTCTCCATCTCACTGTCATTTTTGTCCTCTATGGCTCAGCTCAGGGTGCTGAGGACCCCCTCTCACCATTACTCTTCCTCCTTGGTATCAAGCTGATGACAGGGGTATTTCTTTTGTGATCCCATAACACCATCAGTATAATCTCAAAGAGAATCAATCAAAATCACTATTACTAGTTTAATTGTCTCTACAGTTATGGAAAAAGATATTTCACTTACTGCTTAGTATAGATCGTATAGGTTTAGATGTCTCTACCATTCACTGTACTATAACCTCCCTGCAAGCAGGGATCGTTTTATCTCTGCTCTTCAAACATTTAGCACAGTGTCTTCCGCAGGGTGTAGTAAACAAACAGCACAGTTTTTGCTCTTCAGATGTTAGCTTTATTCTCATAAAGCTGACACTCATATAAGGGATCTGCTTAAAATGACTGAAAGATGCCACTCAGGTGAAAGTACTGAGGTGAGTGAGGCTCACAGCATTCAAGAGGGGAGTTCAAAGCATGACAACCTGCTTTTGCTGAAACCAGTTCATGGAAAACTATAGGAGAGAAGTCTGGAAACCCTTAAAGCTCAACTGAGAAATGTAAAGTCTTCCCTACATGTCCTAACATATTAGCACAACCACAAAAAGCACATTAGAGGTCTGGTGGCTTGCCAACTATATACAGAGCGCTTGCCTAGCACACACGTGGCCCTGGGTTCTATCCCCAGCTCCACACATGCGAATACACATGCACATGCCCACAAACACACAAAAAACTTTTGGCTAGAACTATAAATGTGAAATTTAAATACTAGGAAGCCATTTGAAAATTTTACTGCTCAGACATTTAAAATCCCTAAGATAACTAGAGATCAAGTGACTATGACATGTAATTTAGCAACATAATTTACCAGTGGGCACCACCACTGATGATAAATCATGCACACACAAAAGGTTAGACTTTCTTAATTCAAAAGGTAAAGTTAGTTTTCTTGCCAAACAGGAAAGAGAAAAATCCTTTCTGTGAGTTATAAAAACTTAGTAACAGAACATTTTAAATGAGGCTATCACATTAAATAAAATTGTGACGCAGTTACCAAATTAAATCTAGGACATTAAGAAATGGCTGAAATAGGACACGAAGGAGATGAATAGCAGATTACATCCCCCCAAAATCTAAAGAAGGTCAATCAAAGGTACAAATAAGCACGAAGAATAAAATGAAGATTCCTTTCTTTACCTCCACTGTGTCTGGAGGGATCTGTCAGCACCACTCCGAAGTTGCTGTTTGCAGCCTCTGAAACTGCAGGATGCTTAGGGATCCCCGCAGGCGGGGAGGAGGCCTGGGTGTTTTTTGATGATGCTGTTTTCTCTACAAAAAGTTTAAAAAAACAAAAATCAAAACCTCAGTGCAACTTATGCTTATATATGTAAATTTTTTTAAAGTACCATGAAACTTAACTGGGGTACAAATATAGAGATAGGACTAACCTGACACCCCATCTAAATATAATACCTATATTATAAATACTCAGCTGATCTTAAGAACCAAAAAATTACTTTGTCTTTTTCTAGTACCTTTAAGAAAAAACTAAAATGTGTCTTTCTTCATCATACTAACTTTAACACCAGGAAAACAAGTGAAAAAGTCAAATGAGAAGGTTTTCAAACTATCAATCCATTTTTCTTTGTACTATACATATTTCTTAACAAAGTAATTATCTTGACAATTCATTGTTTAAAAGCTTCTGCTAAGTTTTTTCATAGAAAAAAGGTCAGTCACAGTAAGTTTTAATATTTCAGAGGCAAAAATTAAGATTGGTGCTTTTTAAAAAGTAAAATACATTATTATTTGGTTACTTATTGGTCACTCAATAAAGTATTTGGACCGATGGTGAAAATTAGCTGAAGGTATATTTAAAATAGCACTCATCATCTGCTGACCAGACTTTGTAAATAGATGAAAAGGTCTTTTTCAAAAGCCAGCAAAGAATGTCTCACTCCTGACTTCCCTCCGCGACAGAGCCAAGTGGAAAGTCGCCAGTTCCCATCTCCACCCAAGGACGTCCTTTCAGGCCAGGTGGTCCGTTTCCCTTAAGGGCTGCCCCATGGAAAAAGAGCCATTCCTTGAGCTCTCTTGCCCAGCACTGTCTTTAGAAATCACTCACAATACCTGTCATATTTGGGGTCTCTGCCTGTACCCTTGCCATCCTCCGGTCCCCTCCTACCCCACAGCCATAATCACCCTGTTAGACCAGCGGGCATATGATGTCATGCTCTGCTCAAATGGTCCAGCTCTTCCCAGCTCAGAGGAAAAGCCAAAGTCCCTGCAAAGTCCAAGGCATTATGCAATTTGGGGACCCTGTCATCTACCTGAGCATCTTTCCACTTCAGCCTCCCTCTCACTTTGTTCCCATCACTGTAGTGACCTTAGTCCTCCTAGGGATACACCAAGCACGCCCCACCTTGGCACTTTCTATTCTCTCTGTTGGGACTGTTACTTCCCCAGATCACCACAGCTTTCTTACCTCCTTGTTATGACTTATGTCTGGATGTCCCCCCAAAGCTTTATGTAGTGATAGGGGGAGCTTTTCAGAGATGTGACTACTGTATCAGTCAGCAAAGGTGAGTGTAGCTGTCTGTCAGAGGAAGGGCTGGCTGTCTTCATGCCAAGCAATTAGTAAGAATCCTTTTGGACAGTAGATTCTTCAATATAAATTATTGAAACATTTTTTTCATGGGCCACATTTGAGTAGTTATAGTATTCCATTCCATTCAGTGTTTCACAGGCATCCCTGAGAGCTACACTCACCTTTGCTGGTTCGGAAGGTGAGCATGGCGGGCTGCCCTTCGCCTGCAGCACTTCTTGCCACCATCAAAACCTCGTAGAGACTGGATGGCTCTAGCTCTGTCAACTGTAGCTCATTCTCACTGCCAGGAACTCGAACTGTGTGCCAGCTCCCCACAGCACCAGCACCATCGTCCAGCTGCTAAGAGAACCCCAAAACAGTAAGAGATGGATGGCAGGAAATCCTTCATCAAACTTGATCAAAACTAGAACTCACATGATTCCAGAAGACGGGGATGGTGTACCATTGCAGGCAAAGAAGATACAATACTATTCACATTAAGAAATGTAAGGAGCAAGAACTCAGGAATTATCACTGTCAAGAGATTCCTGGGCCTCCCGAAGTCTGTTCCCTCTACCTATTATAGGGACAATATCCCCTTTCTTACTGGGCTAGTGGAAGAATTTTAAAAGAATATAGCATTAGTGTTATATAACACGTATATGATAAATTAAGATAGATATTATATTAAATGTTTGTATGCCTATAAACTGTATAATTATGGGGGAAAGATTTCCAGCATTCTTGCTTCATGTATTAACACTGTTTACTGTGTATCAGAGGAAATATAAAGAAATCCAATTAGTTATTTCCTGGTTAATGAGACAAAGAGACAATACTGCAAAATGGTTTTACGGTAGATGATTACCAACAATTTACTTTCTCTCATCTAGAATCATCAGGTTATGAACAGTGAATAAACTTCCTAATATCATGACATTGGTTTTTCTAGTCACTGAAAATATTAGACATTACCTAAATAGATATCAAAATGTCTTAAACAAAGATTTTAAATATGATTTTAAATATGAGTACATCTCCTATTTCAGTCACTTACAAATCTCATTAAACAAAGAAAGGAGTTTTTTCATTTTGCCATAATACAGGCCCATGGAAGAAAAATATATGCAGAATCAACAAAGAGAGGTCTATGGTTTACTAATACAAATGAACAAATAATGTGAGATTCTAATACAATTAAGAATATAGCCTAAAATACATAACTCTCAAAAATTATGCCAAAAGGCTTTGTTCATACAGTTGTTTCTAGGAAAAACTGCTTTATGTGCTGAATAAATTGCATCCTACAATCTTAGCAAGGGATGGAATTACAGTTTTAAAATGGTTTATAGAGCTTAAAATCAAAAGGATAAAATAAAGAGCTTGATTCAAAAAATATGAAATGGTTACTAGGTTTTCAGAATCCGAATTTGGAGAAAATTATTTGTAATTCATTCTCATTACTGTTGTAAGATTGGTAACCCAGCATGACTGGATCTCAAACTCATCATGCTGGAACACCCTTGTTCTGTGTGCGCCTTTCCACAAATGTAAAAGATACTAAGCACACAGCACACAAACAGGGCTACGGGGTGAAGGGAGGAAGACATCACCTTTCGATACTTCACAAAATAGGCGTTGATGGGCAGCCCCCCGTCCTTGCCTGCCCTCCACACCAGGTGGTACGTGTCCGCTGTGTAGGTCTGTGGGGGGCTCAGGATGATGGGGGCATCAGGGACAGAGCCACCACTGGCATTTTTTTCTGATGATGACTCCACTGCACCAGGATGTCCCTTCACTAGAAATGAACTCAACAAGCCAGATTCTGAACTGTCTCTTTGGTCTCGTTCATCACTCTGAATAGCATCAGGAGGTACGGCTCTTCCTGCTTTTGTTTTTGTTTCAGAAGGAACTATAGAGAGAGAGACAAACAGAAAAAGAGAAGAGAGAGTTGAAAAAAACTCACTATTTCAGTGTTTTCTCCCCAGTTGTAATACGACTGCCCACGCTGGTATTACTAGCACGTTTTGAGCCCTTAAAGTTAAAACATGGCAACATCTGAACTCTACAGTCTGTTGCTCATGGTAGAGTAAATGAACTGCTTGAAAAACAATTCTGTGAAGTGATGGCTGAGTGGCTTATAGGTTTTTATTTTTTTCCTTTGCATTAGCCTAGCAGTAGCTCTTTACTAACAATTTGCTGGACCAACCTCAGATCTAAGTTGATAAATAAAACATACATGGTAAATAAAACACAACGGACATTGCATTCCCCTGGGAACAAGGTAACAAAGACAGTAAGAAAATGGGCAAGAATTAGAATCTTGCACTTTTGGAGGCTGAGGCAGGACAATCAATCGTGAGTTGGAGTTTTACCTGGACAATTTTTAAAAACCCTGTATCAAAAGGGTTGGGTATGTAGCTCAGTGCAAAGGACCTAGGTTCAATTCCCAGAAATCACCTCCTTTCCCCAAAAAAGAATTAGGATCTCACACACTGGGTAATTAGTCTCAAAGATACTTGCCAGAGTTCACCCGTGTCACACAGTTCTCTCCTGCACCGAGTCCAGGGCACCAGCATAAGTGTTTTTGAGACCTAGCTACCACACAGACTTATGTCCCCTCTCACCAGTCATGTGTAAGAAATATGGAGATGGAGACCAGGGAATCCTGCCCCACAAAAATGCCAAAGCCATGTCAGCCATCCTGTCTCCAAATGCCCGCTATGACATGTGACTGAAAAATGTTTTGTTTTTTAAAAAAAAATTACAGTAAGGCTCAATGCCAGTTTTCCCTCTCAAGCCACTTTCCCTCACTTCAAACACACATCACTCTTGCCACTCCCTGAAGTCCTCTTACAAAAGAGGACTTCGTTACACTGTCTTCCCTGCCTCAGTGTCCTGAATCAATTCAAAACCTTCACTTTCCAGGACTGCCATGAGTTCAAGGCCAGCCTAGGTGACATAATGAATCCAAGGCCAGCCTGGACTGCAGAGTGAGCCACTGTCTCAAAACAACAACAACAACAACAACAACAACAACAACAAACCCTTCACTTTCATAATCAATTTGACTCTGGGGAGTAGCCAGAAGTCACGTGGTGCCAGATCTGGTGGAAAAGGTGGGGGAAGACACACTAGAATATTCTTTTAAGCCTGCCTTTCTGTTGGGTAGCACACAGCAGCAGCATCCACTGTATTTCTGATTTTTCCCCATAAAGACACTCGTACAACTGCATCACAGACCAGAAGAACTGTTAACTGTATCGACTTAACCCCCAGACTCACAGGGGATAATAAGTCATTAAACTTTTGGGTAGTCAGCTCTGCTGCATCAGGGAACCCCCACCTGACAGAATACCCACCATACCAACCCACTCTCAAGGAAAGGGAAGAAATGCAACCAGCAAGACCAGCAGAGATAAAGGTAAGGTTTACCTCACAGATATGGAACTTATTGCTGAGTCCTATTTCTGCATAGGATTGAAGGCTGGGTTAAGCAATTACAATCTAAAGACTGATAAAATAAGTAGACCTCAATACTTAAGAAAAACAGTACACAGAATTCACATAGGAAAATAAAAATAATTTATGTGCCCTGAATACGCAAACAGGTTTATGTATCTGATAAAAAATTACTAAGAACATTTCACAGGCCAAGCATTGTGCTTGATATTTAACACACATAATCTCACTGAATTCTCAAAGCAGTACTGCTAGGTGGAGAGTAAGGCCTCCACTTCCTAGATGAAGAAATAGGCTTCTGAGAGACTCAATGACAACAGCTGTCAGACGAATGTTAGTGGTGCTGCTGTGGGAAAAGGGAGAGGAATTTATGAAAACAAATCCCCTGCCAGTATCATAAAACTAAAGGATTGACAGCTTGGTTTCTCTAAAGTGCTAGGAATACTGGTTACAAAAAAGATCAATTATTCATTTCTTTGTGAAAGAAGAGAGCAGAGGAAACAATGATACAGTTATAATAAAGTCTGGACTCCTAGTAAAAGGTGGGTGTGTTTTTAGAACTACTGCCCAAGGAAAACCAGTAAGGTCAGTTCCCTGTGAGCGTGAAAGAGAGAATAGGGCCCACGAGCATCCTCCATAAAAGAAAACAAGAAGCTAGTGAGAAAATAATACAGAAGAAAACTAAGTTCACTGAGACAACTTGAAAATATTGCTCCTGGAACAGCTGTGTTTACCTAGTGAGTCAGAGGCTGTGTGGATGTGCGGGCGACCGGGTGCCTGCCTGCAAATGCAGAGAACCAGACTCCTGAAATTGGAAGTAATTGGTTGTGGCTTGGGTAGCAGGGAAACCACTGCATCATTAGCACTTCCATGGAACCTCTGGGCAGCTGACCACTGGGAAGTGGCATCTGGCTGCAGAACGTTTCCACATCAAATGCCTCAGTTTACACAGAGGCACACACCAAAAAAAGTGTCATACCACAGCCTGTCCACTGTAAGAGTATCAAATCCCATTTCTGTGATCCAGGTACTATGCAGACTTTCGCAGTTCTTATCAAAATAGGGATCTAATTAGCTTCTGCCAATAGGGATCTAATTAGCTTCTGCCAATCCCAATGATACAATTTGGGCACTCACAAGATATTAGATACAATTTTAAAGGCTTTAAAAGCACAGAAGGCCAGAGAATATAGCTTAGCAGTAACAGGAGTGTCTGGTGAACACAAGGTCCTGAGTTTGATTCCCAGTGCCCGCCCAAAAAATTTTTCTTAAAGTATAGATGCCCCTTGATTTGCACTAGGGTTACAACCCACTAAGTTTGCTGTTAATTAAAAACATCATTACATTGAAAGTGCACTTAATTCTCCTAACCTAGTGGGTACCACTGAGCATATGTTGTGCACTTCTGCGATGAAACGGCTGACTAGGAGCTACAGTACAACAAGAGTATCAGACCTCTCACGGCCAGTCCAGGAAAAGGACAAAATTCAAAGCATGTTTCAGTGAATGCGTCACTTCCACATCATCAAAAGGTCAAAAAAAATTGTAATTGGAATCATCTTCAGTTGGGGAGCATCACTTCTTTCAAGAGTGTTTTCACATGTATTTTCAACTCATATTTGAAACAACTCTATGAAATAGGTTGAACAGACATCTGGCATTTTTAAGGCAGATTGTTTTTAATTAGAAGAGATCAATAAAACTACAACAATGAAAATGAGCTGAATGATCTGAGCCGAAACTAATTAAGTATGGAGTACCGTAGAACCACATCTGTCCAAGACCTTTCCTTCGTGCAGACTCAACCAGTAACATCCACCCTACACTATTTAGAAAACTCAGGCCAACTCCCATAATAGCTTTGAAGAGTTACAATTCACTCCACAAATATTTGTACATCCAGGACTTCAAAACCCCGAGGTCTCCAGTGGGGGTGGAGGGATAATGGAAGGGGAAGACCTCTGTCTTGAACCTTGTGTTTTTTGCTTTCACAACAAAGGAAATGATGATCAGTGTGCTGGAATTTAATATGGCTCAGATTCCGATGCAGAGAAGTAGGCTATGTCCATATTGTGGACACTGGCCCATACTCGGCTTCAGAGTGCCCACACACCGTTACTGACCTGCACAAAGACCTGAATGGAACCAGACCATGACACAAATGAAGCAGGTAACCCTAAAGCTCCAGAGCTGTCATCCAGAAGGGATCAGAAAAAGCACTGACCTAGACCCCATGGGCTTCTGGCCTGTGGCTGGAGGAGCCAGGCAGGAAGGGGCCACAAGAGCCCTCTTTAAACCGCAGGCTTGGCAGGAAGTTCAAGTTGCCCACTGCTAAAGGCAGCACTGCGTATTCTGCCTCTCAGAAGGTGAATACAACAGCAATCTCTACCCACCTGAGTAGCTGCTGGGTAACATTACTCTAAATGCCCACTGACAGAAGGTTTGAATTTTAATTAAGTCAACTTTGAGTTAATTTTAAATAACACTGATGGATATTCTATATGGAAGGACTTCAAAAATCATATAGTTTTTAAGTCATCATCATAAAAAATAAGTAGAATATAAACAAGTAATAGTACACATTTCATTAGAAAAATACCTTTGGGTAACATAGGGGAAACACATATAGCAAGTCCCTGACTTACAAACAAGTTTTGTTACAAGACAATGTTCTCAAGTCAGATTCATTTGTAATCCACCAAAATGAGTCATACAGTGTACCTGTGAATCTTTCACAGTGCACCTATGACAGTTTACAACTTGAATGTTCATAAGTTGGGCACTTACAATACATTTAGGTATTATTTGACAAGATCATGAGTTTATATTCTCAAAGCTAACCTTTTAGACTTGGAATACTGTACTTATCAATAGTTGATCTAAAAAATTGCCCCAATAAAATTTTAAGTAGCTGTCTTGGTTACTTTTCTTGTTGCTGAGACAAAATACCTGATGCCAAAAGTTAAGGGAGGAAAGGTTTATTTAGCTCAAATTTGTAGCTCCAAGGCAGGGTGGCATGGCAGAGGGGCAAGCACTCATAAGAGTGGAAGACAGCAAAAGTACCAAGAGAGAAGTGGGGAGCAAGCTGCTTTCTGTCCTTTATGTTGCCCTCCTCCCTGGGGCAGAGAGGTAGTACTCGCATCCTTAATCCCAGCATTAGTCCATAAATCAGTCAAACACTCTAGATTTAGTCGCCTCTAAAAAGCCTGCTCCCTCCATGACCACGAGAGGTTTTGGAGAGACATCCAGACACAAACCATAACAGTAGCTTAGAAAGTCGAAAGTGTTACTCCCAGAGACTGGTTATATTTTGAGCTTATTCCTAAAGAAGAGCTTCCTATTTGATAAGTGCAAGTCCAACACACTCGTACACATCACAAATGGGGACCGAGGTTCATCTGATTCACCTAGAGCAAAATATCGCCAAAAGTTAGTTTTACATTTCACTGTCTTAAGGCAAAATACACATATTTAGAGAATATTAATAACACATTTCAAACCACCTTTTCCTCTACTACCAAAGGACATTACTCACTTGAAACAAAACATACAGGCAACTCACCAACGCTGAGAAGCGCTTCTGACTGTGCGGTGCCGTGATCGTTTGTCGCTTCACAGGTGTATCTTCCGGCGTGTTCCCGAGTGACAGCCTGGATGGTGAGGGAGCTTGAGCCAGCTCGGGACATGATGAAGTACACAGGCTCCGGGTCAAGGCCGCCAGGTCTTACTAAGTGTGACTTTCGGGATTTGGACCTAAGGACTTGCGATGGATGACTGGTTATCAGCCCTCGGCTGCCATACCAGCGAATGGTTGGGACTGGCACTCCGGTGGCATTGCAGGACAATGTGACAAAGTCTCCAGCTGCCACCTCTGCACTTGTGGGCGCTGTGATTATAACTGGCTTGAATCCATTGCCTATGAAAAAATAATTCACATACTAAAATTCAGGAATAGAATAGTATCTACACTACAAAATAATTTCATCTGATGGCAGAAATAGAATATGAGAGAAATGATTAGAACAAAGAAAAGCGCACCTTCTTCCTTAGTTATCTTCTCAATTTTTACCAAGTAAAATTATCAATAAAGTAGAACTGTTCATAGCTGTAGGATCCTACACATCCTTACACAGAGCTCCTGTTCTTCAGGAAGATAAATACATTTAACTACTGTAAATACAGAATGTGTTTCAGGCCTTAACATGAAAAAGGCGTAAAAGAGTAAGAAACTAGATCAATAATCCTTCAGTTCTCTGGGCATCTGATTATGAAAGGTCTGGGAGGAAAAAAATTCCAATTTAAATAAAAGTTGATAAACATTTTTCTATTGACATGAACATTTTTGTTGCTAAAGTCTTATTAAGTCTTTCCTTTTGGTCCTGGTACTCTCTAGAGGTATTTTTCATTGAGGCTACAATGAGATACTGATTAACACAAAAGACAATTTCTCCATCATATCTGTTTTTCCCAAAACCTACTTCTCACATCTCACAAACCAACTAACACTTGATTTCAGATTTCTGAGTTTTTTCAAGTATAAAATGCCATCTCCCTAGTTACAATCTACACTTCCAGAACTACTAATGAAGATGAACATCTTCTCATCTGTTTAGATGCCATTCATATTTTCCCGTCTGTGAAATGTTTGCCGTCAGTTTTTCTATGGGGACTTCCTTTTGTAAAATGCTTCAGAGCTCACTGTACATACTAGATGGCCATTCTTTTGCTTAGTTATATTATGTCACTAGTGTCTTCTACATAATTGGTTTTCGTTTCATTTCTTAATAGTGTCCTTCAACAATGAGGATGCTTTCATTTCATATCTTTGTAATCAGCCTTTTAAGATATTTTGCTAAAAGCTTTATCCACAGATTATACAGATATTCTCCAATATAGTCTTAAAATAATTTTCCATTTTACTTTTCATATTAAGTCTTCAATCCAGTGGGAACTTATCCTTCTATACCATGTGAATTACTGATTTTTTATTTTTCTCTCCATTTTGATAACCAATTATTCCACATCAAAACTTGTAGCTATCTTCTGTCTAGTGATCTACAATGCCAGTTCAGTCTATTTCTTATGTGCAAATATCTTTTTTGGCATAGTCTATCTGTTCCTGAACCATTATAATGTTTTCTAAATTATTACTGATTTTTTTACATTTAGGGCAAGCTTCTTGTTTTAGAGTGTCTTAGGTATTATGGGGCCTCTGATTATCTACATAAATTTTAAGATAATTGTCTCAAGTTTCTCAAAACATTCAGATGAGATTTTAGCTAGAATAGTATGAATCTACAGAAAAATTTTGGAAAGGCTAAATAACAGTATAATAATGAATTTTGCTATCTATGAACTGGTATGTATATTTTATTATTATACAAAGGGCAAATGATTCTTGTTTATGGTCTTTATCTGGTCACCATACTAAACGTTACTAGTTCTAAGGAGACACAAAACAGCCAGCGAACCATTTAGATATTCTATAATGGCAAAGCTGTAAATGAATAACAATTTGGGCTCTTTCTTAATTCTTTTCATGTCTTTCTGTGCTAGTTCAGATCTCCAGCATAATGATGACTAGTCACTAAAAGTAATGTTTCATGTGAGTTCTTATTAGGTATCATTTAAGGACGTTCCTTCTATTTTCATTTTTCTGAGTGTGTAATGTGAATAGTGAATTATGTCTGATTTTTCCTACCTCTACTGAGATACTCATATTGATTTTTTTCCTTTATTCAATAAATAGGGAGAAAATACTTTTAACTTTTCTGAGGTATTTCTAGGACAACCGCTCAATGAAATAGCTTTTATTTTTTACACATTCCTGGCTAATCAGTATTTTGCTTAGGATTTATATATCTATTTTCATAAAGAAGACTGGCTTTTGATTTTCCTTTCTAATAGCAGCCTTTTGTGATTTTGAAATCAAGAGTCTACTGACCTGAGAGTTTCTAGCCTCTCCCTTTTTCTCTGGAACAGGTGTATAATATTTGGAATGATCTGTTACTTGCAAGATCAGGACTTGGGTTTTCTTTGTGGAAAGATTTTTAACTCTTAATTCAAGTTCTTTCATAGGTATAGATGACTGATACTTTTTATTTAAATCAGCCTTGCTAAGTTACCTTTTTTCTCAGAATTCGTACAAGCAAAGTTTGGTTCTTTCTGTTTGTTTTGTTTATAAAGCAGTCTTGCTATGTAGTTCAGGGTGGCCTTGAACTCACCATGTAGGCCAAGTTGGCCTCAAACTTTCAGTGATCCTCCTGTCTCAGCCCCCAAAGTGCTTGTAGTTTAGTTCTTAAATATTCCCCAAATGCCCATGTGTTGGAGTCCCATTTATCTGTGTTACTATTGGGTGGTGGTGCCACCCTCGAGAGGCGGGGCCCAGTGGAAGGAAGTTAGGTCATCACTAGTGTGGCCTTGAAGGGACACCACCAGGGCCCCAGCACCTCTCTGTCTCTGTTTCCCTGTAAGGTGAAAGGGCCTCCTTGGCCACGGTTTCTACTGTAAGGTCTGTGCAGCTGCAGGGCTGCACAGGGCCTTGGCAATAAGGCCAAAGGACCACAGAGTGAAACTCCTGAAACACAAGCCAAAGAAACTTTCCCTCCTTTAAATTAATTACCTTAGGTATTCTGTCATAGCGAATAGAAAGCTAACACATCCATTTGTGTTTACATATGTAAACTACTTTCATAAAGTTTATCATTATCATTATTTTTAACATCTGTAAGACTTATAGTTATGGCCTCTTCTTTATTTCTAATATTGTTTAAAGGCATCTGGTTTCTTTATATTTAATTTTGCCAAAGACTTATCCACTTTATCAGACTTTACAAGGAACCAACTTCTACATTTATTGACCTTATTTTATCTTTGCTTTCTATTTAATTATTGCTGCCCTTAGTTCATTTCTTCTATCTTTTTAAAAAAAAAATCTATTGTGTTCTGCCTTCACTCACTAATTTTCATTCTTTTTTCTTTTATAAGCAACTAAGGCTACAAACTCCCTAAATCCCAGCTTGGCTATCTGCTACAAAGCCTGATCTATGGCATTTTTATTATCATTCACTTCAAAGTATTTTAAATCTATATTATCATTTCTTTTTTAATCCAGCCATTTGGAATTATAATTTTATATTTCCAAACACAGGGCAAGTTTTTAAATTATCTTTTTACTATTAACTTCTAACTTAGTTGCAGTAAGATAAAAAATGTGGTCTGTAATGGTTCTCTGAAATTTGTAGTTTTTATAACTTATATCATAAACAACTAATTTCCCTAACATATAAAGAATTCTGACAAAACAATAACAAAAAAGGCCAAAAACACAGTTGTTTTAAAATGGACAAAAGACAGTGAAATGTGAAAACACAGGAACATAAATGTAAAAGGTTCCTTAACATGAAATGATACCTAACTTCACTCATAACAACAAAAACCCCACCTTCCTCCCCTCAAAAAAACCCAGGGATTACAGGTGCATTTTTTTCTTTGTTTTAAATTATTGGATTAGCAAAGATTAAAAAAAAAAATTCAGACAATACTTTAATTGCTGAGGATATGAGGGAAGAAGCAAAGTTCTACACTGCCTACAAGAATAAAACCTGTAACAATCAGGAGAGCAATCAGCAGTATCTATCAAAACTTCAGACTATTTGTGGTTTACAGTTCATTTCTAGGAATCTGTTACTGATATTCACACATGTACAAAACAATCTTTATAGAACACACATTACAGAACTATGTATAATACCAAAATATTAGAAACAGTCATCAATAAGATACTAATCAAATTGTTACAACTATACAATGGAACACATATAGGAAGATATCTAAGATACATGTCAGGTGAAAATTTCAAGGTAAAGAATGCTACCATCATTTATGTAAAAAAAGAAAACTGGTATAAAATACACATACATAAGCATGCTTACGTGTTCCAGACAGTACATAACTACAGGTAATGCCTATGTACCAGGATAGTCAAAAGCCAATTACCAATTATTTCTAAAGAGGGATCTGACTGGCTGTCAAACATGAGCAAGAAACTTTACCATAAAACTATGCAGGGACTGTTGAAAACATTTTTTAAGTCTATTTTATGTTACCTTTAAATTTTCCTCTGATTTTTTTCCCTAATCCGGGAACAGAGCCCTAGAACCCAGGGCCTCATATATGCTAGGTAGGCGCTCTATCAATGAGGTACACCACCAGCCTGAAACCAATTTATTAAGAGCCTAATTAAATAAGGTGGTTTCTTCACAGAAATGCCTACCTGTCACTAGTAAAGAACATAGTAAAGATACAGTCGTGGCACAGCGATAGGATTATTGTAGTAAAAATGACTGTTTTTAGCTACCACAAGTCTACTTGTGAAGTAAAATCTCCTATGACTACCTGACACCCAAGCTTACTTTGTTCAACTTGAAGTCTTCCAGTGGACTGCATAAATCCAATCCCGTTGTCTGCTACACACTGATACAGCCCAGAATCTTCCATGGTAACCCCAGTGATTTTCAGCCCATTTCCTGCAGTGAGACGTCGTGGGGAAGAACGAATAGGCTTTGCGTTATGAAACCAGGTGCAGTTGGGGACTGGATTCCCATGAACGTCACAGGTAAAATGTACCGTGGCTCCTAAAGACACTCTTTGGTCCTGTAGTCCTTTAGAAATTGAAGCGTGTTCTGAAAGCGAAAAGCATCAAGTAAATGCTAGTCCTCAAGATACATGTTTCAAATTATCACACAAGTCATAGAATATCTTTCTAACAATAACAACTTGAAAACAAGCTGTAACCTTTATGACATTCTTCCGTCTGCTGTGGCTATCAAGAAAAAATGAGAACAGATCCGGGAGAACAAGGAAGGAAGCTAATAAGCCCCCGCTGGCGAGCTGGGGTGAGCTAGTGGGCTCGCAGGTTGGGGAGAGAGCAGCAGCTCGGGCCCTCCATGCCCCACCCTGTGAGCACCCCGCTGATGGGGGGGGAACTGTATTGTTCAATTGACTTTGCAAGCCTAAAGCTGAGCAACTCTTAGAGGACAACAATATGCAATACAGTAACTACTGTAGATTTCCTAGTGTTCTATCACTGTTTTAATTCATTTTATTGCTATTTTATTCCCTTTAAAATTAATTATTTTAACTTCCCACTAATAGGATAAACCATACATCACTAATAAATTTGTCTCCTTCTTTGGAATGATCCAACCTCACCCCTCACACACATGAGTATGCACACAGATACACAAATAGTTTCTAATCCTGGGCTTCTCTTAGCATATATTTCAAGTGATTAGTTTAAAATAAAGTAACGAGCTGGGGATACAGCTCAGTGGCACAGCACCTGCCTGGCAAGCATAAGGTCCTGAGTTTGATTCCTGATACCCACATTAAAAAATAGAAATTTAGAAATACATTGAACCAAATGAAAATAAAAATACAAATTAAAATTAATAAAATAAAGTAATAGTCTCCCTAGATTTCATGCTAAACAACAACCAAGTAAGAAGAAAAATTTTTTTCAGTTTAAATTCTTTTTATGGTCAGTTCATCTTTGAAATTAGGTGTATATTAAAGGAAAGAAAACAACAAAAGGCCGTGCGCATGTTAAGCAAGTGTGCTCTACCACTGAGCTAGACCCTCTGCCTCTCTCAATGAACTTTAAATTTTTCTGCCGTGTTTTTGTTGCTACCCAACATCAGGAAATGATATGAGTAAACAACATGAGGAAAATTTACAAAAATTGCATTTACTATGAAACGACTTTCTATTCAGTGTTTTCCACCTTTCCAAAAACCTGCCTTGATAACGACCAATGCTTCCCGCTAGTGAGGTAGATAGCTGATAGAAAGAAAAGAAGCAACCGCTTTGTAATAAGAGCTACGTATAAAAATGAGAAAAGAAGGAAAACATGGAAACAAAGCTTTTTTTTTTTTTTCTTAATCGGTACCCGGGATTGAACTCACAATGGCAGGCAGGCGCTTATGCTGCTGAGCTACATAAATCCCCAGCCCGGAAACAAAGCTTTTCTAAGTGGGAAGAAGGGGTTGAAGGGAGGATAGGGAAATGGCAGAAAAAAACAAGTTATATTGGCTGGGGATTTAGCTCAGCAGTATAAGCACCTGCCTGGCAAGTGTAAGGTCACAAGTTCGATCCCCGGTACAAAACAAAACAAAACCAAGTTATATCATGTATAGGTACAAATTCTCTATGATGAATAGAATCATTATATAAATCTAAAATATACCAATAAAATATGACTTTTAAAAAGTACATATAAACAAGAGTAGGTAAAAATAACACAAATCTTATGAGCCAAGCTAGGTAGAAAGCATGCCAAAGAGGGAAAATTTTTTAAATTTAACAGATGGAGACCTTTTGTGAGCTAACATTTTCTGGTCAGTTCTCTGTCACAGTCACCATTGCAGGATACCATGTAGCCACATCTCAGAATCTCCTGTTCCGCTGAGTTCCGGGTCACAGAGATGGGCACACAAGCCGTGCATTAAGTGATCGGGTCAGTGGTGAGAATCCCAAGAACACGCGCTCCACACTGTTCTGCACCAGTCAGAAACACAGCTGAATTCCACAGTCCTTGAGGAAAATGCTCTGACATGGATATTTCTAGACAACTCAGGTTTCATTCTGAGCCTATAAATATCCTTCCGACCAGGAAAATGGCCTGATTTGAAAAACAAAACGCAGGAAGCAACATCTTACCAAGCACATTAACCATGTAGGTGACATGCTTTATGTCTCCAGACTTGTTGCCCACCACGCAGGAGTAGTTTCCAGAGTCTGCTGGGTCGATGCTTGCGGTGGCAAGATGGGAATACAGACGCTTCCAGTGGCTGCCCAGCACAGCACCCTGCCCCTCCTTCAGCCACTGCACTTGCGAGGCCGGGACCCCCGTCACCACGCACTCCAAAGTTACCGGGCTGTGAGAAGGAACAGCCAGTGCCTGGGAAAGGGTGGGATGAAGAATGTGAAAACCATCCGGCGAAGCGCCTGGAAGAGGAAGAAAACACAAAATATTATTACCACAGATCTATGGCCAATCTCTCCCCCTCAACAGTGTGCATCCCTAGGTTTCTGCTTATTTTTCTTTGTACGACAAGGTTCCATTGGGTAGCAAAATCATTTTTAGTTAAAGTTTAAAATTAGGGGGGACAGCACAGCACCTGTCTGGCAAACAGAAGGTCCTGAGTTCAATTTCTAGTACACAAACACACACAAATTATTTCAAAAAAAAAAAAAAAACTGTTGGGCATGGTGGCACATGCCTGTAATCCCAGCATTTGGGAGGCTGAGGCAGCAGGATTTCTGTGAGTTCAAGGCCAGCCTGCAATACAAAGTGAGTCAGAGGCCAGCATGAGCTGCATTAGTGAGACACTATCTCAAAAGAAAAAAAAAAAGTAATAATTACAAATAAAAATAAAATTAACACTTTGTATTCCTTTAGAGCTACTTTTGAATTATTCTGAATTAACACTTTGGAAATATAAAGTTCTCAAGTTCAAAAACCACTGCTTTATAGTGCTCTATTGATGTGACCTCAACTAAGAGGCACAATCTAAAATCATTCACAATTTTTAGCATATCTAAAAGGATTGAGAACAGATATATCTTTTCTTCATAATTCACATTTAGCCACCAATTTGAGTAGCACAACCGTAAGGTTTTTATATTTTAAAAATGCATATGATACTATTCTATAATTTGTTGCTGCATTTACTTTGTATGTAAGACATGCCTAAGATAGAATAAATACCACCTGAAAAAAGAAATGAAAAAGAAAATGAATTCTCCTGGGCTAACTTTTTATGAGCAACACTTCTGAGAACAAATTACTGTTGATCATTCAAATACTTACGACTCACAAGGAGCTTCTGGCCCATACGTTCAACTTTTAATTCATTGGTGACAGGATTATAAACTGCACATTTGTATGACCCTTTGTCTTCTGAGGATACATTCAGAATCTGAAGGTTTCCTGATGGGAGGATTACATACTTCCCTGAGAAAGGAAAGGAGTGCATTAGGCCTCACCCTTTCTGAAGACCGCCACGACACAACTAAAACGAGTGGGGGTTCACAGCTGTGCTTTAGAATGACACCGACGACCAGCAGCAAATAAGTGATTAAGGAAAATGCATTAAATCAAAGAAAGGGAAAGCAAGGCAGAAAAAAAGGTCAACAGTACTGGTGGAACAAAATCAAACCCATCAAAACAGTTTAGCAGATGATGAGTCTGAAAGCATGAACTATGTTTGGACAAAGATACACTGACCACTGGGTAACACCTCGGCCAATGTCTGCCTATAGCACCAGTCGCATGGAATGCATTCAGTCTGTTCATTCTTTTCAATAAAGATATACTAGGTAGCTATTTCTGCCAGGCCTGGTCCAGATGCACGGGACACAGCACTGGGGGATGCAGATCAGGGCCCCGCATTCATGCAGCTAACATTCCACAGGGCAGGGGAGGCAGAGAGGGCACACAGCAAACAAGCAAGCAAAAATATGTAAAAGGCATACCAGATGAGGTAAATTCTATAAAGAAACACAAAGTTGAACGAGAGCAACAAGGAATGTTTTACAGAGGCCCTTGCAGATGGTCTATCTTTCCTAAGGGGTGACATTTGAATGGGTCCAGAATGTGTCAAGGGAGCAAGGCCCTGGGGTATGGGTCAGAGGTCACTCCTCTTCCACTGGACTTCAGAGATGATGAGCAATGTATCTGATATATTTTTGTATGCACAGCCCCTCATTATGCAATAAGCTTCTGCTCTGTGTATGCTACTGGCTTTTCCAAACAAGGACTCACCTGTGGAGTGTTTCAGCCACTTTCCCCGGATCTTGTAGCGCACCTCAGCTTTGGGGTTACTCACTGGTACCTGGCAGCCAATGAAACCAGTGCTGTTTTCCTCTGCTGTAATAACGTGCTGTGCTGACGAACCAAAATCACCAAGAACTGAAATAAAGAAACAGATACAGAAATGAATGCAAAGCTGAATCCTTCTCAGGGGAAATTTAAAAATTGGAAACATTTGCAGCATGGTCTGATAGGGCAGCTAATCCCAGTCCTGAGGGTAGCACGATCTTTGTATCTGAGAAAGCTGCTGAGGCAGTAGCTCTAAGGCTACCCGTCTGGTTATGTTACTCTTTCCTTAGAAAAAGTAGAGGACTGGGGAAAAAAAAAAAAACTTCTAAAGCACCAGGAAGAACTATAAAGCATAGTTATTCCCATTCTGTCACAATAAATCCTTTTCAGTCCAGACCCTCATTAAAAGTCACTTTCTCCATTGGTGACTACTCAAATTGCAATAAATGGCTTCTGGGAATGAACCTAGGACATCAAACGCCAAAGCAGTGTATCATTTAAATGTTTTGAATATACTAACTCGGTCACTGTTCCTTCCAGCCTAAATTCACCACAGATAAGCCTGCGCAAAGGGCTCTTTACTGCCTTCCAATGCCTGAGGAACTCAGCAGCCTGCCACCAGGAATCCAGCGCTGCAGTGTGTGTCTTGGAGCTGTCCATGGGTCACAGCTCTACAAAAACATTTACTCTTCTCAGTTATGACAAACTCACTACTCCTGGGGAATCCAGATTTATTCTGTAAATAAGGGTGCCCTTACAAAGACGTTTTCCATTACTGGAAGACATCACCATTTGAAAGGCAGATGGCTCAAACTTACTAAGAAAAACCACACATTCCAGATTTTCCATAAGTTCAATACTCAAAATTCCTTTCTTAACAGTCAGTTATTTTTTTTCCTGCTACTTTAGCCTGGTTTCAATTAAATAAATTAAAATCACTCAATAATCAAGGCAAATCAAACAATAAGATGTGAAAGATAAAGCACTCCATGAAATAACTGAGTGTCAAAACAGACAACAGCTTTTTCATACTCACTGATATTAAGGACATTTGAAGACTCACAAAGAAACTGTTTAGAACACACATTAGAAAACTGTCTTAACTGTGAAGCTTTAAAAACAGCTCATTTGCATGCCGCCGTTACAGATGAAGACGCCACGCTACAGATGAAGACGCCAGGCTACGCCACAGAAGCTCAGGTATGTCTCCTCACATTGTACGTGTAATCAAGTCAAGGCCGGGTACGAATTCTTGACTCCTACCAATACATGTCTCACAACAAAGCCCACGCTCTTCCCACAGTTCAGAAATGTAAACACTGACAGTCACTTCCAGAAAACCCACAGTAACAAGGACCAAAGGAAACTCACCTGCGATGGATACCGTTGCGGGGCTGCTCACAACTGCACCAACACTGTTGTTGGCAATGCACTGATAGAACCCCGAAAGGGAGGGGCCGAGAGAAAGAATCGTCAAAGTCTCCCGATCAAGCTCCATCTGTTCCGTGTTTTTGTCCAATCTCTTTCCATTGTGCAACCAGGAGACGTGAGCAGTCCCAGGTTTAGCAGAGCAATGTAGTGTTACAGGTCCTCCAAGCTTCTGCACAGCAGAAAGCGGCTCAGAAATAAAATAAGGTGCCGAGTCTAAGGGGGAACAAACCCCATATGCAAAAGGGTGAGGAGGGAGGAAGGGGAGGAAGAAGAAAGAGAAATAAGAGCATTTGGTGCATCTCAGCTGAAGCTTTGTAACTAAGGCAATCTCTTTATCCATCCATCTATATGGCAGCTCTTGATACTTGTAAAAATTCTAACACAATTTTTTTTTATTTTTTTCTTTTATCAGTACCGGAGATCGAACTCACAACCGTCTAACACAATTTTTATCCAATCTTTTGGAAGGAAACAGAGCAACACATTAGCCTAGGACTTACGTTAAAATTAAGGTAGGACAGACAAGAATGCTTAATATAAAACACTAACTTTATTAATGGAAAACAGCAAACTGCCTTTTAACAAAATGATTTGTAAGAAATGGAAGCTAAACACCTGAACAAGTGAAGACAAGATGGCTTTTGAAATAAAAATAACTCTCTCTTATTTTAACAACAGGATGTTATTCTGGGAAAAGTTTTCAATTAGCAATAATCATGCCTCAGGTAAACCTCATTGCCACTGTGCAAAGCTAGGACACTATTCTGTAAATAAAGGATGTGGTACTTCTTCACTTCTTTATTATTTTAGTATAAAATATTTTAATATAAATACAAGATATTTTAATATAAATGTTCAACTCTTAAGAAAATAGAAAGAAGCCACACTGAAATATAAATTCTATCTTTTCTTGGGTCTAAAGGTTTCATGTTTATATTTAGCATTTGAAATAGTTTCATTTGGTATATTTATTCCTCCAGGAACTTGGGCAGGGAAGATTGATTCTTACACTAGAATAACAATACAGAATCCCCTCTTCCTCCTTTCCAAAGCAATAGGGGAGCAGCAACACTGCTAATCTGATGACATAAAATACATAACAAATAATTTGTTCAATCTCCTTTTACAGAATATTTAATCAGAAATAAAGATTAAAGAGACTTTTTTTTTGGTACTAGGGATCAAACTCATGACCTTGCACTTGTCAAGCAAGCACTTGTGCCACTGAGCTAAATCCCCAGCCCAAGACAATGTCTTTCTTGGCTAAACCTATGGTAGTGGTTTGGAAAACCATACAAGAAATAAAACCAATGAATTAATTTTCCTTTACCAAGTCTAACAGTGTTATATAGGATTTTCAACAGACAATAAATACTACTCAATGAACAAACATGATATTTGTACATACATCTTTAAGTCTAAAGTAAAAAACAATACATGTAGGCCATGTATTTAGTCTGAGGCTTGTATTTCTTAACAATAAACAGATTTAAACTTTCCAGGAACCCAAAGATGTAGAGAAGTAAATTAGCTGAGGTTAGGAGAGAAAGTGCCAGACATGGCATCTGAACCAAGCTCTTGCACTCCAAGCTGAACGTTATTCCACATTGATTCTACATCTTCTCTTTGATGTTATGCAGTTAGTGCTTTATTCCTGCTATCACTCTAAATTCAGAAATCGGTATATAACACATAAAGTATCCTCTCATGGAAAAAAACAGCACAATTAAGAAATACTTGCAAAGTGACAAATTATAAGGACAAGGATGGAAAGGCCTCCTAATGTGCAAAGCACTAGTAAGAAATCCTTAATGTCCTTAAGCTTTTAAATCATGTGGTGGTCAAGCAAATCTCAGAAACATTTTACACACTGTGATTATTGACAAAGTATTGATATTGAAATTTGTTTTTTACAGGATTAAGATGAGGGAAGGCTTCAGCCAAAACCCCACCATTGTCCTCTTACCTGAGCTGACAGAAGAACACAGAATCTTAAGGATAACATACAGCAGTGTCCATAAGGGCCCAGGGTCCGGATGCATAGCGCCCAATTACAGAAGCAGTAAGACCGACTTCCACAGAAGACCCAGGCCTTCACTCACTAGAAAGCATTAAAAAAGAGGGGGACAAATCTAAGCCACAAAATCCACTGAAATCTTTAATCTGAACCACTGGAATCATGAGCATCATGGCTGCCCACTATCTTGAAAGCTCTGCACGGTTTATGTCACATCCCAGACACTTAATGACCCCCACATTGCCTCAATTCACTAACGGATGTGGAGACATGAAATTAAAGTTGGAAGTTTTATTCATTCTATTTGGGTATCAGGTTAACTTTTATTCTAAAGAACTAGACATTCTAAATGAATACATTCAACTGCCTCTGCCCTCTATTTATACAACTCACAAGCAATTAAGCACAACCAATGTGTATTCTTTCTCCTTGTTCCCAAAACAACAAACTTGTAACACATACATGGTGCTTCTGATAGATTAGTCTTCCTCTGACACAAGTGTTTCTGATTTTCTTCCCTTTCCACAGATGGAGACTTGGGTTCATGGGCTGTTCAAACAGAAAGAATACTAAGTGCCACCTGTGCTGGCACTGAATTTGACATTCAGTGGTCATAGTGGGATCAACCAGGGAAAGAACAGTGGGGGAGAAAGGTTGGGCCAGATTGTACCCAGTGCTGAAGGCTGCATGAAGGTTCTAGAACTTATTTTAAATGCCTTTGAGGACTTAACAGAAGAACAGTGACATGATCTCATTTATTCTTTAAAAAGACCACCAGCTGATAGAGAACATGCAAAAATGAGAGGCACAGAAGAGGAAGACCTATCAGGAGACACTGTAATCCCCCAGAAGACATCAGGATATGGGAGGGGTAGGGGTGGAAGCAGCAAGTGTTCGCCTATGGAGGTAGTGAAAGCCAACAGGATTCTGAGTATTTTCCCAAGGCAGAACCAGATTCGCTGAGGTGTGGGTGTGGAGTGCAAAATTTTAAAAATATGTGAAAGATAACTGCTTTTAAAAATGAGGAAGACTAGAGCGGGGGACACAGAATGACAAGGGAGAGAGCCAGCAGGTCCACTGGGCCAAGCTAAGTCTGAGATTGCTATGAAGCACCCAAATATTTATACCACTGTGAAGACAGCAAGTGCACCTGTGAGCCTGGGGCAGTGGGGAGAAGTCAGACTGGACATGCGGATTTCAGACACACAGAAGCCGCAGCACTGGGTGAGCCTAAGGGCAGTATGTGTAGGGGACAGAGGTGACCCCAGGTAAGAGACTTAGGACACTCCAACCTTTAGGGACTGAATAAGAAGATACTAAGCAGCAATGGAGAGCAAAGAAGACCCAGAATAACGGGCAATGAAATGGGATGAAATCCAGGAGAATGCTGCATCCAGGGAGAAAGTGAACAACATTTCTGGCAGAGAATGGTCAACATCTCAAGCACCAGTGAGAAGCAGAGTAAAGCAAGACACCATAGATCACTGGTGGTCCCGACAAGTGGTTTCTGCTGAAAGGAGCATTCAGTGTGGGCCATATAGAAGGGGAAGGCAAAGGCATGGAGGGCAGCAATCCCTCAAGGGGTTTGCTGTGCAAAGGTAGCAGCACACAGGGAGAATGGCTGCAGCCAGATGTGGATGAAAGGTCTGCTGTGTGTGTTTTTAATATAGAGATAATATAATACATGTAGCAAAAATTTAAAAAGTTCCACAAAGCCAGCACTGGCATGTCTGTGGGGATAAATCACGAGGATATGCTGGTAGACATGAAATCAGTAGGTTTTTCCTGGAGGCAGTACCTATCAAAAGCATTTACTCATGTGACAAATATTAAATATTTACTACATGCTAGGTACATTCAGCCAGGTATAGTGGCACATGTCTATAACCCCAGCTACTTAGGAGGTTGAAGGAGGAGGATCTCCAAAGTACTGGCTCAGGAGCCAGGATGAAGCAATTTTCACTCCATAAGCAAAAATAACAAACAAAAGCTTATATTTTAGAGTCTGGAGGAAGAGACAGTGAACAAGATAAACAGAATTAGTGAAGTTAAAAACTTCTGTGCATCCTGAAACAGAGCTAAGATTTTTTCCCTCTGTGATTTGGACACAAGTCTACTATTGTGCTTTGTTGTAGAACTTGTCTGGTCACATAGTTATGCGCTCTTTGAAGGCAAGAATGACATCATATTCAACACTGTAAGAATTCTAATTCTTGGTTTTAAGCAAGTAAACACAACATAAATGTTTCTTACAATGAAGGGGATATGTTACTATAATGCATTTCCAAGATGCATGTTAAAGAGTAGTAGTTAATGAAAACCCTCATCTCACATGAATTTAGTGTATTTTCAGCTATATTTTTAATTCCTTGTTCATTTATTCATTCATATGCATAATTTTAAAAATAAGCAAAAGCACAAGTGCTTGCCATGTGCCAGGCATATTGCTAGACCAGGTTAGTATTTCTGCAAATTCTGCCCCTGTTCCTACTTGGCAAGAGCTGACAAAGGACCACATGTAACAACTGTGCTCTATTAATGATACTGGAGAAATGAAAATTTTATCGGCATACTCACTATATAAAGAAAGGTTAATCTTAATCCTGGATAAAAACTGGTAGTAACAAAGCAAGACACCTTATATATAATGTCTATTTAAGTCAAATAGTATCTCCCAGGATCTGCTGTTCTCCGTGCCAGTGTACATACAGCACAAAACTAGGTTGTAAACTCAAGTCTCCGTAGTTCACTGACATGAGGTCATGGACTGCCTTTCTCAGTTTTTGTTGCTGACCTCCTTTAACAAGCAGGAGAGGACATACAAACTGGCACCACTCATCAACAGAAGTCCTAGCTGTGGGCAAACTCATCTGGTTTATTTGAACTCTCACTGTTCAAGGGTAAGAACCAATACATACTGCTGGCAAGCAGTCAAGGCAATATAAACATTCAAATAACTCCTTAACAGGAGATACTTCCCCAAGAGAAGGAAGACAGGGAGGATTGTTTCCACTTTTCGCTGAATCTTTATTTATTAGAAAGCAATGAAACAAACTTCAGAGGCAACTTTAACTCTACCAGCACTATCAAGTTTCATTGTTCACTGTTGCTACCTAAATATCATCACAGGAATCTCCTTTGTTAAATCTGTCTCTGCTGGTTACATATATTCCCAGGTGATTTTGGAGGCTGGAAAGAATCTATGGAAATCAAAGGTGTGTTTACTAAATATTTGAATCGACTGACATTTATCCAAGGCAAGCTTGTCCAGTTCTCTAGAGCACTTGATAGTGATAGTAGAGTTGGGAGTCTGCTGTTATACAGGTCGCATAGCTTGAATTACACTCACCAGTTGCCACCAGACCCTCAGGTACCACCTCATTGACCACAGAGAAGGTAAGACGCGCACAAGTCCAAGCACATCCATTAGCCACTGGAAGATCACTTGATGCTGTGTCATTTTCAAAAGTACAAAATCAAAAAAGAAACCGCTTCTTTAGATCAGCACCACTGCTACTCGACTAGTAAGTTATTATAAAATCAAATACGTATTATATATGATTTCCGCTGCACTGCTTGGTACATGAACAATTAATTTTGCTTAGTCAAGTTTACCACAATTAAACGAGGCTCTTGTCATTCTGCACACAGGACAGTGGGCTGAACACGCACATCATCTCTCTCATCTGTAAAAATGCTTCAAGAGGCAGCTGCCCTCGATTCCTCAGTACAGTTGTTCTCCCCGCCTCCTCTTACCCCATCTGGAAATAACACCAGCAGAGAAAGGCCCAGGAGAAGATCTCACCAGCCCACAACACTTCACACGGGCACACTCTTTACCAAAGGCTGTTTGACCTCTGTCTAGAATATGCGGAATTCGAATATTCTCATTAAAAACAGAATTCCGATGTAAGTCATATCGGAACAGAGTCTGGATTGGAAACATATTGTCATTTTTAAAATCTCAGTGTTTCTCTCACTTGGAACTCCTTAAAAACACCCAATGCTGTTAACACAATGGTATTATTTTAAACAAAATGCTCCATTTTTTCCCATATATTTTACAATGAATATTTTTAAAGTAGAAACTTGTTAACAGAAAGTTTCTAAAACTATCCACTGACCAAAAAAACTTATATAATTCGGTACAGAATGTGTGGGAAATACATAAATATATAAAAAACAAGGTAATACAACAGAGATAACACATCAATCTTTTGACACACTTCTAATCCTTATCATGCATGTATATATTTATACAACTGAGATCGTAACATGTAATAGTTTTAAATCCTTTTAATCATTTGTTACCTAATGATCCTTCATGGCCATCCAAGTACAAACCAGGACGTAGAATGCTTAGCTTCCAAGATCAGCCAAGATCAGGTGCGTTCAGGGTGGTAAGGCTGTAGATTTACAGCCATTATTTGCAACAGTTGCAGAAACTCAGATTACTGGATGTATTTTAATCTACTTAACCATTTCCTTTTTGTCCCTAGACTACTTTGAAACACAGTGTGTCTATGTTTGCTATTACAGATGATGCTGCCACTAAGATCACTGTCCATAAATCTTTAGCCACACCTAATTATACTCTCAGGTTTTTAGAAGTGGAATTACTGGGTCAAAGAATACAAACATTTTTAAAACTCTTAATACATCATTAAGCTATTTTCTAAGATGATGACACCAGTGTACAACAAGCACATGATGGTAACTCCTCCCAACAGTATGCTGTATTGGTGCTTAGACTACAGTAAGCAAACAGTGGAATCAAACACTTACACTTTGAGCTATTAATTAAGGTGCTTGATAAGGCACAAAGCAACATTTATTAAGAACTTATTTTACCAATATCCTAAACTACATGGAGATTGCAGGCCACATTTACCATATCTGATCTTCCACTAACAAAATACACCAGACAGAAAACCTACGCTTTCCCCAAAATTGTTTACAAAGTGGGACAAAGGCACAGTGGTTTTAATTTGTAATATTTACTTCTCTAAAAATACATCTTTATGCAAACATTTCTTTTATATGAAGATATGCTGGCATTGAAAGAGTGCCATTAGGTTGGAGACCGTATTCTTACACTCATTTCTCTTCTTTTCCATGTAACATACAAACTTGGGAAGGTACTAAAGTAGAGGTAGAATTTTAAATTGGGTTCAAATGTATAGTTGAAAAACCTAACAGTTAAGACTTAACTAACTCAATGGTCTCAGGATGGACTGACATAATCCTAGGAGAGCCCTTCCACCTCTTTCCTATCTCTAGATGAAATCCATGGCTACCACCTGTCCATCTTTTCCACTACAGTTCTGAGGAAATGTTCCCTAGTCACTCTGCTCTCAGGAAAGCCCCAGTAGCAGTCTCTCCAGGAAAAAAAGACTGTAAAGTTAAAGGAAAAAAAAAAAAAAAGTACAGTTCTGTGCCCCATTAAACCTACAAATGAAGACATCTCTCTCTTTGCCATAGAAATCTGGAGCATTCCCCAATTGCATCTGGCAGAGTGCTGCTCTCTCTTTGAATCTTGAGGTCACAAATAAGAGCTGGTATTTCCTAAGTTGGAGCTTTAAAAAGCCCTTCCCTCCGATCTACATAGAAGGCAATTTGTCAGGATAACAAACCGCACTTTATATGCCATCCAAGCTTAGCAGCATTTCTGTCGGTGAAGGGAGGCTAAAGGTATGCCTCATCTTGGAGTGAGAAAGGAAATACTTCCCCAACGTTTGCTTAACTTATTGTTCAGGTTGTGAACTTACTGCTTTTATAACCCCTCTTCAACACGCTGCCAGAATAACCCTTTGGGAAAAGTCCTTCCTGAACTTTTAGATTTGATTACTTTGTTTTTGAAGCATTGCCTCTGCTCTCCTACGGACGACCAAGGCTGTCTTTTTGAATTATTTCCCTCCCTAGACATGCATATGTCGTACTTTCTCAGAGTTTGCACTCCTCTACTCCAAGTTTAAAGAATAAAGGTCATTTCTTTGTGGAAAAAAAAAAAAAATTGGCTCTTCAAAAATAGAAAAAAAATGCTGTTTGTTTCCTTCATAAAAGAATCTTATTCTGTGTGAAACATGGCAATTTCCTTCTTTCAAAATAAGATTTATCAGTTTCCAAAACTGCCCATTTCAAAACATTTACTTATCAACTGATGAGAACAAATGAGTTTTTCATAGCCACTTAAAAAGAAAAACTAAAATATACTTTAAAAATATACTTGGTTAGGTAAGTTCAAGATTAATTCTCTACAGTTCAGTAGGAGAATCAAATACACAATACACTTTTTTAAAAAACCCACCCCATTCCATTCAGAATATTTAGGTAATATAGCTAAGAAGTTAACATTGCCTACACAAACTTTATGGGAAAAAAAACCCAATATCCTTTCAACTGGTTCATCCCAAATAAAAGATATTTACTGGGGCGAGATCCTGTGAGCAGTACAAAGATAGGGACGGCATCATTCCGAAACTGAAGGAAACCGCAGCTCAACAGAAAGAGGGGCATGAACCTAAGTGCAGAATGAAGAAAAAGCCCTAAGCATGAGAGAGTAAAAGTGGTAAGAGTTCAAGCCACAGGCATTCGTCTTTTATTCAGCGGATTCCAGATGCATAACGACTACATGTCAGCCACAGTGCTATGCTGGGGCCCACGGATGAATGAGAGGTGGGATCCGCCTATGTGGGACTCACAATCAGGTGGCAGGAGGGGCCAGTGCAGAAACCACTGCCCACAGACACAGATCTAACACAGGGGTGGAATGCACCACCCCCATCTTTGTACTGCCCAAGTAGATGCTGTATATTTGGGATGACCTGATTGAAAGTATACTGTTTTGTTTTTTCATTTTCTTTTTTTTTAAAGTTTGTGTAGGAAATGTTAGCTTCTTAGTTATATTATTTAAATATTCTGAATGGAAAAAACTTTGATAGTAAGACAGTTGTATGTGACTGAATTCTAACTACTTCAGTGGTTTTTTAAGTGTACTGTGTATTTGATTGCTCTACTGATAGCAATTTTTTGCCCTCCTGATTGTTGAAAAGTTATTTAGTTTCTTTTTTATTCAGTGTAACAAACTGCTAATCAGAAACTGGGGGGAAAAAACACTCTTAAAAGCAGTGCTTGGCTATTACAGTTTCCAAGATGAACTTGCCACCTGATTGGACACCATGTTTTTAGCTGGAAAGCATCATATAGAAAAGACAAGGCTGCGTGCTGTGTATAAATGGCACCCCAAACAGGGTGCTTTTGTGGACAAAAGCCCTGTGACCACAGCAACTTTTTCGTGACTCATTTGTCTGCAGGGGCAACCACCATTTCCTCGGGGCATGAAGCTTCTTCATGTTCAGCATCTGCTTTGCAATAAGACCTTGCTCTCTGCTGTAACTTTATTTTTCATGCAGCTTGAAGGCAAGACACTGAAGGACCTTAACAGACTTCCTACCTAAAAGTCTATGTCCTGATTATCCAGCCACTTTCAACGAACTTCCTCACAAGTCCTCCTTCACCAGCTGCCACCCTCACGTCTTTCTCCTTTGACAGGCATAATCAACCCAGTGTGTTTTATTTAAGAGAAAACTTTTAAATGACTTTCAAAGTACTCTTTAGCACTCCACAAATCTATTTTCATTGTCCATCCAATGTACTTTCTTTTCTTTCTGTGAAAACTGGCTATCTCAGGTTGGGATGGAGCAAGTCATGATTTATTTCCACCAAAATCAACAAACACTATTTTCACTAAAAGGCAGAATTTTTAGGAAACAAAGGCTTTCACAGAATAAAATGGTTAGGTGAGGGAGGGATTGGGTGAGCCAAGAATGCACGTGTAGTTGCTATAAAAAAAATGGAAAACTCACTTCACCTAGACTTGTGAGGTAAAGATTTCTCCGAGGTAACAATGAGTAGGTGAAATCAGATAAGGAAAAGAAGAGGAGCAAAAGGGAAGAATTCCAAGCAGAAGAAAAATTTTCAGAATCAGAGATGGAGAGAGCAAGAGAGTATGGTCTGGAGAAGAAAGTAAGAACAAGAAGATCATCTGTCTTGAGAGGTAAGGGTGCACAGGTGGAGAGAAAAGAGAGCATAAAGAACAACCTAAGTCAGGTTATGGAGTTAGGCTTTTATCCTGACAGAGAAAGTACAAGCTTTTCTGCAAGCAATGACAAGCTCCAACCTCTACCCTGCAGTATGGGAAATGGCTAAAGACTGTCATGAAAGGTAACTGGGAACCTGTAGTAGAGAAATATCAGAAAATAAACCTAGAGGGTTTTTTTTTAACATTTAAGACATATATATATATATATATATATATATATATATATATATTACAAGAGATAGAACTGATAGGTTAGAACCTACTCACATGTCCATCTCTTTGTTTCCTCCACTGCCCTGATGAGGCTGCTGTCCAGACTTCCGACTTTGGACTGGTGACTACATGATGTGCATTTACCACAACAGGAGATGCATGAGAAATAGCAAAGTCTTTCCTGGTTGCTGTTTGCAGAGCATGGAGGGAATAGAAAGCAGATATCTGAAGATACAGAGATCATAGAGTCAAATGGGTGTAAGTGAGACTCCAAGGCAGGTCAACAGAAAGAGAACTGAGATTCTTAGCAGATTCTTGCAGGGAGCACTGATGGAAATTTGGGAATCAAGAGTAGACAAGAATAACTGTTGACTCAAATGGAGGAGAAAGCCTCCAACTGAAATCTAAAAACTGCCAATTCTGAAGGTTTGGAACCCCTTAAAATTAGTCACAGTATCATAGTTTGAAAAAAATTTAAAAACAAAAAGGAGACAGAAACTGATATTCCATTGATGCTGTCAATCACTTAAGACTTTTAAAAAATGACTCCTGAAACATCATTAAATTTCACACTTGACGCACCTTTCAAAGGTGTAGTCCAGGGTACAGGCTCGGCTTGAAGCTGTTCACTTTTTGGTGATTACCAAGAGCTTTGATCAGGGACAGTCTTCCTCCTGTAAAAAAGGATCTCCCAGAATGAGAGGAACAGCTGGCAAACATCCTTCAGGGATTTTACAAGAGGATGGGGGAGAGGCAAGGAAAAGCGAGGCATGGAAAGTGCTATCATCAACTGCAACAAATATACCAATAGTTAGCCGTGATTCTCTGGGGGGTGTGTGGGGTCTTATAAAAACTAAAGAATCCCTTAAAGCAGTCATGTGCAACTAACAATGATGAAGTCTTTGACCTGCCACAACACCGCATCAGGAGGAGAAACAGGAATCCTATAGAAGGAGACACAGGGTCTCAAACACCCACGTCCACTGGCAGTTACCAGAGGCCCTCTCAATTTGAAATGCCGACGGTGCCCACCGTATGAGTCCTTATTAATACCAGCAGCATGGTTCAGATCAGCCTCTTAAAGGAAGGGCACCGTAGACTTCACAACCCTCCCCCACTTCTCAGTGCAGTCAGTCAAGCATACAAATGATCCTGCTGCCTGCAAAAGCGTTTCCTTTCACTCCAGACAGCAAAAACGGACAGAGAAAATGGAAGTGACTTGGAGTTATGGCACCAGAAAGGCCAAATGAGCAAAGAAATAATCAACTCCACATGAGCTACTTCAGCAGCAACACAATGAAAAGGGACGGGGACTAACCCCAGGAAAGGTCACAGGGGTCAAGGGTCACAGCAGAAAAAGGCCACAGCAAGGGGGCTACCAGCTGCACCAGGCACCAATGTGGTCCTAATTACACACTTAAAGAGGGGTCCAAGAGCTTAGTTAGGCTCTACTCACAATATTTGTGTGGTTTTTAAAAAGGACAAGTCAAACGTTCTGTTCCACTCTTTCCAGCAGACTTCTCTTCCTGCTTCTGGAGCACAGGAAATCAAGAATTACACAGATAAGACAAATCTGGCATTCACACAGTGAACTGTACAGAAGAATTTTTTAAAATATAGCTGCATACAAATGGTGAAATGCTAAGGAAAAACATTCGGGAGAGATTACTGGAAAGAAAACAGCAAATTTCAAGGGGAATTTGTTGCAAGTACTATAGAGTCAAGACTTGTTACAAATTCAACACTTGGTGGATTTTCAAGTTTGTCACTGCGTTGGCCTTGTGGGTAAAAATAATGGAGTTATGGTAACCACAAAACAAACACTGAAGACAAATTTTTTTAAGTTTGCTATGAACTAGCTAAACTTGAATATACTGATGTTGCAAAGATGCCATCAGACACTTGGCTAACCTTTTTTGGTGGAGGAGGAGGCATATGGAAACATCCGAAAAGGAGCTCTATGCTAAGTAACAGGTAATATAATTAACACACTTGTTTAGAAGTCTGGGGCTCTGATTGGACCCTACCAAATGCTACGCTGTGGGTGAAGCTAATGTGAGTACAAGATTTTCCCTGGCAATTACAAAAGACTTGACCTTGCGGAGTTTGGCTTAGATTTCATTTTAATAAGGGAGGTGGGCAGTGTTAAGGAGAAACTAATGTCCACTAAGTATATTCTAATATATGAAGTCAAACATCTAGGAAAAAGTAAATAAAAAATTAAAATTCTCATAAAAGTACCTTTGCTGTAAATAAACTTGAATCAACATTTGTTGAACATGATAAATCTCTAAACAATACTTTTTAGGTAATAGGCACTGTGGTTATAAGTTTCCCAGAGAGCTGGAATATACTGACAATAATTTCCAACTACCTTTTTCCCCACCTTTACATAAGGCTACATGAAATAACTGAGTCGGGTTCTTAGGAGCCCCTGCTTTTCTCAGCTTGGGAATGGTAATTAAGTCAGACACAGCTTCATCAGCTCTGCCACGCCCCTGTGGAAGAACAGCCACACTCTCACAATGGGACTCTTCAGGCACGCTCACAAGTTGACACTCATGTCAATCACAGGTCAGTCAGGAGCCAGCACACAACTGGCACACACCGACTGTAAAGTCATAACACCAGTCAGGACACACCGTGGCCCGCACCAATAAAACACCCACCCCAGAAAATCCCACCTCGGTTTAATGACCAGAATACAAATCCCCGGCAGATGAGAAAACAGAAAAACAAGTACATTAAGATCACAGTATCTTTGTAAACACAGCATGAAATTTTAGTCCAACCAATGGGAGTCTGAGAAGCCATTTTTGGCATTAGGTCTGGCCCATCTACCAGAGATGAAGAAAACTGTGTTGGGACAGCTCTGTTAAGCTGAGCCAGACAGCAGCTGCTGCACTGGGCAACAACAAACAGGACAAGCAGAGGGACGGCTGAGGACACTGAGACACACATTTTTACACACACACACATGCATACAAATGCGGCCATTAGGGAAAAAATGGCAGCAGACACACCTAATTTAGAAGATAAACTTTTCTGAAAGTGCTGTTAATCATTTTTAGTATCAATGTACAAAAGAATCATTGTAAGGTCATTCTCATTATATATTTGATTTGTAATCCCATATATTCTTAATCGTAATTTTGACTCTATCCATTATAGCTACTTCAGAAAGAAAGAAAGAAAGAAAGAAAGAAAGAAAGAAAGAAAGAAAGAACCAAGAACATTACAAAAAAAAAAAAAGTGCCATAACATTTCTACAGGAATTCCAAGTGTCTTGGCACAGTAACAGCAATGTAAGACCTTCACACTACATCACCAGAAGGTGGAAGAGAAAGCCGCACAAGCGCAAGAGATTAAACCTGCTCTTCTCAGGAACCCAGAGCTGTGATAACTGCCCAGTCCCACGTTTGCATTAATTCATTCATGGGCAAGGACTTAGGGAGTCACCGGTTAGCAGCTCTACCTCTCACCTGCGTTCACTGGGGCGAAGCTCCCCCACAGGAACCATGAAGTACACTCAAACCACAGCAAGGGCCCGCGTTCAAGGGACTCAGAAAAACAAAAGATGTGTGGGGTGTTGGGTGATAAATTAAATCAGGCGATAGAGAGCTTGACCTTATTTCCTAAAATGCTGAATTCCTGACACCTTTAATTCTTGTATTATATTTAAGCAAAGGAACTTAAAATCTTTTATTATAAATTTTTTTCAAACAGGGACAGTATCTCTTATTTTTAAAATAATATACCTGAAACAAAATTATTAGTTGGCGTCCCATCTGGTATATTTCCTTTCCTCAAGAATGCTATTCAGACAGCATTCACTAACTTAGTGTAACATAAGCTCCATATGAAAGGGGAAAGAGCTCTATATTCTTTTTGGCTGTATACTTCTATGACACTTTACAACTGCTGTGTTTAAATGCAAGGGGACAAAAAGAAACAGAAGCATGTATGTACCTCTTACATTACAGTGTTGCTTCATCTCTGGCAGACTAAAAACTGCACTAATGAAAAGGGAAAAAGAAGAATAGCAAAGTTGTCTAAAATCAATAAAACTTCACTCTGAAAATGAAACTCACTACTTTGATGTGCTAATGAGAAGAAACGCATGTGTTCACTCGAAAAGAAAAAAAAAAACCTAAGTTGAAAAGAAAAAAAAATTAGAAGATGTGAGGTTCACAGTTTTATTGTCAGAATTTCAAAAAGCAGCCCCTTTCACTTTATATTTGCATACGGAAATGACAAAACCACCTAATAAACTTTCTTGCTTTGTAAAAAATGATCCCGATTATTTTGCAGTGAAACCATTAATGAGGTATCACAGAATTCTGGGAACACTATAATATACAAGGGGAAACATCAGTCTTCTCATGAAGACTCAGTATTTACCTTAAAAAAAGAATCACTAGTTATGACTAAAGAACGCTACCAACTTGGAAATTACATAGCTGGAAAGGGGGAGGCTGAATTTGCTCAGTCCACTCTACGCATCTATGGAACCATCACAATGAATCCCATTAGTACATTCACATAATCACCTCCCACCTTCTAGTCCTAGTTTCTCTGCCAACTTAAATGAGCGCCTTAAGAATAAATGCCCAGGTGCGTGTGGGTGTTCCAAACATCAGATATTATTTTATCTGAATTATAATCTCTGCTTGAACAGCCTCGGGATGCAAATAAAACATACTACTAATTAAAATAACCAGCAGCAAGACTAATAAAATATCTAAAAAGCAGCTTTGATACAGAGAAAGGCTTTTCAGGTGCTTCCTCCTAATTCGGGGTAAGTGAGGTGTTCCCATGTCTGATGGGGAGGATAAAAGGTCAATTTAAGTCTTTGGCCAGAGAAAGAACTGTACTTTAATAACGCCATGTTGGACATAAATCTTACACATGGAGAGACGCCTACCCTAAGAAATAGCAAAGAAATCACAGTCTAATACAGACAACTTTATGCTGATGATTTACTGAATTTAAACTATAGCAAAGGTTCATAAGCTTTATAATTTAAGCATCAGAAGACTTAAAAATGAAACATTTGGATGCTGAGGTATATTTCATTGACAGAGCAATTGCTTAGAATGAGTAAGACATTGGGTTCAATTCCCAGCACTGAACAAATAAATTTAAAGACACATGTGTATTAAAACACACACACACACACACACACACTTCTTTCTGGCCTATGTATGTGCCAAAATTTTGCTAACCAAGAACATTAAATTTTTAAAACTTAAGGCATGCCATCTTCTATCATTGTTTCACTAGAAAAGACAAAAAGATAAGCAGGAAATAACTGCAGCATAAATTTGGCTTTAGGAAGCAATCACTGCATGCCTTTTGGTCGGCTGTGTCTCATTCTACTCCAGATAAGTATAAAATTTTCACTAAAAATCATGCCACATTGAAGAAGAAACAATTAAAGACTTACGTGTTCACTGTCTTAAGTTAATGGGATTATAACAGCCCATCACCACACTTCATTATAAAACAGGCTAAGTCATATGTCCCCTAATACATCCCCAAGCTTTCCATCCTCAGCATCAGCCAAAATAATCTCCCTAGAACAGCAGTATCGCTCTCCTCAGCATCGACAGTTCTCTGCCCCTCAGAAAGCCCAAATCTGTCTCCCATCCTTTATCTTCATAATTATATCTCCTACTAAAGAAGGCCAGACGTTCAGACCTTCCAGGGAAGCTGGTGTTTCAGAGGCAGGAAGCTGTTCATAGCCAACCCTACAGTCAACTGGGAAAAGTGTCCATCACCCTCTTGCTCTCCACACATTACTCTAAAACCAGGTTTTAAAACTTTGCTTCTTTAGCAATGGCCCTGATTTTCAATTCAATCTGATTTTATATGAGCCAACATCACTGCCAAAGATTCATAAAGAAAGAGCAGAATTTCATTCCACCCAACTATGTTGTAAGAAAAGAAACAGGTCACATCACATAAACATAAGCTTCTTGGGGAGGGAAGGTACATGAGAAACCCCTGCACTTTCTACTCAGTTTTGTGTAAACCTAAAACTGCTCTTAAAATTTGTTTTTAAATTTTTTCTAGTGGATTCACATCAACCACTATGTGTCAGGTCCATGATGGAGGAGATTGTGTCTGTCTTGCTCATTACTGTATATCTAACACCTGGGAGGTTATCATACACAAAATAAATGCTTCATAAATTTTGAGAAATAAACTCACACTGCACAAAACCCAGCAATGTTTTCTGGGAATTGTAGAGTAACTTGAAAAACTACTGATTTAATAATATCAATTGATGCCAAGAGGTGTGCTGAGTACCAAGGTCAGTGAATAACAAATTGCTTTGGCTGGAAAAGGCAGCAACTCCAGGCAAGTGACACCAACAACTTCTAGCACACAAACAAGTGATGCATGCCAACATCAAACTTCCTGTCAAACACAGAGTTCCAGATTCAGCAAGTTTTCAAGTCGCAAGGTACAACTGCAGGAGCTTTCTTGTGGCTAATATAAAATACCTAGCACACACAATGTAACAGAAGGGAGAGGCTTACTGTAGCTGACAGCTTGAGAGGCTGACTTGAAGGCAGAAGGATGCCATGAAGGAAAGCTGACTGCTTCACAGAGGCTGGGAAGCTGGACTGGGAACAGGGTCAGCGAGAGACAGAACCTTCACAGGCAAGCGTAGTGACCCCCTCCAGCTGAGCCCCATCTCCTAACAGCACATTCAGCTGTGAATGTCAGCAGAGCAACCCATGGTGAGCACAGTGCCTGCATAACCCAGTGACCTTTTCCAGTCTCGTAACTCAGTCAAGCTGCCAATTATGTTTAGCCATCATTTGTCACAGTCAATACAGAAATGATACGGATATATCATTTATGAAATAACTATAAAATAATTATTTAAGAGCATGCTTTATTACCTGATCACTGAGTCTAGTCTCCTATGGAAGACCCATATATTTTTATTTACTTATTTCTATGCCCAGTTTTTAAAATCAATAGCCAATGGGTTATACTATATGTAATTTAAAATAGGCACTGAAGTCAAGATGACTAGGAAAAAGGGTGAGGTAGCATTACAGAGAAACTATAGGCAAAAATGGAAATAAGTTAAATGTGTTATCAAAAGTCTATTAAAGAACACTCAAAAACCAGCACGAGAAGTAACTTCTTGGTTCACAAATGGAAATGAATCACTCATCTAGCAGACATTCATCATGATCTCAAAGGCTCTGCAGGCACAGTTTGATCAGCAGTAGGTAAATGGAAATCACTACATTTATGACAGCTTTAAGGATTTGAAGCCAAAGCAAACACAACAGACTCTGCATATGTTTTTGACAGAGGTCAGGCTTAGCAGCTAAAATTTCAGTATTTTGGTCTGTACAGTTTTGTTTCCTGCAACACAATATAAAGTTAAGCACAGTTAAAATCAAGTAATAGCAAGATCTGCTAAATCACGTAAAAGTGCTAATACTCTAAGGGTCATTTTAAGTATATTTTAGGAGTTCTGGACAAACTGACGAGGTCAAATCACAAAAAACAGTTTTACAAATCTTAAAATTATCAAGTCAATTTGTCCCATCTCCTAATATTTTTTATGTTTTCAATTTGATAAATTTAATTTATATATACATGAGGCAGATCAGTCATTCCCTGGCAATATCAGGCAATACAAATTTCCTGGGTTGTTTACATAAACAAATCCCATCTTCCTAAGTAGTTAAAATTAGGATTTTAAAATCTTGTACAAGTATCTAAATCACGGTTGACAGTGAAAGACCATGTCTCCCAATCCTCTCTGCACTTGGCACAGAAGAATTACAACCCCTTCCCTGGGCTAACCAGGGATCACATGGCTATGCCCTAAGGAGAGACATCTACACAGACACACAAAAACTATGCCAAATAATTCTGCTAATCTACTTCACGTCTACCTCGTCGAGCTTCCATTAGGCACAAAGTAACTGGTTTGTGTACAAATATATGTGTGTGTGTCTCCATGTATGTGACCATGCATATGCACACACAAAAAATGTATACACGCTTCAAAATAAAGAAAAATAGTATATGGTGAATAATTTAGGGACGACAAAAACATGCAAGGTTAAGTACCACTGTTGCCCCGACTGACATGTTTTAAAATTTTGCTGATTCTTCATCTTCTTTTCTTCTTCTCTCCTTTTCTTTTCTTTCTTTCTTTCCATCCTTGAAATAAAATTGATTTGGAAAATAAAATAGAAAAATAATAATTTTTTTCAACAGATGGTGTTACCCTCATATGGGGGAACTATAGGATGTCGTATATCACAGAAAACCACCACACTAGAGAAGAAACTGAAAATGCATGTGCAGCAATCTCAGGGACCATGGTCACCCAAAGCAGCAGTTCACCATACTAATAAATGTTTCAAAGCTAATGATCACCAGTTTGAATACCTCTTGTAATTGTAGAGGCCAAAGGTAATTTGTACTCATCTCTTGATTTCTCAATAAATTTAGCACTAAAATATTTATACAAGTTTTTTCTTTTTCTAAAGTATGTATATATTTGTTGGTGGGCTCTGTATATAACCAAACATGTTTTATGAGTTTGTTTTGCCAAAGAATCACAGCTACATTGCTATTTCCATTTCACAAATGAGGAAAGGAAGATGCAGAAAGCTCAGACAGCCTCCCTGTGAGTCCACAGCTCGTGACTGACAAGTGAGATCCGTGCTCAGGATGACCACTGGCCTATGCTTCCCCGCTTCCTAAAGGAAAGAGAGCCCTACTCTGTCCCTGAATGGGAGCACAAGCCTCTTCTCATCCTGGAAGAATGACGTTTTTAGTTCTTCTTTTCTTGTCTAACCCGCAGGTGGATTTTTGGAAGTAAAAAATTCACTTTAAAACAATGTTGGTGCATTTCTGCATTATTAATAAGTTACTGTGGTCAATGGGTCTAACACATTCCAGGTCACCTGCCAAAGACAAAAGACTTCGCCACCCAATTTGCACGTGTGCTTCTGAAGCACATCAATGAGATGTGAAGGTCAAATGATGCTACAGAATTCTGCATCCTTTAAGGAAACTTTGAAACAGGTAAAAGTAAAATAGGAAAAGTGAAATATCTTTGAGCTCATGGCAACACTGGCATGCCAAATTCAAAAAGCATGTGACACAGCAGGTGACCTTGGGGACACACATATTGCCTGATCCTATAATAATATGGTTCAGCATGAGAAGGGAATATTAATACATAGTTAAAAGGTTTCATTGAATTTGGGAGGGACTGTGTATACTGGGGTATACTTTAAAGGTGGTGGGGTCAAATAATGGATTGACAATTAAAAATAAGTTCACTGTTCAAAAAGAAAACAGCCAGGCATGGTGATGCAGGCCTGTAACCCCAGCACTTGGAAGGCTGAGACAGGAGGATCATAAGTTCAAGGCCAGTCTGAGCTACATAGTAAGTTCAAGGCCAGCCTGCATTATAAAGCAAGACCCTGCCTCAGAAAAAAAGACAGACAGACAAAAGTCATGCTTGAAAGTAAAATAATCAAATCAACCCAAAAATATAAAAATAACAAAAATATCTTTCAAACCATTAAACTCAATTGTAGCAATCTAAAAATTTAAAATAATTTTTTAAAACTTTGAATTCTATTAGCTTTAAATTTACTTTGAAATTTGTTTTAGTTTCATAATAAACTCCCATCTAATTTATCTTGTGCATTAAATGAAGATTAGTATTATACAATCAAAACTATGATTTTATAAGAATTTGTTTAAAAGCCAAACACTATTCAAGTTTGAATGCTAGCTGCAAATGCTAGCTGCCTTTTAGCAAAATACAGAACATTATCACCTCAGATAAGACATGATGTTAATTAAAATAACATTATACACTAATTAACTAAATACATAGCTACTTCCTTGATCTGGGTTGCGAATGGTTTTGGAGGATAAAACAAGAATTGTAGCTTTAAATACAAGATCATATGCCCCAAATCCAAAAAGTAATGGAATCTTATAACTACTATCCAACTCCACACTCAGACCACTCTCCCAAGAAAACTCTATGCAAATAGACAAGCTTTAGCTTCTATTTTGTCAGCCTCAATGGAATATTTAAAAAGTCTATACATTGTAGAGTTGTTATACAATGTTTTCTCTTGTATACAAGTTCAATATCACTAAAAAAACCTCTGCGCTTCTCTGTAAACCTGGATATTAGTGATAAAAATTTAATAATTAGGCCAATCTATGGAGAAGCAGGATGAGATTCTCAATGTTTACCTAAATACTTTTTAAATTTTAAGATAAGCATTTTCTTCTTGAAGCATTATTACTGCCTCTGCAGAAGACAAAAAAAGACCAGAGGACACAAAACAAAGGCCAGCTGAAAAGCAAGTTCTGTGCCCGTCACGTCTTGCTCGTTACAACCCACAATTCCTGGCTCCAATGTTTCAGCTTCCCCTTAACCACTAAATCTTCAAGAGCTACATGACAACTCACTGCTACCTTGGTCAGTGATATATAGCATGGAGGCAGACTGACAGTTGTGTAACTGGTCTATCTCCTATCAAATATATATATCCAACGACACCACCTTCTTCTATTTCTTGCTATATATACTATCACCCACTAGTGGCTTAGTAGCTCTCCTGGTTATCAGATTGATGATGTAACATACAACACCTGTATTTAAATAATCTTTGTTTTACTTAATAATAGCCCCAAGGCACAAAAGCAGTGATGCTGGCCATTCAGATATGTTAAAAAGTCAGAAAGAAATCCGAGTGAAAAGGTGTAAGTTTTCAATTTAATAAGGCATAAAAAAAAGTTGTGGGCGAGTGCAGTACAGTAAGATACTCTGAGAGACAGGAAGAACCCATCTATATAACTTTTATTACAGCATACTGTCCTAATTTACTAGCTATTTGAGTATCCTTGCTATACCTGATTTATAAGTTAAATTTTATCATAGATATGTATAGAAAAATAACATGTATTGGGTTCAGTACTACCCGGTTTCAGTACCCATCAAAGGTCTTGGACTATATTCCCTGCAGATAAGGAAGAGCTACTCTATGAACAAAAGGTTATCAAAGGGTTTTGATAAAAAATTATCCTTTAAGACCATGTGAGTAAAGCTAGATATGAAGTATTCCTCTATTATGGTTGACACACTGGGTCAACTTGAGAAGTTTAGAAATTTAACTGGGAGACTCAGCAGGGAGCCAGGATCCTTACTTTGTAAATATCCTCATCCTGTGAGAGGGTGGCACAGAGGTGGTGCCAGTGCTACACCCACCCTGGGGTGGGGGTAGCCTGCTTAGAATATAATTGAGAAAAAGAGGTTTGTTTCCTCCCCACTCCTTACACTCTTGGGGCTTTTGCTGGCTGCTGCCTTGAAGTGCTGCCTTGTGCGATGCCACCCCGCCTTGGAGACAGCTGATCTGAACTGAAATCTCCACAAACAGAAAGCTAAATAAACCTTTCCTTCCTTCATTTTGGGTGGCAGGTATTTTGTCCAAGCAATGAGAGAAAGGTAACTAACAAACCCTATTATAAAATAAAGGGTTTTTCTTTTTTTTCCCCCAGCATTAAGTTGGAGTATGTTATATTGAGTTCAGGATGAAAAGGGAAAGGAGAGCAAATCAAAAATGTGGAGCAAAAAAGTCAAGATAGTATTGAGTTGTCTCAGGATCTGGGGATTTATCCAAACTTCATTATTAGATGGTACAGCATTCACCTAACTGCCTGCTTTGCCAGCACCCATGTCTTAACCAACCCAAGAACAAAAATAAAACCAATTCTAATTTATCCTCATAATTTATTGCCTACTCATTTCATTTTGCTCCCACAGTCTGTAATTAAGCTGGACCACAAGAACATCACATTCTGCCAAAAAGCAACCCCCTCAAACATGACAACATCAATAAGGACACAAGTGGCAACAGCAGGGGCTCACAGCCAAGGAGCACCTGTCAGGGGCCCAGGCCAAGGTACTCTGCTTGCAAGCACTAGATGCCCTGACCTAACACCCACGGATCTAACACCTGCACCCCTGTCTGAGCAGGAAATGGAAATGAGGGGGTCTGCATTGGCAGAATATGGTAGTTTGGCTCCAACTCCAAGGTCTGCCACTATGACAGACAACTGCTGTGACACACTGCAGGGCAATTAGTTAAATCTTCCCCATGTATTTAAAATTAACTCACTTTTCAAGTTTAGCATTTCACCACTCTAGACATTCTGTGTGCTAAACTGACCCAAAAAAAAAAGGTAGGACTGTCTGCTAGTCCTGTGTGCACTTGCCCTGAGCAGTACACAAACGAAAACAAGAAACAGCCTTCTGTAGCTGGTTTCAACACTCTACAGGGACTAGAGACAAGAGGTGTCACCAAGCACATTTGGCACTTTCCAGTCACACACAGGGTCAATTTGTTGGTAATGAGAATGAGATAAAGGCACAAATAATTTAACAAAACGGTCAGCTGCAACCTTCAATGGCTTAGATGTTATTGCAGCGCTCAAGCCATTCTGTTTTAGTTTGAAGGCTGAAAATGTCAAATACTTCCAAATAATTAAATTTCATTAGAAAATGAACAGGAAAATCTTTTATAGGTTAATAATTCCATTATACTAAAGAATATGTGACATCGAAGAAATCCATGTTAAGAAAGATGTTAATATTAGAAGCAGGATCTCTAACATTTTAATCATTTAAAAGTCAAATTAAGGGCTAGGGGTGTACTTCAGTGGTAGAGCAATTGTGTAGTTTGTGTGAGGCACTGGGTTCCATCCCCAGTACCAAAAAAGAAAAGAAAGATAATATGTAAAAGTCAGTTAACCAGCTGGACATAGTGGCACATGCCAGCAATCCCAGCACTTGAGAGGCTGAGGCAGGAGAATCGTTGCAAGTTCAAGACCAGCATAAACTACAAAGTGAGCTTGAGGAGGCCAGCCTGCACTGCACAGTGAGACCCTGTCTTGAAAAGAAAAAAAAAGTCCATTAACCAATAGACTTAAAAATATCATATTTTAAAGCCATTAAATTATAACCTAAGAGATGGCATACCTATCAATATGTATTACTTATTATATAAAACTACTTTAGATTTTGTCTATACTTGGCAATTAGAGAGCTAAATAACTATTTACTCTTGTTCAGTTTTTCTCTTTGCAGATTAAAAAAAAAAAAAAGACAAGCCTCATCAATCACTTAGGAGGGTCTGGTTCTGATACTATATGAGCTCTGTCAACCTTAATCAAATTGCTTGCCAGATTGGAGATAAGTAATGACTTGCTTAGGTTAAGCCAGGCCAGAGTTTTCCTTCTGTAGTATATACATCTCCGGAGTGAAAATAAACAGCCTCGCACCTCGCACTGGGAGCCCTCTCTGCTGGGATTACAGCTCAGCCCCCTTCACGAGGAGGAGGGGCGAACTCTGGCCCTGGGAATATCTATATTTCCTTCCTTCCTTTTCAATTGGGTCACCAAAACCATTTTTAAACTATTCCATTAAACAGGGCTGTTTGGACCTATACCAAAATAACACAAATCGCCATGGCTAAATGCTTTTGCATTAACATTTGTCTTAGCCAGCATTACACAACTGACAAAATAGAAATTGTTAACGATTAACAAAAGCAACACTGAGAGAATCACTTAAAATTGCATAGTTTCAATTCATATTCTCACATATCCAAGAAGTGAAAAACTAAATTTTGTCTCACCATTATCAGTCACCTATGGATACAAATGTTTCAAAGACACAAATACAAATTAGATTTCTAAAATATTTCCTTTCCTAATTTCTTTTCCTTAATATAATTGGAAATGGCTTTCAAACGTAATGTTCATCAGCAGAAATACACTGCCTACTCAAAGAAAGGGGTGAAAACACAAAAATCCCAATGGCTAGGGGGAAAAAATGAAGTTACTGCTTTAGGGGAAAGAGTCCAAAAATACAAGATACCTGTGAGTCAGTTTTATTCTACGCAAAATTCACTTCAGTATTAAGTCAATATAATCTAGAATCCAGAGTTTGTTTAGATTTATCAAAGACAAAAGTTTCTTAGAATTTAATGATTTTCCTCTATTATTGCACACATACGAATGTGTGATAATAATATAAAATAAGCCTTAAAAGGCTAAAGTTTTTGACACCCTCTTCCAACAGTCAACAGAGACATTTCAAAGGACACCTGACAGCACTCAAAGCTGTCACATCTGACACCAATACTCATTTACTGTCTTCATGATTTCCCATCTCACAAAAATTTTACTTACAAGTAGCAAAAACAAAAAAGGATAAAATGCATAATAGTATGCAAAGTACAAAAGGTTCTGTAAAAGTTATTTAAGAAATTATCACCAAAAACACAGGGAAGGAAAACATTATTCTGTGTACAGGATAAAAGGAACCACAAAACCAGTGTGTAATTGCTCAGCAAGGGACGGAGGACGTGGTGTCCTGGGCTACTCTTGGCCTGTCTGGATGTTTTCCCAGCCCCCTGCAGGCACCATTCTCATAAGTCTGCAGGACACTCAAGAGACAGGGCCCTGCTCCCAACAGCAATCCTTCACTCCTTTGTCACCATGTTATTCACTGTCAAACTCCCAAGTGTACATACACACACACACACACACACACACACACACACACACGAGGCATACACTCACTCTAGGTGAATCAGACACAAAAGATGCCAGGATTTCTCAGTGAATTAGAAAGAACCTTGACAAGGAACTTTGTTTGCCTACTAAATGTCAATGGTATTACCCCCACACACACCCCAGAAAATTCACATTTTGAATGAAAGAAAAAAAAAACTATTTGTACAAACAAAACCCTAAAAACTCAACTTCTCATTCTGTGTTCTAGAAGGAATACAGTGTTTTATATGTGGTGCTTATCGATTTGAGTCCACGGCCAGCCACATATGGAAATATGTGACAGATTCAGCTCTATAGAGCTAATCTTTTTTTTTTTTTTGTCTTTTTGAGGTAGGGTCTCACTTAATCACTTATTTTTTCCCTAACAGTCTTACCTATCTGAGAAGACAACTGGAAACTAAGAAGTAACACACTGTTTGTTACTTTAAAACAATTTTTACTATCATTTTCAAACAGGATGTGGGATGAGATGCATTAGCACAGACTTCACATTTGGAAACCCACTTTGGGAATTAGCTACAAGATTCCTACAAACATTAGTAATGTGCACTCAGTCAAATCCCTGAGCTAAAATTTATCTCAGAGGCTGCAAAATACTGATATCAAATCTCTGCACAAGTTGTATTATATGATTAAAAACCCCACTGCAGCTGCTTTCATAGTAACAAATATGAAATTATTCTAAGGCCTAACCACTACAACAAAAGGGCTTTTGAAATGCATCCTCGAACACAAAAGAAATAACAAATTATGACAATTGTGTTTGCTAGGCTAATAGGAAACCACAGCTAGACAACCAGTCTTACAATGACTCAAAATTGGTTTTAGTCAAAAGGATTAAAAGGAAAAAAAAAAAAGCACAAATATAAGTTAAAAAATTATATGAAACACGTATACAGATTTATCGTCAAATTCTTCTAAGACAAAAATCCAACTAAAATACAAATTAATTTAAAACATAGCATCTAGAGTTTGGAATTAGGACTCAGGCGAGAAATTCGATGTTTATTTTTGTTGTAAGTTCAAAAAGGACTCATACTATTTTGTAAAAGGCCTAATTTTCAATAAATAGAAATCAAATTATACAGACTTAAGAGATCAGAACAATTCTAATTAGATTAGAACATGATTTGGAAATATGTTAAGTACAGGTATATATTAAGAATTGGATTTTAGGGCTGGGGATTTAGCTCAGCGGCATAAGCGCCTGCCTGGCAAGCTCGAGGTCATGAGTTCAATCCTGGATAACAAGAAAAAAAAAAGAATTGGATTTAAAAAGTAACCCATCAAAGCCAACTCAGAACTCAAGCTACAGAACCTTACTGCAATTCTCTTTAATGTAGAAAAACTTGCCATCTTCCTCTGGAAGAACAAAGTTTAATGAAGGAACCAATAAAATCACCTCCTTTAAAATAGTAATCACATAGAAAGACACAGCCCTGAGATAAACTACAGACACAACCAAGAAGCAGGATTTCAGAGTAGTTCTACTCAACAGTTTCCTAATCTATTAAGAACTACTAAAGTCTCTCTTTAGTATCTGCTAGTCTCAAAGTCGACCAGAACTGAGATGCTAGGACACCAGACTGACATCCTGGTATATTATTCGGCATCATTAAGCCATGGCAACATCTCAAAATCACACACATCACCACGTTCAGATCTTCACTCTCACACCATCACTTTATAAGCCAATCACTACATGTTTTGAGCATGATGCAAGCCACGACCTAATATCAAGCCAAGTAAGTGAGGCTGACCCCTAATGTAACTGAGGCTTTCTCGTGCCCACCCTGTGCTCTCAGAGCGCAACAGTCTGAATTGCTGAACGAGGTGAGTGATTAGCAGAATGCATGAGCAGGCTAGAACCCTTCACTCCCTCATTCTTACTGCTGTTACTCATCATGTTATTTTGTTATACACACGCCCTAAGGCAAAAACCAGGAAAAGAAGCCAAAATAAATGGGCAGGAAAAATGTCTCATCCTCAGCTTATGATGCTATTTTTCTTTTTACTGGAATAGTCTGCCAAGTTCTAGTGTGACTACAGTAATTTCATGGCCTGATAATAGCAGTTTTTTTATCCATTAAATATTTGCTCCCTTTGCCAATTTTACCTTCAACCAGGCAATGTGTATTATTACTCAGTGAAAGGACATCAAATTAAAACAAAGAATACTAATTATTTTTATTCTTATACCATAAAAAGCCAGTAACTATCAGAATTTCTTTGGCAACAGACAGAAATCAGAATACACTTTTTAGTATTTATACACCAACGAGGACCCCATAACACAAGAGTATTTGTAACACAGAGAAAATATGTTGTCAGCTCTCTAGGCACCAATGTTGTTGTGCAGAAAAAATACATACATTTTAAGTACATAAATGTTTTTAAAATATTTGAGAAGCATTCCAATAACAATATGACAATGCCCTAGTCTCTCCAGTGTTTCTTGTGGTTTAATGTTGTTGTCTAAAGCTTTTTATAATCTTCATTTTTCAAGGCTGTGGTATATCTCCCTGCGCTTGAAACTGAAAGTCATGATTTCACTGGAATTTTAAGAGCAAAACTGCATTCAAATCATTTACAGATCTAGAGAAGATGGTTTAGCATCTTACTTCTCCGTATGTTCTACCCAGCTCATCAACATTATTTGGAAACTTGTTACAGAAGTAAATCTTGGGCTTTACTCCAGAATCAAAATTCACACTTGAAAATCATCCACCCAAAATTCAAATGAACATCAGTGCTATTCAAAACATCCAAGTGTTATTGGCAGGCAAAGAGCAAGAACAGGTAAGTGAGGTGATGAGGGCATGTGACATCTCTGTCCTTGAAAAATGAGAATTTGATGTACATGTATGCAATTAAGACATCACCTAAGTACCCCAAAAGTTGTGTTCTCAACCCACAAGAGACAAGTATCAAAGCAAGGTATATGCAAGGAATTCAAAATAGCTGGGAAGAACAGAAGCACCCGGTAGGTAACTAACCCTGCACACACTGGTAAAGACCTTGGTTTTAATAAGGGAGCAATTCAGGGACTTGGAAGGGTTTTTCAGGACAGCAGACACATGAGCAGATTTACATTTGAGAAATATGATGACTCTGACAAAATATTAAAAAATGGATGATTTGGGAGGAGGGAAACTAAGACAAGAGACGGGGAAGTTACAATGTAAGCTGGGGTCACAAAGGTACTTTTCCTCTCGAATTCTGAATCTCTTCTCCTCATCTCCAAATTCTTGAAAATGATGGTGGAAGAGTAAGATAAGGTTAGCACAGAAAAGATAATGAAGGCTTATTTACAAGTTTCCAGAGGGTAGAAAGGGTACCTGTATGTAGCAACAAACATAAATAATAAAATATATTTTTTTTTCCTGATTTATAAAATGGAGAATTTGGTGACTCAGGATTCTACAGTCCCTGCAATCATTCTAAATACCAATTACTAACCGTAAAGTCCTATATTCATTTATACCAGATACGGACCCAGCTAAGTGAAATATGTCTGGATCCCAGAAAAAAGCCTGAATAGTTTTGCCACTTGGGACAGTCACTGATGCAGGCCTTTCTCTCCAAACATGCCTTCCTTCTCACTCTCTCAAAATTTAAATTTAGATAACTCTTGATAAAGGACAGACCAGAAGAGCATTTGTTAATTTTCATTTCACACTTAATTTACTGTAGGAGTGAATACAGTGGAGGAACACACAGCCCTAACCAAGCACTTCTCAGTGTACTGATCCTGTGTAATTACAAAAAGCTGGTAAAAGCCGTACCTGTAAAGTATTACCATGTTGCACAGTGACCCATCTAGAATATTAGAAAATCCCTGTTTTCTCTTGAAATAAGAAAGAATATCTGACACTTCACTGTCAGCAGTAAACTAATGGTAGCATAAATAGAGGCAGTCCCCAACTTTAAATGGGGGTCGGCTTGGACAATTATATTTTTCCAATGGTTATTTGGAACTCAGAGGCATGTCCTCCCAGAATTATGTGCATGGCACATATATATCCTAGCTACACCACAAAAGCCCATTTCATGGAACTTTAGTACTTTTACAAAGTCCTTTTGAGGTCATTTGGCCCAGTCAGCCACAGAAGAGGTTCTTTCTTACTATCCTTGGCAAACGCCACTAGAGCATACTCAGTAATAAAGAGCTTATGCCCTTTTACTGTGTCTTCCTGTGATTAGGCTCCATTTGTTGGACAGTTATTCTTGCTTTTGGAACATGATCTGCATCTCTGAGTGCCCTTCTTAAACAAAAGATGAATTACATCACACGTCACCTATCACTACTTCAACTCTCCCATCCCCATGACCTCCTGGGCACCGGGTCTGAATTAAGACAACAGGGGAACCAGATGCCCGTCTGGAGCCTAGGGGAGCCCGTCCCTGCACACAGCTATCTGTGAAGAAAGACCCGTGTCCAGGAGTTATGAACAAATAATAAGATTTAGTGCATTTACAAGTGCTGAAAAATACAATATCTTCTGAGAGAAAAATGGCTAGAGTCCAAGCAGAACACCCAGAAAATCCTTCATCGACATTTCCAATAAGAGAAATACGAGCTATTAACCACAACCAGAGTCCCCTCCAAAATCTGAGAAGAAAGAAAAATACTGCTGATTCATCTATATCATTTTGTATTCTTGTCTCACTGCCTGTGAAATAAATATTCCTTAGCATACTGGGAAATTCCAACACCACAAACAGAAGTTCTCAAAGTGCAACGCACAGACTGACAGCAGTTGTTACCATTAAGTTAGTGGCCAAAACTCTTCTCCCTGATATAAGTATTTGGCCCATTCTTTGAAATCTTCCTGGAATACAAAATCCTAGCTCTATCTTTTTTTTTCCGGGGGTGGGGGGGTGCTTTTAAAAAATTATATTGTTTCATTATTAACTCAAAAATGTTACACTAGTGTTGGACCAGTAGTTACTCCTGCCAATTCTAAGAAGCCTGTAGGGCATTTATAACCTGCCTTAAATGTTTCTTTCCCCCTACTTTGAGTCTGTATCTTTTCCCTCCTGAAAACAAACAACAATAAAGAAATGAAAGCAGTTATCAGAGGATCTGACTCAGAACTGTGACTGAAGGTAACCATATTACCTTCAACTCATTTTATGTACAAAGATGAGGTGATAGTTATTTTTCAAAGATATCCACTAGAATCTGATTTCCTAATAATTTAGAAAGAAATGTTGTTTCTTTTTTCACCCAGCGTGCCACTAAAATGAAGTATTACAAATTTAAAAACACACAAAAACTCTACAATAATGTAAAGCCATAAATTAGTACTATTTATAACAGAGAAATCCCACAGAGACTGGTCAGAACAGCCGTCAACGGCAAGGGAGAGAGACGACTGAGAAACGGCACCACGGAGCTTTCAGAGGTTCAGAGGTGAAAGAAACGCTAGTTGATCAGATAAAGATCCACAGGTGTGTGCATATAAAACAATTCATTTGGCTGTACACTTATGTGTGTATATTTTATATATTTCCTCCATTGGAAAAAAAAATGCAACGCATTGCTTCCAAACGCCTTATCTCAACTGGAAATTTATGAAACCTTGAACACAACAAGACTACAGCAGTTACACAGTTACTTTTTAAGAATTCCACAATCCTCATTTAGTACTTCAAAGTAACTGCTTCTGAATCAAAATAGTACACTAACAGGCACAGGCGTTCATACTAACAGCAGCTAACATTTACAAAGGCTTTACCATTTGCCAAATGTTTTAATTTCATTATTGGATTGAGTCCCCATCACAATGAAAGAGATACTGGTGACTTTATCCTCATTTTACACATAAAGAACCCAAGGCTAGGTCAAGATCACTGCCCAAGTTCAAACGAATAACAAGAGGTGAGCTGGTCTACAAAAGCAAGCTCTCTATCAACTTCTTAGTTTTCTGTTTGCATTTCCATAATATGAAAATAAAATCAACCACACAGATCCAAGCAACAAAGCATGAGCTGAGGATATAACCTAAATCAACAATGTAACCAGTGCATGTGTGGTTCCTCTTTTTAAAAGGCAAACCATTAGCTCCCGAGAATTGAAGTTCCTACTTACATTCCAAATGACATACAGTAGAACAAAACATTCTAGAGAGCACTTTTCTTTTTTTCAATCACCTCTAGCCATCAAAATACAGCCCACACTAAAGCAGCTAAAGTGTGAACCCAGACTGGCACTAACCTCATTGTTTACTCAACCCATCTGACAGTCCTTTCAATGGGGCTGTGCTAGTAGAAAGCATGCCCAAGATTAAGATGGAAAAATTAAACATATTCTTTCTAAATGGCTTCTTTTTCCTAAACACACTGAATTGTGAGGAAAACTGAGTACGGGACATGAGAAGAGGATGGAAAGAACTCTGTAGCATATACGACATGATTTTAGTCAGCAAAAAATCATATCAAATTAACCATCAAACATGTTACTGCCTTCTGCACTAGTTGGAAACTATTAGCACTGGATTCCACATTCTCAGATGAAAATCAATTAACTATATACCACCACAGCATTTGGAACTGTTCTCTTTGAGAAGTACACAAGAAACAAGCCGGGTAATACTCTGAAAAGTTTCCAAAAACTATTTGGGGGAAAAAAGGAGGACTAGGAAAAAGAAAATATGTTAATATTTCTCAAAATTTTTACTTGAAAGATTTTACGGCAAGTTTTTGATTTTGGTGGGGCTGCTGGCAAGTCTACAAAGCAATTTCTCAAAAACTACTAGATACCTGACAGAAGCCAAATGAAAAGAGAGGTATCTGCTAAAGGAATTTAAGTTATGCAACAATAATGTAACAAAAACACAATAAAACCGTATCAAAACAAAAAAAAACTAAAATATCTCCATTCACATTAGCATTTCATCTCTGCAAAAGTCTGACTTGCTCTTGAAGCTTAAGAGTTATTACATAATACATCAACTCCTATAGACAAGACCAAACTGCAACATAATTTTACATATTTATCAAAAGATTACTCAAAAAGTACTTACCAGGTCTTCAACGTGTATATGCTTGTGCTACAGAGTAAAAAGCAGAGAAGCACCTTTCTGTACTGACACTGGGGTTCACTTCAGTGCTAAACACATATCACCACAATCCTGCTTATAATTAAGTCTCCACTAGCAATGTGCCTTTGAGATGGGCTTTTCTCTTACAAGATAAGCTGTTAAGTCATGCCTTGATTTCAGATCTGCTAACATATGGAGCCTTCTGAAACAGCCTTCTCTCCGCCTCCCAAGTCCTCCCAATCACCACTCTGCTCCACTCCACACACACACACACACACACACACACACACACACACCCCATATCCCCACATACAAAAAAAGGCACTGCAGGGCAGAAATTCCTCAGGTGCTCGCTAATGGAATTCCCAGGGTCTTGGAGCCGCTTCGGGGATCAAGAGATCTCATAGCCCCTGCTGGGGAAAGGAGCTGCGAGTCTGTTCCATTTAATCAAATACAGAATGAATTTTCAGCTCTATTCACTAACCTGTCTCCAGGGCTCTCAAAAGGCATCAGGCAGCTAGAATCACACACATGTGGCTCTTTTAAGCAAGTATAATTAGTTTGATTTTTAAAAGCCACATTAATAATATCACCTCAGGACCATTATTCAGGGGACAGATGACAATGATACTGTATGTTTTAAACCCAACAATGGGAGGGAGAAAGCACTAACAATGAGAGAAAACTTGAAGGATTTAAAAAAAAAAAAACCCTACACACCAGGTTTTCATTTCATTGTAATCTGGTAGCTTAAAAGTGACATTAAGTATATTTATGGGCTATCCCTTATTTTAACAGAAAACAGTTGAATAAACCCCTCCTTCCTATCCTCTTGTGAATCACTGAACTCATGAAAAATACACAACAAAAATATATCACATGGAACTTTAATGTGCAATGTAAAACTTAAAAACAATAAAACATGTTCTAATTCCATTCGAGTTAATAAACTTTCTTGAAAAAAGTGCCAATCAAAATAACACTACAAAGCAAGTCCTTCAGAGCAGTACATTCAGCAACCAGATTCCAAATTCTGTTTTTAATTTAAATAGTCTACATTAAGTAGTAAGATCATTTCTCTGAAGACTACCTGATAGGCAATTCTAACTACATTACCCTATCTATTCTACACAGTACTCATGCTGATCAGAGGGTGTTAGCTAATATAACTGTACACTAAAACAACAAGTTTCCAATTCATTATTTTTTATTTCCTATCCCCTTCTTAACCTGTCTGATAGTTTTTAATTCGTGAAATCATTTCCTTGTTTTACTTAGAAACAATCACCAATTTTTAAGCTTCCTGTTCACAAAAGGAACATCTTTGGAGGAGTAAACTTTTACTCCAGCTTATATTTTACCAAAACCATAAGTGTAACTGTCTAGAAGGCCATGAAAGGATGCAGACAAAGTGGAAAAATCACTGGAAAGCATGAGACCCAGCTATTAATTTCTACCTGACCTCTTCAGAGCAAATCCCTGTAACAGAAATTCCTTTTCCTGCCTTCGTCTGTATGTATCTTGAGGAAGGGGCTGAGGGTGCCCTATCTTAAAATGAACTTAATTCCTTTTATGAAAAGCCAAACCACCTGCAAAGAAGGCAAGGCACAAGACAGATTTAGAAGGTAATCTACACACGCTGAATCAGTATGCTCCAAGTCCTAAGGGTTCTTTGTACTTCCCACTTGAGAGGCAGAGCTGTTTAAGTACTTTGCAGGCAAGAGGAGGTTGATGAGAACCACAGCAATCAATCAAAGCATCCCAAGTGAGTTCCTAGACAAACAACAGCACAGTACTTCTAGTAAATGATTTTCCTGGTTGACTATTCAAACAAAGGCAGATTTCCCAAATACTATATCCGAGTTTTTGCATGAAAGTTAAACAATACACATTTGTGTGCGTGTGTTTATAGAAATACAAAGATTTCTACTCTTCGAGATGCCAAACGTACACCCAGGGCACGTCTTTACAAAATGAAACAGGTTTTCTCCAAACTTCTCATATAACTTAAGAGTATGCAGCAGTTTATTTCAACATGTGCATAACAGAGACTACAGTACTGGGTGCCTAAGTTCCTAAGAATTCTTTCCAGTTAAAACACCGATTTTAAATCTCCAGGAATTTTTGAAGGTTTTCTAGAATCTTATCCCAAAACTACCACACCCAACATTTCCATCTAAAAACAGACTATGGGGTTGTGGGGCTACAAAATGTAATAGACCGTCTAGAATTGTACTAAAAATAACTCCACGTGCTCTGTGGCCCCCTCCCCACTCGTCCTCCCAGAGAGCTCCTCAGGTGTGCCAAACGTCACGGGGAATCTAAAGGTTCTAGTATCACTGAAGCATGGAACCAACTTGGTTTCTTTCCTCTTCCCTGCCATTGGCCCGAGAGTAAATCTCGTACTGTTTTTTTGGTTCAACCTCCTGGGTTTCAAGATGTGTGACACAGGGCACAAAGGCTAACTTTCTATTCTCGAAGTCCACTAAATTCCGGATCCCGCCGCCGGCCTCGAGAGCACCTGCCACCCTCCGTGGTCCCCACCAGGAGAGCCAGGATGCGTGGGAGAGCGAGCGCCTCCGAGCCCTTCCACCTGACTCGGTGGGGCTGGAGAACAATGCAGGCGAGGGCAAGGGGGCCCATTTATTCCCGCAGTGATTTATCACTCGAATCCCTAGATGCGGAGAGAAAGCAATAAAGGTCTGGAAGAGGCAGACTGAAATAAAGAGCGAGCCGAAACGTATCTAGCGAATGATAATGAAATCCACAGAAAGCCTTCCACAGAAAGCCTTCCAGAGGAGAAGGCAAAATACGCTCCCTGGGGCTGGGAAGTCACCGAGGCTGTGCAGGCGGAGAAAGGCACATTGTGCAGGGCATTTCTCCTGCTTCCCCGCGCACATAAATCACCGTCTCGGGGCGCTCCGCGGGACGCACGGCGGCGGCCAGGGCCCGCTCCCCGGGAAGCCCGCGGCTCCCGCCCCGCCGCGCCCCACCTGCCCGGCGGCCCCGCGTCACTGACACCTCACGCCGCCGCCGCCGCCCACGAGGTGGCTTCGAGCGTCCGGGACGCGGAGCCACCGCGGCTCTCTCCCCACCGCGCCCTCTGGCAGCCTCCTGCCACCCCCCGCCGCCGCCCGCGCGGCCCGCGCCCGTCCCCCGCCCCCCTGGGGACCCCCGCCCCGCACCTCTCGGCGAGGCCGGCTAAGCCCCCAGACCTCCTGCGCGGCAGCCGGCTCCGAAAGCCACCCCCAGGTCATCCCCCCGCGCGCGGGCGGCGGCGGCGGCAGCGATCCGAACGGGCCCCTCCATGCACCGGGCCGGCGGCGGGGCGGGGGCGCTGGGGCGGGCGCGGGTCCCGGGTCTCCTCGCAACCAGCCGCGCGAGCCGGGCTCCGGGGCTCAGGGGCGGGGAGGGGGCGGAGCCGCTGGGCGCGCCCTCGCAGCCGCGCTCCTCCTCGCCGGGCGCAGGGACGCGCGAGCGGGCGCGCGCCCGGCTCGTGAGGAGCCGGTGAGGAGCGCGCGAGAAGCGGAGAGCCAGAGACGCGAGCGGCCTGACTGGCGGTGGAGGCCGCGCTCCCTGCGGCCCGCGCCCCACCGCAGGGTGCGCGCGCAGCCTGCCAGATCAGCCGCCGCGCCGCGCCGCGCCGGGCCGGGCCGGGCCGGGCCGTACCAAGGCGCCGGGGAAGGGGGCGCCCCGCGCGGGCGCCATGGCACGTCCCAGCAGCTCGCCGCCGCGCCAAGCCACGCCGGACGAATACCTCAGAGGTGTCACTGCCGCGGGGGACGGACAAGGGCGAGCTGCCTCGGCAGAGCGCGGAGATGTGCGCGACGGCCGCTCTCACTCTCCCCTCGTTCACTGTACTCTTCCCGGTGTGCGGCATCTCCGGCGTGTGCACGAGCCATCCACGCTCTCCCCGTGTCCCCGCCCCGCCCCTCATCGACCACGCCCCCTGCGGCCACGCCCCCTGCGGCCACGCCCCGCCCCGCTCCCTCATCTCGGCTGGTCCTGACTCTAGTGGAGCGGCGGTGCTGACTCCCACTGCCCGCCCTGCAACCCCGCGCTTGCCGCAGCGTCGTGATCCCCGCACCCTCCCGGCCGTCCTCGGCCGCTGGCAGGTCCGCGTTCCCGCGAAGAAGAGGGGCCGCCGAGCTCCGTGCACCCAGGTTGGCCTTTGGCCCCCAGTCTTCCCGACTTGTCCCTTGGACCTGCCCCGACATATTTGATGTCCTTGGACTTTAGTGGTTCAAAACAGAAACGTGGTGGAGAACAGATAGGATACTTTGAAATCAGCAGGCACAGGGCGGGAACCCCAGGATTGTAACTTCTGTATAACTACATAACCAGTATTAGCAGTTCATTCCCGTGATCATGATCATTACTACTCATTATTTATTTAACTACAGAAAAAGCCCTAGCGACACTTGAAATTCACACTCAGCACTGAATGAATTTCAGGAGAAATACACCATTCTACCTTTCCTGCCCTAGCTCGATTCAGGGTCTTCGTGAGAGCACTTGCAGAGAAAACTCAGTATAGGAGAGGAAAAAAAAAAAAAAAAAAATCTAATTCTGGTTTGCTCTCCGTTGCTCTTTTATTTTTTTTAACTTTTTGAAACAGTTCATATGTTGTTAACAGGTATTATAAATGATTTTTCACCCGAAAAATAAAACTTCCATAAATGTGAAAGGTTTAACTGAAATGAGAGCTTTGTGCACGTGGGTGTTCTTGAGCCCTGCCCCCTCGGCCTTCCTAGGGGCAGCAGCTCGGCCATAAATATCAGCTTCTTCTCTTGGCACTAATAGTGACTTTGGCCACACCCTCTACATCCCCTCCCACCTAATATACAGTGCCATCCAAACATCACTATGTCTACTCACAACCAAGCCTGAGAAGTAATCATATGTTTATTGATACTGATTACGGTCTTCTGCCTTGTCTGTAAAATGGAGAAGTCATTATAAAGTGGAGAAGTCATTTCCTTTACTTTAATCCTGTCTGGAGTTTGAGAGTAGTAGCTCTTGCCCCCATCAACCCCCAAAAAAGACTTCCCTAAAGATCTTAAAAGTTTAGAAGGAATTAGCCAGAAAAAGGTGAAAAAGTAGAACCAGAGAGGAAAGGAGGGGAGATTGAAAGGAGGAAGGAAGGAATGAAAGAAGGGAGAGAAAAGAAAGAGAGGGAAAGTAATGTACGAAAAGAGGTGAAATTATCTCTGTCCACTAATGACATGATGTTATACATGGAAAGCTCTGAAGACTCCACCAAAAAAAACCTGTAAGACGTGATAAATTTAGTAAACCTGAAGATTATAAAATTAACACAAAAATAAGTAGCATTTCTCTATACTAACTATAAGCTATCAGGAAAAGAAATTAAGAAAATTCGTTATGGGGCTGGGGATTTAGCTCAGCGGCATAAGCGCCTGCCTTGCAAGCTCACAGTCGTGAGTTCGATTCCCGGTACCAATAATAAAAAATAATAATAATAAAAATAAATAAAATTTGTTATATAATACCACCCTAAAAAATTAGAAATAAAATAACATGGTGAATTTACCTAGAGTGAAGATCTGTATGGTGAAAACCATTAAACATTAATGAAAATTAAAGACACAAATAGATATTCCACATTCACGTACTAGAAAGATTAATGTTAAAATTATCATGCTACCTGAAACTTTCTATAGGTTTAGTGTGATTCAAATAAAAATTCCAATGTTAATTTTCATAGAAATAGAGAAAAATCCTGTCATTCATACAGAACTAGAAAAGTCCCTGAATAGCCAAAACAATCTTTTTTTAATTTTAAAGAGAAAAAAACAATAGAAACTGATACAGAATTTCAAAACAAGACAATAAGAAATTAAAATGGTTAATATAGTGTGTTTTATCTTTAAAGTAGTTGCTCAGATAACCAAAACAATCTTAAGCAAAAAGAACAAACATGGAGGCATTACACTTCCTGGTTTCAAAATATATTAAAACTATTGTAATCAGAACCACATGGTACTGGCATAAAAACAGACTATTGACCAATGGAACAGGATGGAAAGCCTAGAAACAAACACAGGCATTTATGGCCAATTGATTTTCAACAAAGGTGCCAAGAACACACACAGGAAAACAACAGTCTCTTCAATAAATAGTGCTGGAGAAATTGGATACTCCCACGCAGGACAAAATTGGACTCTTACCTCACACCATATGCAAAAATCCCCTCAGAGTAGATAAAAGAATTAAAAGTAAGACTGAAAATACAAAGCTACTATAAGAAAACAAGAGAAAGTCTCCAAGATTTAGTCGGGGTGAAGATTTATTGGACAACATTCAAAAACATAGGCAACAAAAACAAAAATTAACAAATGGAATTACATGAAACCAAAAAGTATCTGCACAGCAAAGGAAATAACAGAGTAAAGCGGTAACCTATAGATTGGGAGAAAACATCTATAAACCATAGAACTGATAAGAGACTAATATCCAAAATATATAGGGAACTCAACTCAAACCCAAATAATGATTTTAAAATGAGCAAAGGATTTGAACAGAAATTTCTTACAATATATGGATGGACAACAGATTTAACATCTTTACTTATCAGAGAATGTAAATTAAAATCACAATGAGATGTCAACTACATCTGTTACAATGCCTATTACCAAAAAGACAAATGACAACAATATTTGCAAGGATGTGAAGAAAAGAAACTTATACTCTGTTGGTGCTCTTAGTGGGAATGTAAATTAGTACAACCATTATGAAAAGCAGTGAGGAGGTTCCTCAAAAAACAAAAATAGAATTATTCTGTGATCCAGCAATCCCACTTCTGGAATTTGAAAGGGTTTGAAATTAGTGTGTTGGAGAGATATCTGCACTCCATAATTGTTTTAGAATTATTCACAAAAGTCAAGATACGGAAATAACATACCGTACATGTCCATCAATGAATGAGTGAGTAAGGAATTCTGGTATATGTGCACAATGAATTACAATACCACTGAGAAGAAAGGAAGGGAGAAAGGGAGGGAGAGAGAGAGAGGGAGGAGAAGAGGGGAAGAAAGAGAGGAGAGAGTACAAGTGAGAGAGAGAGAGAGAGAGAGAGAGAGAGAGACTGTCATCCCCAATCACATGGATGGAACTGGAGGCCATTATGCTAAATGGAATAAACCAGAGGTGTAGGACAAATCCCGTATGATCTTATTTATATGTCTTTTTAAAAATCAATCTCATAAGAAACAGAGAATAGAAAGTGGTCATCAGAGCCGGGGGAGAGTGAAGGACAAGGATGGAGAAGGAAAAATGTTAATAAAGGGGTAAAATGTTCCAGCTGAGATGTGTAAGTTCCAGTGATCTTTCGCACTGCATGCTAACCATGTTAATAACAATGTGTTGCGTGTTCCAAAATTTTCCAAACAATAGATTTTTCCAAGCCAGGCAGAAATCTAAATAAAACTGATCTCAAAAAAAAAGAAGAGAGTAGAACAGTGGTTACCAGAGACTTGGAAAAGGAAGATAAAGGAGGCTAGCAAAAAGCATGCCAAGCAGTATGATCACAATTAAATCGGAGAAATAAATTCAGGTGTTCTACTGCACACTGGGTGACTATATTTACAATAAGATGTATGTTTCAGGATAGTTAGAAGGGATGTTTTAGGGTCTTACCACAAAAATAATAATAATACCATGATTTGATAAATATGTAAAATGTACATATATTTTATATCCTATAAATATGTACAATTATAAATGATGAATTTTATCAGTACCAGGGATCGAACTCACAACCACGTGCTTGCAAGGCAAGCACTTACGCAGTTGAGCTAAATCTCCAGCCCCAGTGATGAATTTTAAAAGAACAGATTTTTTTTTTAACATTCTCCAGACAAGAAAAAGTTGTAAGCTGATGAAATGGTAGACACGTTAATTAACTTGATTAAATCTTTCTACAGTGTATATGTAGATCAAAACATCACATCATAGCTCATAAATATGCACTATTATTTGTCAATTACAAACAAATTTCTGAAAGTGAATGATATCTACCCACACAATAGAATACCTTGTAACTGAAAAAAGAAGATGTCAGAGAACTGCTGCAGAAAGTACTTTAAGATATACTTTTAAATGGAAAAGAAAAAATGGAAGAGAGGGAGGAACAAGGAAGAGATGTACATGCAAGATAATGTATACAGTATTCTGTTCTATTTTTGTAACAGGGATAAACTAAGAATATATATTTGAATTTATTGACATAAAGAACCCTTGGAAGGATACAAAGAATATCTTTAAACAATGATCAGTGGTAGAAGGTGGATCACAGAACCAACTGAAACAGGTAGGGAACTTTTTAATTTATAGCTTTGCACACAAAAAAATGACTTTTGGACCATATAAATGAGTTACTTATCCAAAACAAACAAAAATTAATATAAAGATAACATTTTTGTATTAAGTCAGCTTTTCATTACTATGACAAAATACTTGAGATAATCAGCTTAATAAAAGAAAAGGTTTGCTATGGCACATGGTTTCAAAGGTTTCAATCCATGGTTCCTTAACCCTGGCAGCACAGGACAGGAGTAAGTGGAAGTATATGGCAGCAGAGGTCTGTTCATCTCATGGTTATCAGGAAGCAAAAAGAGAAACAAGAAGTGGCCGGGTTCCCCATAGGCCCCTTAAGGGTCCAACCCCAATGACTGACCTCCTCCTTCTAGGCCTGCCTCCTCAAAATTCTACAACCTGCTAACAGTGCCACAGGTTGGCTACCAAGCTTGCAACACAGAGGCCTTCAGGGCCATTCAAGATTTAGATTCTACCAACCTGCCTTTCAAGCCTTAAATGAGACAATATGGGTCCAATTCCTCAGCAAATAACTTCCAGCCAGCTTCCTTCAAAAATAACCTCCAGCCAGCTGCAATGGCACACACCTGCGATCCCAGCGCTGAGTGCTGAGACAGGAGGATCATCCTGAGTTCAAGGCCAGCTGGGACTACATACTGAGATCCTGTCTCAAAAAGGAAAAAAGAAAGAGAAAAAAAACTAAGTGGAGGGAAAGAAAGGCTTCAAAAAAGGAAGATTTAGCCTAAACCCCGAGGCTTGGAAAGATCTACCATCAGAGGATGCAGGATCACCCACGGGAGGCCCTATGATTGGGGTGAACCATTTGATGCAGAAGAGCAGCAACCAAGGACGGCGGTAGTCAGATTGCAGGGGCACAGGGGAGAGCTGGAATTGTGGGAAAGAACTTGAGACTTTGTTCTTCGGGTCATAATTCTAAAAATCTTTACAATTGTATTGGATCCTGTGGTTTATGGAACTTTAATTATAGATCTCATACTGGCAGAAACTCATACCTCATTGTATGGAACTTAGTGCCAACTCAAATTAATGTTATGAGTCATTAGAATATTCTAGGTCTAGAAACAATCTGAAAGGTGTGGCCAGCGTCAGAAAGTATCCCATTTAGGTAACAGCTGATTATCACCAAACCAAATCTGCTAAAGGTTTGCAGACTAAACACCTATTTCATGTTTTGTTCTTGGTAATGGCTTTGGATTTTATTGGATCGAATTTATTTAAGAAAAGTGTTAACTCAAAACTGAGAAAAGAAAGCAAAAATGGCTATAATTTAATTGGCTTATGACCTTCCTTTTTACTCTCTATTGAAGTAACAAAGTTCATAACAACGGCTAAAGCCCCACAATGAGTTGAACCCAGAGGGCTAAACAATAAGAGAATTTGGCTGTCTCCATTTGGATGATTTCCAAATTTATACAACAAAAGTTCCCATTAAACATGCAGGAAGTTCTGGTTATTTATGATGTAACTTAATATTGACAGGTTATTAAATGACCTGACTCTCCCCAAAGCCTTCAAGATTTTGCCTCTAATGACTAACCTCTTAACAAGGCTTGAAGTTCACAATCAAGAGTTTCCCTCTGCAATCTATTTCTTTCTTCAGAAAGAAATTCCAGAAGGTTGACTGCATCCTCACTGTCTTGTAGATTTCCTGAACTTCGTACAGGAGGATTTCACGGGCAGAGGGATTTCTATGGCCTTTTTTATGCTGAGCAGGCTAAGCTCTGGAGACTCACTGCCTAAACCTATTACACACAGATCACCTAACTCTGTTATGGGTTTGTAATGCTAGATTAATTTACCCATACAGCAGGTCAGGAGAAAATGACTTTCCAATCTTCTTTACACTAGCAAAGAATGCACAGATCATTTTACAAAAAGAAAAGAACAGCTCTCTAACCAAGCCCGGGGCTAAACAGATACCAGGGCCACCTTCCCCTCACTCACTTATGCGCAGCACAGCAGCCCCTGTCTGCAATATGAAAGAAAGCGAAGGACCTGAAAGTGAATGGCAAGAGTCGGGGATATTTGCAAAGGGTAGACGGCCAACGAGCGAGTTACTTGAGGCTGGATGGCCTCATAGAAAACACAGTGAGTTGAGAATTGGAAACCTGTCCCGTGTAATTTATTCCCATCTCCTCCATTACCCTCCTGTCTGCTGAGTGGACTTGGGCCAATCCCTTAGTCTCTGTGGTAGGATTTCCCTTCTCCTCAAGAGGAAAAATGAACTACATTATCTCAGGGATTCTAAGGCACTGGCACTGTTGAAGCAAAACCTGGCAACTTTAATAGCCTTGGTGTAGATTGGACCAACAAGATTTTTATGGAATGTTTTAGCTGCTGCCCAAAGGACTCGAGTCCCCTCCGTAGATCTGACATTTAAGGCAGGTCTGGCCTCACCATCCCCTGGAGATAACAGATTTTCTGGCTAGTCCCATTGTTTGCTATAAGAATTTGAGAATATTTCCTCACTCAGTAAAACAAGGACAAATATACAGTAAGTTGCCCAGATGTTTTGAGTACTGAAGGTACATAGCACACCTTGTATAATGACTAAAACATAGCACACTCCACTGATGATCGGTCATCTTATCCCTCAGCTTCATTGGATAACCAGAGTCCCTAATCCACTGTGAACATTTCTTAGATCAGAAGCAAAGAGTGTTATTAAAAACTAACTTGTATCTTGGACAAATTATCTAACATGTGTTATCCTTCAAGTTTTTTAGCTGAAATAGTACCCATTGTCCCAAGGGTTAAATGAAATAATGCATATGACATATGGGCCCAGGAATAATCAATAAGAAAATAATTTATTTTTATTTATGTAACAAGGACATGAGCAATGAAAATTGACTAATATTAAAGTTTTATCATCACCAGCCTAAAAATTTTGTCAAAATTATTGTACTGTCCATTAGTTTCAGAGGTATTATCTATTCTTCCATTAATGACATCAATTAAGATCATTAGGGCCATTAAATAATCTTGGCCAATGGTAACCATTATACAGTAAGTGCTTTTAAACAAATACATAAGTACAGACATAAGAAGAAAAGGATACACATGGGCCTCTGTCCTTTCTTTTGATTTTACATTGCCAAGGATTTCCTCTCCTGTCGGTCAGTTAAAAGTATTCACAAATAGCATCAGTGCTAACAGCTCTTAAAAGATAAATTCTACCAAATCCAACTCCTTCTGTCTTCTTTGGTACCACGCTTTCAATCAACCCCATGCTCCCCAGAGCTCCCTCTTCTATGCCTCATCTTTTCACACTGATTTGGTCCTTGACCAGCTTATAAACACCTTGCCTCTACCCTGGTTGCTGTTGATTTGTTCCTGAGGGTTCCGGGAACCAAATTTCCTGGAAGAAATGGAAGCTCTTTGTTGCTGAGCCACCTTCTGTGTCTGGGGGCTAGAGAGAGCATGGGCCAGAGCTCGGGCAACACAGTTTCACTGTGAATTCCAGACCAAGTCTGAGACCAAGGGTGGCAGATCCAGCGTTTGGTGAGGGCTGCTCTCTTTTTTGAAGATGGTGCCTGTCGCTGGGTCCTTACATGGTGGAACTACTAGAGCCTCTATTATAAGGACACTAATCCCCCATTCAGGAGGCGCAGCCCTCATGACTTAATCTCTTGCCAGTGACACCTCTTCTTCATGCTAACACATTGGGATGAGGTTCTAATGCGTGGATCCGGAAGGAAAGTGGGCCAAAATTCAGACTATGGCAGAAGAGTACCACAAAGGGGAGCCCCCAGATTCACGAGCTCACCTAGTCCCCCAGCTCTGCCCCAGGTAAGAGTTAACTCCAGGGTCTCTTCTTATAGTACCCCATTTGTAAATTACCCAACCTAAAGTATTTTACTTAAGCAGCCCAATGGACTAAGACTCCCTTCCCACACCAGTTCAGATACTGTCATTCTTTTTATGATACAAAATAAAAAGCAAGTAGGGAGACTGCATGTGCACAGGAGAGCTATAGACTGAGACACCCCAATGCGGAGGCCGGGATTGAAGACTGTTTGAATTTGAGGTTATCTCTCTTTTGTTCGCAATTCATTCCTCGCGACTGAGCATTGTTCCTTGGCCCCTGCATCAGGAAATGCCTTCTTCAACAAAGGGAGTGTCAGGGAGAAAGATTTCCTCTTGAGGGTTCTCCGGGTGGGAACTGTAAACCAGCCAGAGGTTTTTCAGCATGCTTCTCACCTGAAAGACTTAGGTGAAGGAATTCACACTGAACTGTCAGGAACTGAAAACAGCTTTATAACGGTTTTACCCAGGATCCCTGTGCAGGAGCAGATTTTCAGGTACCATAGTGTCTCCCTGGATTGGGGAAACTTCTGTCCCTCTATCGGATCACAGCCTCCCTCCTTTGACTTTGCGCCTAGCACATTTTGGCAACTTGCCCCAAAGCCAGTGATCTCCCTGGTGACCAAGCTCTGGAGCTGAGCTTAGCAACCCCCACCTGTGCGAAGGTCCCATACCCAGGGGCCTGCCCACAAGGGCCCACAAGGCCCCATTCCTTCTCAGACGCCCACCTGCTCTCAGCAACACCTCTTCCCACTCCTCTGTTGTATTCATTTCACGGATTTGTCAAAATCTCCACACTGAGCCAATTAGCCCCTCCTGTATGGGGCCTCTGCCAGGCTCCTGCACAAAGGCCTTGCACCTTGATTAAAGGGTTGTGCCTGAGGAGATGGTGTGCTTAACATTCTTCCCAAATGCCTTCCTTAGAAGGAAGGACCAGACTGGGGGCGCTGGGAACTAAGCCCCAAAGAAATCGAAACAATGCAAAATGATTTTCTTTTTTTACCAGCTGTAGAGGCCATGATTTGGGGGACTGTGCACCCTCTGAGCTCATTGAGTCAATGAGCCTGGCGGTGCCTCAGGGAAGGCTGGCTGCTCTCTGCAAGGCCCTGATTCTGCTCTTGTCTCTCAGCTATTGGGGCCCTACTCTCCCAACAGGTAACCTTGAGTTTCCCTTCCAGACCTGGAAGTCTAGCTATTTCATCCTCTAAGACAGGAAACAAACATCTCAGGGCTATTTGGATTTGAGCTCTGCTGCGGGATGACACCAGAGGTGGGGACAGACTTGGCTTCTCTTTGCATTAACATTAGCAGCCACGGTTTCAAAATTTGGCCCTGCATTTTCCTCTCCTACCTGAATCTGCACGCATTTCTATACTCGGAAGATGCTTAACTTAAGTGCTTCTTGGAAAAACTAAGCCAAAAACCCAAATGAGGTGGAAGAGATTACTTTCCTTTTCATTTCCTCTCTCTGCCTCTGAAGCCCTGAAATTGCCATACTTCTTAATTGGTCAACTTGCTTCTAATTTTCAAGTATAATACAACTACTGAACACATTTATTAAGTGCCTACTATACATAAGATATTACCAAACAAAATGTAGTATTTCTACAATTCTGTGTTTGCTTTATTCTTTGCAGTTTTCCCAGCAAGTGTCAGTAAATACCCCATGTCATTCTGCTTGTTAGTTTGTTTGCTTGTTTATGAGGCAAGGTCTTGCTATATAGTCTACTCACTGGCCTCAAACTCATGATATTCCTGCCTCGGCCTCCCTGGTGCTGAAATTATAGTCATGTACCACTGTGCTTGGCTCCTCCATCATTTTTTTTAACACTCTCAGACATATTAATAAATGTTTATTAAGCTGCTTCTCTGTTACTAACTTCTTATCTATACAAGGATGCAATAGCCTCTTCACCCATAAGACACCCAGTTTTCTTGGTGAAATAAAAGTACTGTATTTATGTTCTAAGGCAGCACCCACTAACTGCCAGGCCCAGAGTACAAATACTTTCCATAAGCACTCATTTAATATTCTGAGAAATAGGCACCATTGTAATTTCTACTTCAAAGACAAGAAATCAAAGCTCAAAGAGTTAAGTAATTGGCCCAAACCAATACAACCAGGTGGATAAGTTGGGCTGAAACATAAGAGGTTGAACTGTAGGGTCCAACCCACTTAGCCAATGTGCTGTGCAGCTCAGACAGCCTCCCAACTGTGCCCCTGGAACAATTAGAAAGCCTTGCCATGTGGCATTCAATAAACATTGTAAACGTGAAAGGAGGAAAACAACAACAATATGCAATGAGAGGCTCTTCAAAGAAAAATGTTTATTTGGCCATAACAGAGGGATTGCACAGCAGGGCACTCATGCTACTGTGAGCCCTGGGGGACACAGGTGTACCCACAGGCAAAAGAAAGCAAGGGTTCATAAAGGGAAAATGAGACAGGTTGTATAAGTTGTTTTGAAATAATTATCCTTGGCCACAATAATAATCGCCAAGCTGACAGCAATCCAAGGTTGGGAAGGCAGTGGCTGGACAGGCATTTTTGCAGAAGCATTTTTATTTTTAAATGTGAGATCATAGTGGCCTTGTACAAGGCTGTGGTTCTGGCGGTCTCTTCTGACAGTTCCTGTTACCAGGCAAGCGGGCATGCGGTCTCCACCCACCTACCCATGGCTCTGTTTGGTTAGAGTTTGGCATAAGTGGCTCCATTTATTATTCTGACAAATGTCGCAACACTCATTTAAGATGGCCTGGGCAAGAAGAGAACCAAAGAAAGAGCTACTTCATGCGGCTCGAAGGCAACCTGACAATTCAAACAGAAGCTGAGGGATAGGGTGGGCACCTCGCCTACTTAACAATGAGGAAACTAGGAAAGTTTCTCTCCGCAAAATGACAGTAGCCATAGTACAAGGTGAGCATGTCTAATTGGAAAATCTGAAATCCAAAGTTCACAACTTTTTGAGTACCTGTGTGACACCACGAGTGGAAAATTCCACACCTGACTTCACATGACAGGTTGCAGTCAAAATATAGGCACAGTAAAAATATTTTATAGCATCACCTTCAGGCTACATGCTCGAGATGTACTTGAAACACACATGAACTTCATGTTCAGACTTGGTTCCCATCGCAAGATAGATCATTATGTACTCATATTCCAAAATCCAAGACACTTCTGGTTCCAGACATTTCAGACAGGGGACACTCGATCTGTACCTACCTCACTGTTGTGAGGACAGCAGTGTCCCGCACGTAGTAAGTTCAACGTCGGTGCTGGCTATGCTCTTACTATTGTTGTTCTTGGATGACTTGTTTCATTTCAGGACTGGCTAGTGCTGGGGAGAGGGGAGCCTGGCTTACATTATGTTGTCTTAGGGTAGTGACTGAAACACACTGAAAATCTTTGTTCCTGGCAAAGCAGCGCTGTGCTCTCATTTCAATCTCTCGTATAAATTCTGCAATGGAAAAAATGGGGCCAGCCCTTAGGGAGCTCTGGGTAAAGACCTGAGACGTGGGTCACATTCTCACTAAACCCTTTGGTGTAAGAACTTTGGGCCACTCAGCCCCACCTGGAGATGCAGGGTGATTAAATGAATGATCTCACCAGGTCCCCTCTGACCAGGGAGACTCGGGCTTTAGTCTGTGTTCCTGTAAACAGACTCCTATACACTGCAAACTATGGGCGTTTTTGTGGATTGTTCTTTGTTCAGAAAAAGCCAGAGCAGTACTGAGAAGTCTGCAGAATGTTAGAGCTGTCACTTCTCAAGTAACGTAACTTTGTTTCCCCACCGATCAGAAAAAGCAAAGCAAGGTATATGTCTCCATGAGTCAGGGTTTATTTAATATTCACAAGCCTGGCAGTTTTTTGACTGATGAAAATGCTTTGCAAACAGAGCCTGGTCCTGTTTTTCTCCTCACTCCTTCCCCTGCCAAATGTAGAGTGAGGGGTTGGCAGAGGCAGTGCTGAACTGGTGGGGCTGATGAGATACTATCTCTGTCTTCTTGTAACACAAAACATTTATTTTGCAGCAAGTGAACACAAAATTGAAAGGGGTCCAAGATTTCTGGGAGCGAGAGGATTGGTTTTCCCCTAGGCAGATGCTTGTTTCCTTGCCTTTGCTTTTGCCTCTGCCTCCTCCTCCTCATGAGCAGGTCACCATCCCCTGGGGCAGACGCCATTGCCAAGGCCGTTTTGTGAGCACCTGAGGGCCCCAGCCTGTGCTCCAGAGCAGAGGGAACTAGAGGCTGGCAGTGAACGGCAAATGCAGTCAGCTCTGATGGACAAAACTAGGTTTTCCCTCCCCCTTGTTCGTTTCTTGCTTTTACCCTTCAGCTATCTGTTGGGGGACTCAAAGCTAACGGTTTCACCGCTATGCTATGCGCTCTCAGCTTCCCGGTCAGGAATCACCAACACCTCTTCTCCCCTGCCTCGCTGTGCCCACAAGGCTGGGCGACAGTGCCTCTTCCGGGGCTGGCTTAGTGTTATTCTGGGAGCTCCTGGGGTTTGTGGCCAATTCAGACCTTTCCCAAGCATACTTTGCTCTCACTGCTTGCCTTCAGGCACCAGCCTATACCAGTGCACCGTAGTCTGTTTGTTCAGTTATTTAAAACACAATAATCTTCTAAACTCTTCCTTTCACGATAAGAGAATTGCCTGGGAGCTTGTCTCAGAGACAGTTTAGCATCACAGCATTACTATCCTGCTTCCTAAAATGCTCTTTCTTCATGTTTATGTTTTTCTTTTTGTTCATCTAAGTGGGGTTTGTTAAGCAGTGTGTGGGTCAGACTTTCGCAGCCTGAGTCTTCCTGATATTTTGGCCCACGTAATTCTTTGTTGGGGTGTTGGAAGTAACCCTGGCCTCCACCCGCTAGATGCCAATGGCACATCCTCCCGTTGTGACAAAACATCTCCAGATGGTGTCTCCTGGGGCAAGGATGTCAGAGTCAGCAAATAAAAACATGTCTTATCTGGCAGCCCTCCTCCAGGGACAAACTCACCCAGGTCCAGAACCACTGGCTTCCATCCATCTACCCACGCAATAAGTGCGTCAGGCAGCCACTGGCTATTTTGTGCTTTCAAGATGGAGAAACTGAGTCCTGGTGAAAGAACATGGCTTGCCCATGATCACCAGGTAGGTGAGAAATTTCAGAGCCCTTTTCATTACTATATCGCAGTGACTCAACAGAAATCCCCCTCTTGCAGTATCTTCCACGCATATGAAGACTCAGGAGCCCTCATTCCCATCCCATTCTGACTCTTCCACGCTGACAGTCTGGTAATTGGGACATCGGGTGACGAAGGATCAAGCTCCACATTGTCCTGCAGCCCTCTCCACTTCACACAGCTCTGAAAGCATCTCTGGGAGAAAAGGCAGAGGGAGAGGACAGGAGCAGCAGGGGGTGTAGGGTCCCTGCCTCCCACAGCTTTGCAGCCAAAGCCTGAAGAGACAAAAGGCGAGGTGCGGTGATTATTTCCCTCGCTCCTCACCCAGTTCAATGGGGCATTCTGGATCCCTGCCCTCCAAAGCTCACGGGCCTTATTAACAGACCTCAGCTGTTGCCCAAAGCCCTTACCTCACCCAAGAGGGCTCTATTTGCATGATAATGTCCTCTTTGAGAGAATTATTGCTTAATTAAAGAACAGCAATCACTTTAATTAGCATGTCTCCTTGCTCCCTGGTATTTTGCATGGATTCAAATGAGCTACTCATTAGGTATTGGCACTTAGACAAATCTGGGGCCTCTGGCTGGGAAGGGAGGCTCTCGGTCAGGCCCCAGCCAGGACCTCTGTGGTGGGGAGGCCCAGCTCTGCCACGAGCACAACCTAGGCTTTGTGAGGGGAACAGCAGACAGGGCTTGGGCCAGCGCCCTTGGGGCCCAGGACCCCCTGTGCAGAGGAGGGCCAGAGCAAGGGAGGGCCAGTCCCAGGGTGGCACCATAGGAAGCCACCAAGGGCTCTCTCTTGCCTCTCTGTCTGTTCGAGCTACACCTCTCTCTCCAGCATTTTTGCCCACAGTATTTAACTGCCTTACACCACCCTTCTCCCATGGGAACATCAGAAGCTTTCTTCAATTTCTTTCTGTCTTTGTCTGTTTATCTCCCTCTCCCTGTCCACCCCCTTCCCATCCTCTCTCACACATACATCTGAATCTGGTTTAATTTCACATCAGGTTCTTCAATCCCAGTTTTGTGATGCAACTTTCTCTTCTAACGGGTAGTGTGAAACATCAGCGCGTGACATGAAGCAAAAGCAAGCAAAATCAGCAGCACCTGTCCTGACCCAGGGATGGTGCCTCTCTTCCAAGGGATCACTGCTTCCCTGAGTTTCTCTCCCCTGAGACCTAGAAAGCCACTAGTGAACTGCTCTGCACAAACATCTTGAGCAGGGCACCAAGAGGTCTCATCACTGTGACTCGCCCTCCTCTCATTATTGTGACTTACAGCAGACCTTTCAGGCCACTGGGCAACTGCTTACATACACTGGACATAATACTGGGCTAATTATACTGTAATATTTTTCTTTGTCTTTCCTACAACAGAGAAGGCAGCAACCTTCTCTCCAAGAAGAATTTTCTGTGTTTTGCTCGACCTCTTCCTACATCACACACACACACACACACACACACACACCCCTACACACCTGTACCTATAATTCTATTACACATGAAGGATGGGGCAGGGGACATAGCTCAGCAGCACATTGCCTGCCTGGCAAGCACAAGGTCCTGAGTTTGATTCCTGGTACCAAAAGCAGAAAAAAAAAAAAAAAGGTAAAGGCATGCATGTTAAAGGCGGTAAGGTAGAACCATGCCTTACACTCAAGATATCAAGCTTTCCATGCAAGTTTAGCATCTTGGTCAGAGAGATCTCTTTTCCCCAGTTCGCAGAACTTTGAAGAAGAAAATGAGGACAGTTCCAGGGCTATGCTTGCTCCTCTATGAGAACAAAACCAGCCTCCACTCAGTTTAGGACCCTCTTTCACCACAGCCCTGGCAAGGACACATCAATCTTCTGGTATCTGCACCCCATCTCTCTCACCTCCATTCTCCCAGAGTGAGCCAGGTGACACAGGGCTCCCCTGTGTTTAGGGTCATCACTTTTGACTGTGCCGGAAGTGAATTCAGCAGGAGGAGGTGGCTGGGAGCTATTTCAGGATT
>PVLA01003726.1:0-201790 GCA_004027455.1 Hydrochoerus hydrochaeris
AACTTAGTCATGAAATCCCAAACTTAACTTTTAGAAGAACACATAGGAGAATATTTGTATTAGTCAAGATTCTGTAGAGAAACCAATAGGAGATATGTATGTATATGTGTAGAGTAAGGGTTAGGAGAGAGGGAGGGAAGGGAGGGGGAGAGAGAGAGAGAGAGAGAGAGAGAGAGAGAGAGAGAGAGAGAGAGAGAGAGAGAGAGGGAGAGAGAGATTTCAAGGAATTGGCTCCCATAGTTTGGGGGCTGGCAAGTCTGAAATCCTCGGGGCAGGCTGGAAATTGCAGCAAAGGGTAATATTGCAGTCTTGAGTATGAAGTTAGCCTGGAAGCAGAATTCCTTCCTTTTCAGAGGACCTCAATTTTTTTTCTTAAGGCCTTCAAATTTTTGGTTCATCTCTATCCCTGTTATCAAAATTAATATGCTTTATCAAAGTCTACTGATGTACATGTCAGTCATATGTCCAAAATATTTTCACAGCAACATCTGGACTTCTGTCTGATCAGACAACTGGCTGGATACCATAGCCCAAATTAGTTTATATATAATATTAACAAGTACAACATCTTTTTGACTCTGCTGAAGGATTTGTTAAACAAAACAAATGCTCACTAAAGACTTGGTGCATAATTTGAACTGCTGTGTTCTGTAACCAAGTACAGTTTTTTTTCTCTTCATTTGTAATGCCCTTTGGAAGATCAGAATTCATATCAAACAGTATATTTTATGGGATCATCACAAGTTGCTTCCTTGCCAGAAACCTGTATTCTTTAATATCTCTGATTTCTGATAAGCACCCTGAAACATGGTATAAAAACATAAAAGAGACAAATGTGTTTTAATTTAGGTCTCCACAAACCTAGATCTTAGCTGTGTTGCCACAATATCCCAAGCCAAATACCGAACAATGATGGATTTATTGTTGCTCTAATTTAAAACAAGCCTGATATATTTTTAAAAATGCAACCTCAAAACACTTCTTGCCAGACATGACATGGAATGCATTATATGCCTAACCAGAAAACAAAACGCTACTCGGTACAGTGGACTTGAAAATTATCTTGCTATTAATAGATCTCTGGAATGACTGTGATCTGTTGGATTTGATACATTCAGGTTTTGGCAGCTTCTGAGGACTAAAAACAAGCCTTTCCATACGTTTTTACTTACTAAAGAAACTAGGTCATGAAATAGCCCTTTGGTGATTAAAAAAAAAAAACAACTTTTTTTTTGAAGAGCTGCCCAAGGCCGTCTTTAAAATGTCCCTGTCATTGAGTATGCTGGGCAAGGCGGCTAGTAGTCTCCTTATCTGAAACAAGTTTAATTGAGAGCAATGTAGAGTACATTGTTGTTTTCATTTCCTCATCTGGCATTTGTACCAAACATGGTCTTCCCACAACAAATATTTGCAGAATCTAAAAGCCTCCCTCTCTTCTCCTTTTTGGGTAATGATTCAGATTCTTGGATTGACCACCTTTTTGAACACATGCATTAGACAGATACAAATATTTTCAAGAGTTTTAGGTAAGGTTCTGCTGAGGCTCAAAATATTTTTTAAATGTTTCATTGCAAAGCATTCTCATCCACTGTTTGCTTACAAATCAAACTTAGAAAATATGTCACAAAATCTTCCCAGTGGACTTTAGGTTTTTGTTTTTTATTTAAAGAAAAATTTATTTTAGGTTGGACTCCTCAATGATGAAATCTGAGAGGGGAATTAAAAAAAAGAAAATAACCATAAGAGAATGAATTTAGCAGTAGAACACCCAGAAAGGTGGATGACATATCAAGTAAAGTCCTGGAGAGTGTTATTTGAGCTCGATCCTTTTCTGAGAACAGCATAGGTCTTTATCAGGGGACAAGAAAGCTGGTGGATTTGTTAGACCTTCCTCATCAACGTAATAGTGGATCTAGACTCACTGCATCCTAAATCTGCAGGCACTTCTGACTTGCCTTAAACAAGACCCAGAGGACTGTCCAACAAAGAGAGGCATGCGTCTCTTTGGAAGGGTGAGCTATATGGGAGGACTCTAGGCAGATATGTGCAAACCTTTGCCAACATCTATCTCATCATTGTGAAAGGGATATTTTGTCAAGTTCTTTTCCACTAATGAAGGGCAAGCCCAGATATGAGAGGAAAGGATGTACTAAATAGGTAATGTAGGAACTGGAACAGGGAGCCATATTTCCTTTAATATTCCCATCCTAGGTTGAGTCAACAGAAAAGAGGTTACATAGGAGTTTAGGGTCTAGTGGAAGAGTTGCCCTCCCAACGCTGGGATGTGGCAAACAGTGAGTGAACAGGTCTGGAGAGCAAGAGTAGAAAGTCAATCCTGAAGGGGTACCTGGGTCAAAAATGGAAAGTTTGTTTAAGTCAGAGCTTCGCTGAGCAAGAGAGGAGATGGGAGAAAAACACTGAAACTGGAATAGCCTTAACTAGAGCACAATTTTAAAGCCATGGTATACAACATATATGATATTGCAATATATGAATGATTTAAGTAACTATTATACATGTTGAACACACTACTCACATTTCAAGTACTCAACAGTCATATGTGGCTGGTGGCTACCATAATGGATATGTACTTTGGAACTGCAGAAACCTCTTTGGACCAGTTTTGGCCTAAGAGCTTACTAATGGATCAGGGTTGAGATGTAATGGGTCTCACTTTCATATCCAACTTCTGTTTCCTTCCTCTTCTTATGCAACTTATAATGAGTCTAATTTTACAACTGAGATTTCCCTGAAAAATCTGGAGCAGTGAGTTAAAAAACAATAATACACTTAAAACACTTTGTATCAGAAGCTACTTTTCTGAAATGACTTTTCACTCTTTGGATCTAATCTGAGATTTTAGGAGTTAAATGTCAACTCCAAATCAGTAGACACTGTGTGCCAAGATGAGTTATTAAAATAACCAGAGTCACTGTTGCTTTCTTCTTTGATTGCTGTTTCCCATTACCTAATTGTGTCCATATTAATTTTTATAAGGAAAAGGAACTTGCTATGATCTTAAGAAGGAGGAGGCAAGAAGCTATGCATGAATAGTAAAAGTGGCATAATCCAACTCTTTCAGTCTTCCCACCATGATGATTTCCACATAACTGGGTGTAGGACTTAGTTACTGGGACAAATTTTTACCAGACCAAGTAACTAAGTAGAATATGGACATGTTATTTCCAACGAACGTCTTGAGATCTGTGGCTACTTTCATGGATATCGGGAACATTTTTTGGCTATTTTTAAAGTAGTATATGTTGGCAGTACCTAATAGTTACATTTGCTTTGGGAAATTGGTACATGTATACATCATATCTTGATATTTCAGAAACATTTTAAAACTATAGATTTTTCCCGGGTCACCAGTAAAAGTACAAGGTTGAGACTGTGTGATATTATTGATCACCTTTTTTCCAAAGTTGAAATTCAGATTGTTTTAATTTGGATATCCCTGACAAGGATTCAAGGGTGAGTTGTTTGTTTACAAGTGTTTTCACAAAACACTGGTAGTGATGAAAGGGGAAAAAAAGATGTCAAGAAAGGATACACTATCAACTAGTTTCCAAGTGGAAACTCTGGGATCTAATACCCAAAATTATCCCGCTGAAAGACAAGTGAGCTGGGGCATTTACGCATCACTTTCCAACAGTCACTAGTTATGGAGGGTGGGGTACTGGAATGTTTTGGACCTTCTGTGTATATAAGCAGAGAAAGCCCTTACACAAAGAAATGCAGATGTGGGCAATCAAACCAATATGCAGGAAAACGGCAAGTGATGAGATGGGTGGGGTCTCTATGGAGTCTGCTACACAGATCTATTTTCTTAACTTTTAAATAGGCAAAATAGACCTACATTTCTTAGAGTATATGACATGCATGTCCCTGTAGGGTAGATTCATTGTCATAGAGGAGACAATGAGTCACTGTCAAATGGAAAAACAAAAGAATCTTTAATGTGTAACTTGACTCCTATTAAGAAGATCCCAAAAAGTTGAGAGTGAGGATAGGAACTTTGGTATTAAATGCCTCTGAACTGAAAAGGCATGGAGACAACAATCTGGACTTGGCACCCCTTTTGGCAGGCCTGGCTTCCCTGCTTGAATGAAGGTCACTGGGCGCCATCCACTCAAGCCCGCGGAAACTCTGGAGCCTATTTATTTAACCACTTGTCAAGATACATGGGCTGCTCCTACATTCTGGAATTTCTGAACAAGAATTTCCAAATACTTTGTGCTGAGGCTGGTAAAGTCAAGCTGGGGCATCTGTGGATCAGGAATATATAGTTGCATATATGCTACTATTTATCTGTTTGTAAAACATACCATATGTTGACATATGACATACATTGAGTTATATTAAGATCAGTCAGAAGAAAGATAAGCTGGAGTATATGAAGGGGTGGGAGAAAAAGATATGAAAGAAGAAACAAACCCTTGTGACTTTGTCTAGAATATATAATAAATCTTTGATCATAAGGGGTTTCAGTCATTTTAAATCTCTAGTCCCTACAGCTGTACTGAGCACATAGTAGATGCTTAGTCATCATATCTTGAGAATGAAGAGTTAGCACATAGAACCATATCTCTCATATATGTAATGCATGGTATATGTAGATTGAAACAGTGCATAAGAAGAATGTTTAGCAATGGAAAGATTTAGAGTTTATATCACTTTCTTTTATACATAAAACTAAAGTTTGGAGGTATAATAGGGCTGGGGCAGGTTGGGGATAATCTTGATCCTGTTCTATATCATTTTTGTCATTACAAAGAAGGAAGCTAAGAGGAAAGAATTGATAACAGTCCATAGAATGCAGAGAGACTGTCAAGTCAAATCTATGGTGCAACTCCTGAGCTACCCGTAATGCCTGCAGAAAAGTCTTGCCTCTCTTTGGCCTTTTGTTATTCCACATACATTTTCTGCTTTTCTCATTACTTCATGTTAATTATAAAGAATAATGCATTTCATTCATGGCATATTCATGCATGCATGCATATCTTATTTGAATCTTATCTATCCTTGTTACTGTTGATTACCCTCCTTTCTACCTCCTCCTTCTCCCCTTCTTTTCTAATAGTCTCTCTTACATTTTCATGTCCATGTCCAATTTAAACTTTGGTTGTCAAATTTTACAAAACAAATGAGTGAAAACCATTATGGCATTCAGGATCACATAGAGTTTGTAGTTAAGAAGAATCAACATCTTAATAATGTTGAGGATTGGAGCCAGGCCTGTGCTGCCACCGCGAGGTGAGTTACAGCTCGCCAGGGCAGACATGGGAAAAGTTTGGGACCATCAATCCCGGCAGCTGGGTGCCCACCCAGCCCCCTTAGGACACTGGACTAGGCTCCAGAATTTCCGTGGGCTGGAGTGGATAGTGCCCAGCAACCTTCATTCAAGCAGGGGAGCCAGGCCTGCCGAAAGGAGAGCCAGGCCTGCACCGTCAACACGAGGTGAGTTGCACCTCACCAGGGCAGACCTGGGAAAAGTTTTGGACCATAGGTCCTGGTGTCTGGGTGCCCGCCCAGCGCCCTAGGACATTGGACTATACCCTAGAGGTTCCAGAGGTTTGAGTGGACCATGCCCAGTGACCTTCTTTCAGCCAGGGAAACCAGGCCCACTGCTAGAAGGGAGCCAAAGCCACATGAATCCCAGTGACAGAGGGCACAGGAGGTGATTTCCAACACATCCAGGGAAAGCTCTGGAACATCAGTGGAAACACAGAAATATAGGAAAATGACAAAATGAAAGACCAAAATGCAATCTCAAACATCCAGCCCATTCCAAGAAAGCCTAGGAGCCATGTACATAGAAGAAAATACTAACCATACACCTGAAATGCCTGAAATGATATCAACTGAAATAAAGAATCAAGTATGGGAAGCTATGAGTGAACTCAAATCAGAAATAATCTCCCAGATAAAAGAAGAAATGACAAAAGTAATGAAAGAAGTACTGAATGCATCCAACAAAGACACAGCTAAAAAATCATAGGAACAAAGCAAAATGATAGAATCCCTGAATGAATTGTTTAAGAAACAAACAATACATGAAGCAGATTCAAAGAGATATACAGGAATTCAAAAACTCTATTGAAAGTTGCAAAAACTGCCTCAATGAAAGTGAAGATAGAATCTCAGACCTTGAAGAAAAGATTGCAGCTAGTGAACAGGAAAGGAAAGATCTTCTAAAAATAACAAGAAATCAGGAAATAACAATTCAACAGCTGCAAATGATGCAAAGAAAAACAACATAAGATTAATAGGGATAAATCAAAAAGAAGGGAACAACACAAATGATATCAAGAGGCTATTTACAGAAGTAATAGCTGAAAACTTCCCAAACATGAGTATGGAAACTGACATACAGATTAGTGAAGCATATAGAACTCGAAATAGCCATAACCAAAACAAAACTACACCCAGACATATAATAATCACCATCCCAGAAATCCAACATAAGAACAGAATATTAAAAGCTGTTAGAGAGAAAAGGCATGTCACCTATAAAGAAAACCTATCAGATTCACAGCAGACTTCTCAACACAAACAATGAAGTCAAGAAGAGCATGGAGTGAAGTGTTTCAGATCCTAAAGGAAAACGTCTTCCAACCCAGACTGATGTACCTGCAAAACTGTCCTTCAAAATGGATGGAGAAATAAGATACTTCCATGACAAAAAACAGCTGAAGAACTTCATGATCACCAGACCAACACTACAAAGAACACTGAAAGACATTCTAGATACACATAGGAAAAAACCACTAAGCAAGACAGACAATTAAACAGAATGGACAGTTAAGATACAAGATGAGAAAGATAACATGTCAACAATAAACCAATATATGACAGCTATAACCATTAATGTAAATGACCTCAATTCAGCAATTAAAAGAAACAGACTGGCAGAATGGATCAAGAAACAACGTCCAACCATATTCTGTCGACAAGAAACCCATCTAAACCAAAAGGAAACTCATAGACTGAAAGTCAAAGGATGGAAAACAATACTCCATGCAACAGGAACTCAAAAAAAGCAGGGGTAGCTATTCTGTTTGCAGACCATGTGAACTTCAAAGCAAGAATGGTCTGAAGAGATAAAGAAGTTTACTACATACTAGTTAGGGGAAAACTTCAAGAGGAAGAGATAACAATTCTAAATATATATGCACCAAATTCCACAGCACCCAGGTATACAAAACAAATATTAACACAAATGAAAAATCAAATAGGCAATAACACAATTATAACAGGAGACCTTAACACACCATTGACACAAAAGGGATAGATCAACTAGACATAAAATCAGAAAAGAAATAACAGATCTGGGAGAGAAGTCAAGAAGGCTGATCAGTGAGCAACAAAATACAAAGCCTCCCAGGAGAAATGACTCATATGCCAGAATAAAACACCCTGGAGAGACCCAGACAGAGGGAGATGGATCCTCTTGACAAAGGAAGAAATTAAAATGTAAAAAAGCTCATGAAATATGTTGGGAGTACAACTGAAACAGCTAAAAATTATGGGACACAGCATTTTCATTCATGGCAACCTGACAAGTTTGCAACAGCCTGAATCCATGCCTGCCAGGAGAGCCGCTCAAACTTGTTCCTGCCGCCACTCATAGGAACCACAGCAGTGCTGAAGTCAGGGGTTGGTGAGCCCAATGGAGAGCAGAGCTGGCAAAGGGACATTCATTAATCCATGGTCAGTACTGGGAATGAGACCCCCCACAGGAAGGGTGTGACCAAATGGGCAACATGTTGGAATCAGGCAAGAAGAGCCTGAACTGGGAGAGACAATGACTTCAGTTGGTTCCTCCCTCCTCAGAGCAGATTCGTGGGATTTGGACTGGGCTGTGCCCCTGGCCAGGACCCAGTGAGCCATCCGAAATCCATTACTTGCACCAAGCAAGCATTAACTGGGTGAAGGCACCTGAAGTTTGGCTGGCCCAGTGGGGAAGGGCAGGCAAATACAGCCTCTGCTTACACCTCAGTGACAAGAGCAGCCAGGACAGGGCAGAAGTCCCTCGCCAGCATGCTTCAGAGGAAATGTGGCCAACAGGGAAGGGGGCTGGGATCTTCACTGTAACCTGTGTGGAGGAAGCCAGGACCATGACAGGAGAGAGAGGCAGGAGGAGGCCCCTAGCCCAGAACCCTGAGAGCCCTGATCCAGGAGAGGGAAAAACAAGGGAGGCTGAGGGCAGCAAACACGCAATATTAGACATGGCTTCAAGGGACTTGGAAGGCTTCAGAACCTTGTAGACAAGCTCAAAACTGAAATATTAAATCAGGTAAAGCAAGATATGAGTAGAGTAATAAAAGAAATGCTCTCAGGAAGCATCTCTCAGGATGATACAGATGGGAGAAGGGAGGAACACAAAAAAAGGAGAGAAACATTCAATAAAGAAAATATAGAATACATGAAGCAGATTTAAAGAGACTACCAGGAAATTAAAAACTCCATAGAAAGCTGGCAAAACACCTTAAAAGAAACTAAGGATAGACTATCAAATCTTGAAGACAAGTTTGCAATGTGTGATCATGAAAGGATAGATCTCTGAAAAATAACAAGGAAACAGGCAGTAACAATACAAAGGTTAGAAGATGACAAGAGAATCTACAATTTAAGAATAAGAAATGTGAACAAAGAAGCAGGAATATATACAGGCAAATTACAAAGGCTACTCATGGAAATAATTAAGGAAAATTTCCCAAGCATGGGAAAAGAAAATGACATTTGGTTATGTGAGGCATACAGAAATCCAGCCACCTACAACCAGAACAGATTTACACCCAGACAAATAATAATCAAGATACCAGAAATTCAATATAAAAACAATATTAAAAGCCATCAGAGAAAAGAAACAGATTACTTATAAAAGTAAACCCATCAGAATCACGGCTGACTTCTCAACCCAGACCATCAGATCAAGAAGAGCTTGGAGCGAAATATTCCAAGCCCTGAAAGAAAATAACTTCCAGCCCAGACTGATATACCCTGCAAAACTGTCACTAGAAATTAATGGAGAAACAAGATGCTTCCAAGACAAAGAGGAACTGGGGGAGTTTGTGACCACGAATCCCACCCTACAGAGAATACTGAAGGACATTCTAGAGACAGAGAAAAAAAAATACCGGGATTTTAGGAACAGTGACAGAAAGGCCTCAGTGAGTGGGGCAGGCAGTAGAATGAAGGTGAAAACTAGCTAAACAAAGGCAGAAAAATAGTAGAAATGAGGCAGAGAAAGATGGCTAGAATCTGTAACATAGATGGCCTTGATACACTATATTGTTAACAGTGCACCAAGATTTAAAACTCACATTACTCACATTATTCTGCTTAGATGTATTATATTCCATTGCAGTCATTCTACCTCTACTAGATTTGAGGGCACAGACAGTAATCCCAAAAATAACAGGATATAGTATGATAATCATCTTTAATTTCCTATTAACTTAATCTAAAGCTCTGTAAAACCTACACTCTTTTACCATGACTGATTGTAATCAAATCTGGTTTGTTGGATCACTGTTTTGTATTGATAGATTTTATTCAAAGCTGTTATGATTGATAGTATCAAGTCTGAGAGTATAGGCAACTGCACTGAAGATGACAAGATTCACTAGAATATCCACTTTGGTTTGATTATTACCTGCCTTTGAGGTTTTATACTGTCTACAATGTTGTATTTTTTCGAATATTGTTATGTACTGCTATATTCAATTATACTGCTATATTCATCTATGCCTGATGATATAGACAATTCTATTGAAGATAATAAGAAACAACACAGCAATCAGTTTAGATCACCTTGTACTGTGGTTTTATATGACTTTTTGTTTTCATGTTTTTATAGGAATTTTGTTTTATTTTGTTAAGTTTTGTTTTTCCCTCTAATACAGAAAGAATAGAAATACATGTAGAGATTCATGCATGCGTAGCTGTTTACACTCTCACTGTTTGAATATGTACTTTGTATGCTTTAATTTTGTAACTTGAACAACTATTTCTACGAGGACAATATGTAATTTATCAACTAGTGATTTCTTATTATTTTTTTCTGAAATTCTGTATTATCTCTAAACCTCACATGCTTTTGTTTCTCTTTAAATAAAAAAAATTTTAAAAAAGTAAAAGGAGGAACAGTAAGTGCTCTAAACGATATAACTGCATTCATGTTGAAGTGTGTAGGATTGATAACAATGTTGCTAAGTTGTTATTGGATCATTGAACTTCTTTGCATCTTCACTGTTTGAATGTCCACTCTATATGCTTTAACTTTGTAACTTGAACAACTATGTCTAAGAAGACAACATGTAATTTATCAACTAGTAATTTCTTACTGTTTTTTTCTGAAATTCTGTGTTGTTTTTACCTCTTTTTCTGTTTTGCTGTTTTCCTCTTTAAATAAAATATAAAAGAAATAACAGAACTGAATCAAACCTGTGCACAAATGGATTTCATAGACGTATACAGTGTTCCATCCAACAACATCAGAATATACATTCTTCTCGGCAGTACATGGGACATTCTCTAAAATAGACCATATACTAACCCACACAGAACATATTTAAGTAAATGAAAAAGAATTTAAATTATCCTATGCATATTATCAGATCATAGTGCCATGAAACTAGAAATTAATAGTAAAAGTAACTGCAAAACCCCCACAAACACATGGAAATTAAATAATACACTCTTGAGCAATCAGTGGGTCACAGAGGAAATTAAAGAAGAAATGAAACAGTATCTACAAGAAAACAAAAATACATATACAACATACCAGAACCTGTGGGATGCAAGGAAAGCAGTCCTCAGAGGAAAATTTATTGCACTGAGTTCCCACATTAGGAAAACAGAATGAACACAAATAAGCAACCTGATATTACATCTCAAACATCTAGAAAAACAGAGCAAGCCAAGCCCAAAGCCAAAAGAAGGGAGGAAATTATAAGGATCAGAGCAGAAATTAATGCAATAGAGACTAAGAAAATAATACAAAGAATCAGTGAATCAAAAAGTTGGTTCTTTGAAAGAATAAATAAAATTGATAAGCCCCTAGATAACCTAATTTAAAAAAGGAAAGAAAAGACTCAAATTCATGCAATACAGAATGAAAAAGGTGAAATCACTACTGACCCTGTGGAAATACAGAAGATCATCAACTATTTCAAAAACCTCTACTCTCATACGTTCAATAACACAGAAGAAATGGACAGATTCCTAGAAACACATGAACCACCAAGACTGGATCAAAAAGATGTAAAACTGCTGAATAACCCATTTTCCATTAATGAAATTGAAAATGTATTCAAGTCCCTACCAACAAAGGAGAACCCAGGAGCAGATGGATTGACTGAGGAATTCTACAAAAAAATACAAAGAAGACTTAATGCCCAAAACTGAAAGCCTTTACTTTGAAATCAGGCACACAGCAAGGATGTCCCTTATCACTGCTTATCATTGCTCCTATTCAACATAGTACTGGAAATACTAGCCAGAGCAATTAGACAAGAGAGAGAAATAAAAGGAGTAAAGATACGAAAAGAGGAAGTTAAATTATCATTATTTGCAGATGACATGATACTCTACATAGAAGACCCCCAAACCTCCATTGAAAGACTCCTAGATATAATAAATAAATTCAGCAATATAGCTGGATACAAAATCAATACTCAAAAATCAATAGCATTCTTATACACTAACAACAAAATCACCAAGAGAGAAATAAGAGAAGCCACATCATTCACACTTGCATCCAAAAAAAATGAAGTACTTAGGAAACAATCTAACAAAAGATGTAAAAGAGTTTTACAGGGAAAATTATAATACCCTGAAAAAAGAAATTGAAGAGGTCCTCAGTAAATGAAAAGACATCCCTTGTTCATGGAAAGGAAGAATAAATATTGTGGAAATGGCCATTCTCCCAAAATTGTTATACAGATTCAATGCAATCCCAATGAAAATACCACTAACATACCTCATAGATCTAGAGAAATCACTCCTAAAATTCATCTGGAACCAGAAGAGACCTAGAATAGCAAAGGAAATTCTAAGCAGCAAAGCCAAGACAAGAGGCATCACAATCCCTGACTTGAAGTTTTACTACAAAGGTACTATACTAAAATCAACATGGTATTGGAATAAAAACAGACCTGAAGATCAATGGAATAGACTAGAAGATGCAACTACAAACACACTCAAACACCTTATCTTTGATAAAGGGGCCAAGCATGTTCACTGGAAGAATGACAGTCTCTTTAATAAATGGTGCTGGAAAAACTGGCTATCCATATGTCGAAAACTAAAATTAGACCCATGCCTATCACGATGTACTAAACTAAAATCCAAATGGATCAAAGATCTAAATATTAAAACAGAAACACTAAATCTGTTGGAAGACAAATTAGGTAAAAATCTTGAATACATAGGAGTTGGTAGAGAATTCATGAACGAGAACCAAACTGCATGGGAAATACTTCCCAGAATCAATAACTGGGATCACATCTTATTAAAGAGTTTCTGCATATCCAAAGAAATCTCCAGCAGAGTGAAAAGAAAACCCACAAACTGGGAAAAAATCTTAGTGAACTGTCCCTCAGACAAAGGACTTCTGTCTAGAAATTATAAAGAATTAAAAAAAAATCAGACATCCGAAATTCAAAGACCAAATCCAAAAATGTGCATCCGTGATGAACACACAGTTCAGATGAAGAAATATGAATGGCAAATAAATGCATGAAAAAATGTTCATCATCATTGGCCATTAGAGAAATGCAAATTTAAACCACACTGAGATTCCATCTCACTCCAGAAAGAATGGCCAGGATCAAGAAAACCACCAATAAAAAATGCTGGAGAGGCTGCAGGGAAAAAGGAACTCTTCTGCACTGTTGGTGGGAGTGTAGACTGGTGAAACCACTGTGGAGGTCAGTCTGGAGATTCCTCAAAAAGCTGGGACTGGAAGTCCCATTTGACCTAGCTATTCCACTTCTGGGCATATCCCCAGAAAAACTGAAAATATCATACCACAGTGATACATGTGTACCCGTGTTTATAGCAGCACAATTTGTAATAGCCAGATCTTGGAAACAACCTAAGTGCCCATCAACCAAGGAATGGATAAAAAGATTGTGGTACTTTTATACAATGGAGTACTACTTAGCTATAAAGAATGATCACATTGAGATATTTATAAATAAATGGATGCAACTTGAATCCATACTCATAAGTGAAATAAATCAAATTCACATGTATAAATACTGTATAGTCTCCCTAGTGTAAGAAATGATAAGAATACAGAAGATTTTATGGTAATCACGGTTCACCATTATATTGCTTTGAAGTCATCTTTTCATCCATTGGTTGGAGTGGTTTTATTCTGTTTTGTTTGATCTTAATATATGTGATGGTATGAATAGTTACTTTGAAGAAAAGACAGTACAGCAGCCATTGTTGATTTGATATCTTGCTCTGAAGTTCTGCCAAGCTTTTGTTTTTCTATTACTATTGGTTCTATCACATTGTGTCTTATTGGATTTTAATATGTATGATAGTATAATCAAATTTTTATGGAAAATGAGATAATATAGTAGCCATTGTTCGTCTTCAGTTCTTTGGTTCAGAATGCCTTGCAATACTTTTATTCTCTTGAGTGGTTTTATTCTATTTTGTTATGTTTGACATTTTTGTGTGTGAAGCTATGCTCAACTATTTCAAATCAAGAGACATTATGATAGCTATAATATCCAATTGTCTTTTTGTTAAGTGTTGTGTTGCTTACATTGTTCTGTTCTGATTTGCTTAGATCTGTCCTCTTTTGTTTTATTCTCTTTAAAATTAAAAAAAAATTAATAATGTTGAGGATTCTGATTCATTTTGATAATCTTACCTATGTATTCTTTTATTTCTTTTGACAAAATTTTGTAGATTTTCCCAGTGGAAATGTTGGACATAGTTTGTTAAAATTATCCTTAAATACTTGGTGTTTTCTGATGCTATTATAAGTAGTATCTTTAAATTTTAATTTTCTCTTTATTGCTCATACATAGAAATGTGATGGATTTTTATGTTGAATTTATACCCAGAAAAGTTGCTAAATGCTCTTATTTCTAATGAATTACTTCTAGATTATATTGGATTTTCTTATGTATACCATAGCATAATCTGTAAACAATACTATTTCTTTTTCTTTCTCTCTTTTGTCTGTTTTTTTTTTCATTTAAAAACGTTTTTCTCTTGACTTATGAATTAACCAGGGCTTCCAAAATAATGTTGAACCAAAAAAAAGTTTTAATCAGCATATGTGTATTATTTTTTATATCAGAGTGAATGCTTTCAAAGTGATGGGTATGTTAATATTCATTAGAATGATTTCTGCACTTGTGTATATTTAAAGGTTCCAGAATAATAAAATATTGTGTTTAAAGGGAAAACTTTGAACATTTTACCATTAAGACTGTTGTTTGCTACAGGTTTTTGGTAGCTGTCCTTTACCAGCTTGAGGAAGTTTTCATCACTATAATTTGTTAAAAAATTTGTATCATCAGTAGAAGTTGCACAAGTAAAGTTCTTATTTACTACTACTGAAATGAGAGTTCCCTCTTTGATTTATTATTGTTGCATATTCAGTTGGTTTATTTGCTAATGATAAAGCAGCCTTTCTGACTTTGAAGTATATTGCTAGATTTTGTTTGTTAATATTTTCTTAAGAATTTTTATACCCACCATATTTTGTGCTCATGGACTGTTGTTTCTAGGTAATATTTGGATCACAGAACATGTTGTGGTTTACTAATTTTGTATTTTCTGGAAAAGTTCAAGATTAGAGACTATTTCTTCCATGAGTATTTCATTGAACTAATCAGAGCAGTCATCTGCATCTATGATTTTCTTTATCCAAAGGCTTTTAAGTTCATTTTATAGTTCTCTATTAATCAACTTTTTTTGGTATCAGGAATTAAACTCATGACCTTGCACTTGCCAGGCAGAGACTGTGCTACTGAGTTATCTCTCCAGCCCTCTATTAATCAATTTTATTCTTTGTGTCAGTTTTGATAAGTTATCTTTTACAGATTGTCTTTTTCAACTAAATCTTCTTTTTAGGGGACACAAAGGGACTTATCAACCTATGTATCAGTCAGGGTTTTACTAGGGAAACTGATATGACACAAGAAATACAAATGTATAAGAAATTGTAAGATCAGCTTGTGATGGTCAGCCACAGAGTTGGATGAGGAAGTGTGCAAAAGGTGTCTGTACACCGAAGGCTGAAAGATTAAGTTCAAGATCTGGAGCTCTCTACAGTGTCGGGTGCAAGTCCATATCAGGAGGCTGATGGGTCTGAAATGGAAGACTGAAGAATCTATGCCAGAAAGCTAAAGGATCCAAGGCAGAAGCCAAACAGTCTGCGCTAGAAACCAGGAGACAATGTCCAACCTAAAGGCAAAGACTAGAGTTCCTTCGAAGAACAGAAACCAATCTGTCCTTCCTCATTTACCTTTTATACCATCCAGGCAATGAGTCATCCTAGATGAGTTCTCTACACCCTAGGGTGCAGACAGCCACCCTAGGGAAAGTCTTTTACACCCTAGGAAGTAAAATTGCTCAGACTATTTAGTTAAGTTTCTAAACTTCTCAAATTAACACAATCAACCATTATGATCTACTATCATTCTAAAGTCTATAAGACTTTTTTAGTCGTGACTTTGGTAATTTATACTTTCTCATATTTTATATCATATATATATATATATATATATATATATATATATATATGATTTTACTTTCAACTCTTTTACCTCCTTTTATTTACAGTGGGTTTGTCATAAAGAGAATTTATTTGAATTTTATTATTTAAATTGATCTATATCTGTACCTACTTACATAAATTTATACATATAAATTTTCAATTTTCCAGGTACTATTGTCTTATACAGTCAAGGTGCACTTATAGTTACCATATATTTATCATTTTCATAGTGGTTCATTCCTTGCTGCCTCTCTGACATTTTATCTTACACAATTTTCACTTTTCTTAGTATAGTTTACCATCATTTTGCTCATGGATAAATCACAATTTATGCCTGAAATACTATCATTTTGCATGTATCATTGAAGAATATTCACAATAAATATGGAATTCTAAATTTTTGGTCATTTTCTTTCCATACCTTGGATATATTAACCTCTACCTTCCACTTCTGCCTTCCACTATTGCTTTTGAGAAGTCAGCTGTCAGTGTAACCACTCTTTCTTTTAAAAGAATACATCTTTTTCTCTTTTTTAAAATTTTGTCTTTTCTTTTGGTAGTCTCCATTTAGTTATTATCTGCATAGGCCAGATTTCATGTATATAGTATTCTGTGCTCCTGCCTTTTTCTCCTTTGGAAAAAATAGAACAGAGGAATAACATAATGATAAAGTAACCTGGACTTTCTTATTGTATCCCTTATATCTTACTCTCTTTTGTAATTTATTCTCTTTGGTCTCTCCCTGTGTTATTTTGGATATATTTTGTGTGAACTTTCTTACCACATACCAACTGTCTTCAGCTGTAGATAAAGCTGTAAGTTAAGTTTTAAATTTTGATTATTTCATTCTCAGCTCTAGAATTTTTGGGGTTTTCTATGTTGGCTTTGTTATTTTTTACAATTTTCTGTTTCTTATTTTTCTTGTTGAAATTTTTGTGCTTGGCTTTTATGTACAATGATATGAGAGCAGTAATTTTATAGTTTTCTTCAAATAATTCTTTATCTGTTGTCCATCTGTTTTGGATGCTTTTTTCTGATTACTGAGACAAAATACGGACATCTAAAGTTAAGGAAGGAAAGGTTTACTTAGATCAAAGTTTATAGAAGTTTCAATCCATAATCAGCTAGCTCCAAGGCAGGGTGGTATGGCAGAGGAAAATGTTTCATAGCAGCAAGAAGACAGCAAAAACAACAAGAGCAAAAAGGGGGGAACAGAGAGAAAAAACTCTTTCTGTTCCTTATATTGTATGTAGGCTACTCACCCTAGGGTAGGTGTAGCATTCATGCCCATAATCCCAGCATTGAACCATGAATCAATGACAAACTCTAGAAGTCTGCCACCATGACCACATGACGCTTTGAAGGGACATCCAGGCACAAACTGTAACATTCTGATCTTAGGCCAGCAAGGACTCATACACATCCTTTATGCAAAAGGCACTTAGTCCATCTCTAAGAGTTGCCAAAATCCTAACAGTTTTAGCATTGCTGAAAAGTCCAAGTCCCAATTCTCCTTCAAATGTAAAACAAACTCTTAGCTTCAAGTCTCTGTACAAATGAAAAGAAAGTTAAGCACTTCCAACATACAATGGCACAAGATACCAAAAGGTACAAACGGGAATACGAAGGAGTAGGACCAAAGCAAGTCCAAAAATCCATCAAGGCAAATACTATGTTCTGTAATTTCATGTGTAGCATCCAACACAACCTGTGGCAAGTTGTGAGCTCCAAAAGGCTTGCTCCACCCCAATGACACTTCTGGTGGTTGTAGCTCCCATGGTTTCTATATTGGGCAGCTTTGCTCCTTCCTCACAGGTTTCCTTAGATGATCTGTGTTCCTGGATTTTCCAAACTTTTTGGGTCTCCAATTCACCTTTGGCTTCACCCTCACAGCTTCACATTATTCTCCTCTCTAGGGCACACTGAATTTCTTCCCAGGCCTTCTTCTCAAATCTGGGTGGAAGCCTTTTTAACCTCAGAACTCTTTCATTCTGCATGTGCCTAAAGCCAGTGCCACGTGGATGATGCCAAATTCTGCTGCCAGGTGAAGCAGTAGGCAGGCTTACTTCTCTCTTGGGTGTAGGGGTCAACTGCCTCAATCATTAAGCACTCTGAATCTGATTCTGAGGAACAAATTCTCCAGGCTGCCACCATTCTGGCACATTATATGGCTGCTGCCATTCCAGAACCTGGTGTGGCCACTATCATTTCGGAACCTAATGCTCTGCAGCCTTCTTGTCAAAGCAAAGTCTTTCCCTTTCAGTTTTGAGGCTGCAAGGGTAGAGGTTTTCTTCTTCTTGTGAAGCCCTCAGGCCATCTTTTGTAGTCTCCTGTTCGTTCTCAGAAATTGAGATATTCTCAGCTCTATATTTGTGGGCCACAGCTTTACTGGACCTTTCATTCAAGCCAAACTCACATTTTAAATAATTTTTCTGGGCTCCTTGCTCTTGCTTCTCAACATAAGTCTGGTTAAAACCCCCAACAATAGCCATGCCACAGCTTCAGCATTTGACTGCCTTGGAAATTTTCTGCCCATTTAATTAGTCTGCTGTCCTTAATCTTAATCTCAGGCAAATTTTCTGGACATAAGCAAAAAGTAGACAAACTTTTTGCCAAGCCATAACACACATCATCTGGAGTCCAACAACCAATGCAGTCCTTCTTCCCAGAAGAAAGCTCTGGAGCTTGGGCTTTACCGATTTTCTGGTCTTCTGAGCTCTGACCAGGATCTCCCATCAGAACAGCCTAAGGCATTTTAGCACTACTCTTTCATTTGACATTTCTGAACCTTTCCAAACTCTTACCACATGCCATTCCCAAAGGCTTTTGAACTACATGATCAGGTATAGTCACAGCAGTGATACCACTCTTGGACCAAATTCTGTGTTGGTTACATTTTTCTCATGCATGAGACAAAATACCTAATGCCCAAAGTTAAGTAAAGAAAGGTTTAATTGGTCACAGTTTATAGGCATTTTAGTCCATAATCAGCTGACTCCAAAGCAGGGTGTTCCGTTCATGGCAGCAGAAGACAGCAAAAGCAGCAAGAGCAAAAAGGGAGAAACAGAGAGAAAAGACTCTTTCTGTCCCTTCTATTGTATGTAGGCTCCCCTCTCTAGGGTGGGTGTCACACTCACACCCATAATTCCAGCATTGAATCATGAATCAATCACAAATTCTTGAAGCCTGTCCTCATGATTGCATGAGGCTGTGGGTAGGGTGACATCCAGACACAAATCATAACACCATCTGTGACTTTTTCCATTGTGTGCTGTTTATAATAATCCTTAGTTATACTATCTTATTTCCTCATATTCCTGGTTGTACTTGATTGTATTTAAAAATACTTGCATAAATTATTTGTTACCTAGGATTATGCTACTTTCTCCTGGAGATGAATGTTTTTTGCTTTTGCTGGATTCCAAAAATGAGAACAGGATCACCTTAATCTAAGGTCAATTCTTGGATTTTTCTGGGCCTCGAGATGATGGATGTACCAAGCCACAGACCGTATTCAAGGTTCATTTACTTCCTTTTTATTATTTTTCAAAGGTTGAAATATTCAAGCTCTCACTAAAGAGATTAGTGATTTATCTAGATTCCCACATTTGATGGGCCTAGTTTTTAACTTTCACCCAGTAGTTCCAAGAACCTGCTAAAAGCATATCACAGTAGCTCCTCCCAAATCTGAACAAACCCATTGGACAAAAGCTGCCTTGAAAGCTTTTCTTAACTTTTAAGGTTTCTGTTCTCCTCTGGATCTCAATCTGGTAATGGCTAACCATCTTACAGCTCCTTGATGATTTTTCAGATGTTTTATTTATTTTGTAAAATAGGTAATCTGTTGTCTGAGCTTCAAACCCATCTGTTAAAAACTGAATTGTAGAAAGGACAGTAGGGACAAGGGAAAAATGCAAGTCAGTTATACTATTGGTGTTTCTTAGTTCATTAAAAAGGAAGGTTTGCACAAATATCAACTGGAGAAATTTGTATGCCCATATTTTGTACATGTAATGTATTAACTATTGTTACTCTCCTATTATTTTGATATGAAATTTTGTTTTTACCTTTTTTACATAAAAAACAACTGAATTGTATCATCCTCAAATTAATCTATTGAAGTTTTAACCCCCAGTGAGATTGTATTTGGAGGTAGAACTTATAAAGAGAAAATTAAGGTTAAATAGGGCCATGGGAAAGGATGCAATCCTAAACAAATATGACTGATGTTCTTGTAATAAGAAGATGTGCATGCAGAGAGAAAAAGGCCTCTGAGGACATAATGAAAAGATACCAGCAAGCCAGGGAGAGAGCCTTCAGAAGAAATCAATAAAGATGACAGTTTATTCTAGACTTGCAGCTTCCAGGACTGTAAAAAATAATTATTTTGTTCAGTCCATCTATTCCATGGTATTTTATTATGGCAGATCTGATTCACTAAACTTCTATACTCTATTTTGTGATGCGGGGGTTGAGAATCTGCAAACCCAGTTCTCCTTTTCAAGCTGGCTTCCCATTATGCTTTTCAGATAGGCAGCACTAGAAGAGATTAAGAGACAAGAAAAGGAATGAAGAACATTCCATTCTCCTTCTTGTTCCTGGAACATCACACCAGAAACATGGCTGCTTGTTAGTGGCACTTGTTTCCTATAGTAGTTAAATCTAGTTTGCAATTTTCTAACTCTCCAGATCAACGTTATTACAACCCTCCCCAACCACCTCATCCTCCCCACACCAAACACCTGCATCACTGGCTGGTGCTACTTCCTGAGAGGTCTGGATCTGAGCCCAATGAGACCCTCCTCCAAGCTTCTGAGTTTTAATAATCCCAACCTCTTTCTTTTGTTCCCTAGCCCCAAGAATAATCGTTGCCTCCTTCAGGTGTTATGTTAGATACTTTAATGTTCTGGTGATGCTCCTCCAGTTACCTAATTAGCAACTGCATGCCTAGTTAATTTTTATATTAAATTATCTTTGTTAAAATGAATCATTTATGTCTCTTGACTAGATTTTGATTGATCCTTATTTCATCCACTATTTTTATCTGTCATCTGCAGGACCATTGATTTCCATCTTACCAAAATTGAAAGTTCCCCCAAAATGTTATTTTTCAGTTATGCAAACAATGGATGCACTCAACCAGTCCGTCATCACTAAGGTAAAACCATGCAGTCTTTGTTTTTGCAGATAGATGATGAAAGGTCCTCTCTCTTTAATGTGTAATTATTCTATTTCATATCTCCATAAAATATCTCTATTGGAGGAAATATACATCTGGTCTCACAGGGGCCTGTGCCCCTTTTAGACTGGTTAGAAGGAAAGGTGGACTAGCCTTCAGTTTGAGGGTTCATGAAAGACAGGTAATATGGTCACTCAACCCCAGACTCCATTAGAACTAATGTGGCCATCTCTACCATCTAAATATGGATTTTGACTCAGGTTGCAGATGGCCCACAAACTATTTCGGCTTCTGAGACTCACAGTAACATCTACGGAGAAGATCTTGGCTGTTGTCTGGTTTGATGTCTTCCATTCTTAAATGAAGAAACTGAATCTGGAGGTCCTATGACCCAATCAATAAAATTCAGGAGTAGGACCCAGAATTCCTGATTCTATTATAGTTCCTTCATTCTTGATTTCCATTTCTTATGTGGCCACCTGCTCTCCCACTTTCCATCTGTTGTCCGTTTGTCTCCTCCCATCAAAGAGTCATCTCCCGTTGTCTTTTCTTTTTAATTTCCAGGGTTCAAACTCACAACCTCCCACTTGCCAGGCAGGCACCTATGCCACTGAGCTAAATCCCTGGCCCCCATTGTCTTTAAGTCCTCTCTAATGGGTTTGTTTCTTCTCTAATTTGGATTATGCTCCATCTAAGCATCGACATTCAATCTTCCTTGAACACATCATTGACCCTGTTTCTTCTGGTCCTTTTTACCACTGTTTCCTTTACCTGGAATTCTCTTCCTCCATATATAACTCTCAAAATCCCACTTGTCTTCAGGGTCACTTCAATGTCATCTCTGCCATGCATCTTTCCCTAGAATACAGTGCTGAAAATAATTTGTCCATCCTCTGTATTGCTATTATATTATGTATTTCTGTTAGACCATCCATTTGTTCTGCCTTACCATGTTTGATGCTTATTTAGTCATATAACATTTAATGCATTTCCTTGCAAAGACTTTCATTTTTGACCCTCCACAGTGCCTGTCATATATAACAATGAGAGAAATTACCCATTAGCAATCATGGAATATTTATTGTATGTTAAACTCCATGTTCAAATTTTGCATATATTTGCTGATTTATTTCTCCCAGTAACCTTGTGAAGGAAATATCACTATTAGTCTCATTTTTCATGTGAAGAATCGGAAACACAGAGAGGTTAAGAAGCTTTCCTAAGACAGCACAGCTGAGGAATCAGTCACAGGGCTTGTGATGCTAAAGTTGAGGCTCCTATCCATAATGCTATATTTGCCTTTAGGAACCATCCATAGATTTGAATTTATTCCACTGTTGTTAAATACTGAAAAAATAGTTTTAATTTAAATAACAAATATTTGAATGTGTAATATTAGTTGTCCTCCCAGAAAGGAAGCAAAAAGGAAGCACTAAATAAAAGGTTAAGATTTCAGATTTTGCTTTGTAAAAATTTAAATTTTATTTAAACTTTCTGATCTGTCTCTATTTAAAAAGTAAAGTATAAGTAAAGTGTAGTGTGGCTTATGAAATCTCTAAAATCCTTTGGAGGAAAGAAAAACATGAGTCATCATTGTTAGTTGGTTTAAATTTTATGAGAACTGAGCCAGAGCATGGATCAGGAAGAACCAGGAAGAAAACTAAGTCCCCGCCTGTGGGCCAGCCACCATGAAAAATCAGGAGAAACAGGAAGGAAGCAATGCCACCACCTGTGAACCAGCCAGAGCGCAGGCTAGGGAGAACCAGAAAGAAAGCTATGCCTCTGCCTGTGAGCTAGCTGGAGTATAGACAGGGGAGAACCAGGAAGGAATCTAAACCCCTGCCTGTGAGACTGCCTAAAGCCAGTAGTCTGAGCAACAAGAGGACAAGAGGCAGTATAGTAATACTGTAGATTTCCTATTGTCTTATCAATGTTTTGTTTTGTTTTATTGTTGTTTTATTCCATTTAAAAAATAAATCAATAACATTTTAAAAAATAAATCTTTTGAGAACTATTTTGGGATCATAAGATCTGGAATTACCTCAGGAAATTCACGTTTGTGTGGTATAGGCTTTTATGTTGTGATTTTATTCCTTCAAATGGGACATAACTCACTATAAAAATTCGATCCTGTGGGATACTAAATATTAGTGTAGGACACTATTTCCTCCCCGGGAACCTTCAAGTCACCTAATGGTTGAGGAGATTTTTAAGTACAAGTATATATAACCAAGCACTCCTCAGAACAGGGCCTCCTGAAATGTTTGCCCTAAAGAAAAGACACTTGAGGAATTAGGTCACAGTTGGCAGGAGTTACAATTGTATTTCACTTGGAGAAATGACAACAAGGAAATGATGAATTAGCAGCAAGGTTGGACATAGCTTCAGGTTCACCCAAGAGGCAGCTTGGTGAAGTGTTCAGTCTAAGTAAGCTTCAGCCTCAGACAGAACCCAGACAATCCATCTGGGCCCACCACTTAATAACTTGATGATATTGGCTAAGTCATCTTGACTTTAGGTTGTATTTTCCTCCTGTGTCAAGCAGAGATAATTATGTTCATTTAAAAGGTTGTTATGAACCAAGATTCCCATCAACTGCAGAGTGGATGAAAAAGATGTGGCATTTGTATACAATGGAATATTACTCAGCTATAAAAAAGGATGATCTTGAGGCCTTCATTGGCAAATGGAGACAACTTGAGACTATCCTCATTAGTGAAATAAATAAGAATCATATTTATAAATATCATATTGTGTCTCTAGTGTAAAAAGTAAATAAGAACTGCAAGAGTAATAAAACCAAAGTGTGTAATTGCTATCGTAACAAAGAGAGGAAAAGAAAGTGCTCTAAGGGACATAACTGCGTGTATATTTGAGTGTGTAAAATAGATGACCATATTGCTGGATCTTTGAGCAGAACTGTTTGTAGTCTGATTGTTTGAATGTTTACTATGTACGTTTTAACTTTGTAACTTGAACAACTACATCCAGGATGACAGTATGTAATTTATAAACTATTGATTTCTTAGTGGGGATTTTTCTCATTTTCCTTTTTTTTTCTTTCTTTTTCTTTCTTTCTTTTAGAATTCTGTATTGTTGCTACCCTTTTTTCTGTTTTGCTTTTTTTCTTGTCTTTAAATAAAATTTTAAAAATGTATAATTGCTATTGTAAAAAAAGAGGAAATAGGAAGCATTATAAAAGATATAGCTGAATGTATGTTTAAATGTGTGGGATTGATAACCATATTTCCAGGTTCTTGTTGGATTGTTAAACAGATCTGTTTGTACTCTCACTGCTTGAGTGTCCACTTTGTGTGCTTTAATTTTGTAACTTGAAAAACTATTTCTAAAAGAACAATATGTAATTTATCAACTAGTGATTTCTTACTGTTTATCTTCTTTTCTTGAAATTCTGTAATATTTCTATCCTTTTTCTATTTTTTCTCTTTAAATAAAAAAATAAAAGGTTGTTATGATGGCTGAATAGCATACCGTGGCTTTCCAAAGTTGAGTCATGCACATATCATTGTATCAATCAGGGTAATTCTGAGGAAAGTTTAGTGAAAGGATCTGCTTTTGAAAACTGTAGTAGGATGAAACCCCCTAAGGGTTAGTTCAGGACCTAACTCTGACAGTTGTAGGGTGTTGTAAGTTGAAGGGAACAAGAAGAGGAAACATTTCTAAAACTGAGGAACTGTTTAAAGAAACCCTCCAAAAAAGATCTAGCCAGTCTGTAATGACACTGCTGGAGAGGAAGCAACACACTGAAATATACCCTGGGCTCACTCTTCTCCTGTCCTCAACCTCCCACTGGAGCTCCCCATTGGCTGAGAAAAGCCAGCAGTAAGGGAGCCTATGAAATGATCCCATGTAGTCAGATTCCTGTTTCACAGCAGGGCAGAGGATGGGGAGAGTGCATGGTGGGGAGAGGCAGTTGGAACCTGTGGAACAAACCACCTGGGCTAATGTTTGCCAATATCCTTCTTAAGGTAAACCTGCCTTTTATTAACCAATTATATTCACTTTTGAAATGATCCTTCTTCAGTCTCATCCTAAACAATGGCATCTATGAAATTACAGTTGGATGTACTAGGTTTTGCTTTTCTTTTTTTTTTAATTTATTTAAAGAGAAAAAAAGCAAAACAAAAAGGGTAGAAATAATACAGAATTTCAAAAAAATAGAAACTAAGAAATCACTAGTTGATAAATTACATATTGTCATCTTAGAAAAAGTTGTTCAAGTTATAAAATTAAAGCATAAAGTGGACATTCAAACAGTGAGAGTGCAAACAGTTCTGTTCAACGATCCAACAAAAACTTAGTAATATGGTTATCTTACACACTTAAACTTACATGCAGTTGGTTTTTCTTTATAATATACATAAAAATCAGTAAGATAATAGAAACTATAGTATATCTAATACACTTTGGGAATACAGTGGTTACTTTTGTTGCCAGAAATTGCAGGTAAATGTTCAGGGAAACATTTGGTGTATATTCGAATTAATATTTAAAATGAGTATGTTTCTATCACAAATGCAACCTTTCCCCAATGCATTTTCTAATTGGGCATTGCTAATTAATATGAAAGATTATATGAATGAATTTTATGTATTTGTCTCAGAACTGGCCTATCTTAATGAATTTGATTGTTTGGTTCATTGATTTTTCATTAGATTCTTTTTGTTTCTCTAGGCAAACAAGCAAATTATCTGAGAATGTTGATAAGTTTTTTATCTTATTGTTGTTTGACATCTTACAATAGCTGCAACTTACAGGGTAATGTGGAACAACAATGAAACAACAGTGGTAACTTTAGGAATTCTGTTTCTTCTTTATTTTATAAAGCTTCTAGCTTTTTGTTGTTTGCAGGGTTTTTTTTTTTGGTAACCTTAAACATGATGTTGGCTGTTGGCTTATAAGCTGGTTTTTTTGTTGCTGTTTTTGTTTTTTGACACAGGGAATCAAACTCATGACCTCATGCTTCTTATAAGCTGTTCTTTTTTTATTTTAAAAACAAACAAAGGATAAAAACAATACAGAATTTCAAAAAAAGAAATAAGAAATCAACACTAGTTAATGTATTGCATATTGTTATCTTGAAAGTAGTTGTTCAGATTACAAGATTTAGGCATGAAAAAATGATCAATCAGACAATGAAAACACAACTGTTCTTTTTGATGAACAAGCTGTTCTTTATCTTGTTAAAAGATGTCTTTTTATTCCTTGTTGACTAGTAATTACTATCAGGGTGGGTATTATATCTTATCAAATGCCTTTTAAACATTGACAGCTTACATTCCTAGATGAAACCTTGCTTGATCATTATATTTAATTCTTTTAGTATATTTTTTCTAAGAGAGATCTTGATTAAATAAAAGAATGTACATACCTAAAAGGAACATTCAGACTACAAAATTACATAATATTAAAATACATGTTATTTAACTCGAAGAAGAATAAATATATAAGAATTCATTAGTAAAATGGGGTTCTATGTACAGTGATGTTTAAAATAACATTACATGAGAAATAGCTGTAGTTGCAGGTTCCCACCAAAATGGAAATATCCCTTAATGGTCTGGAGGTTACTGAACTACCTTTTTCTCCGCACTATTTAGCAGTCTCTCTAAAGGTGGAGGGACTCAAAACTGGAAGATTCTGTTCTCAGCTGCTCTTACACTTTCAGGATTGAATTTCAAATGGAGATTAATTTTTGGCCTTGAAGATCTTCTTTTTCTGAAAGTAGCTCCAACATCAAACTTTTCTTTCGTCTCTACATGGAACATGTAAATTTATTCCAGTATGATTCCTGTAAACATAGGCCACCTTCTTGTCCACCTCAGCTCAGTGCACATTCTGAAAAAACACCACTCCAATGATCCAAAATAATTTAAAAATCATTTAAATATTTACTGTAGCATCCACGAAAATGAAAAGAAGAAATTCTGTTCACTGCATCCAACCAAGGTCCTCTTCCCTTATCTTGTCTTCAAAGGGCCATTTCACCCCAGCCCAACAGTTGCCCTTTTTCCTTCCTCCGTCTCTCAGAAGATCTCTAGGCTTTCTGTTCAGCCAAGCCTTATCTGGTTTTACCTCATTTCACCTTCTAGATCTGCCTTTTTCTCTTCTTTGAAGTTACTGACTCTATCTTTCTTCCTGCAAACCAATTAAACTCTTTCAGGTGTAACTTTTCTTTCATTTCCCAGACCTGACCTATTGAGGCACAAAAACTACCATGCAAAGACAACATTCTTGGTAGGCAGAGATTGTGTTTTTTTCTTATAATGCATGCAAAGAAAAAAGTCCCCAAATATCTGCTTACCCAGGATTTCACTTCTCCTCCTCTGACAAACTTTCACTATGTTATAATTCAATGGATTTAAAACCCCTTTCCCCATTTATGCAATTAGAGAAAAACCAAAAAAAAGATCTAAAACAAGGACACCTAAGTAGTGCAGAACCTGGCAAAGAGATTCTGTGAATAATTGGTTCTGTTGGCAAAATTACGGTTACAAAAAGTTCTGTCTCTTGTACTTGGCCTGATTCCTTTGAAGCTGAAGTTTCCCAAAAAGCATTTTGAAGGTCTCAAGAATAAGGTACAAGAAGAACAAGGTGCATTAAGCTGTCTTTTTGGCTTGCCTGCTATGGGCAGTTTGTGTCCTGGCCCTTGCCCTCTGCCTGCCCCTCTGCATCTCCAAAGCCCAGAGGCCCCTCCACTAGAGTGATGAGTCTATTTTTAAAGACTAGGCATACTGAATGAATAATGACTTTTCTTTTTCTCCACCCTGTGCCAATCAGTGACTCATCAACCATTTTCTAAATGACTGTGTTTTCATTCCCCAGTTTCCTTCACAGTGCAATATTAGAGAAGATTAAACGCAGCCCCTTGCTGCCTCCTTCTGCTTTTCTGCATCTTGTTTTAGAGATGTTAATGTCCCCAAAATAGAAGTGTTTCATTGAATACTCATCATTTAGTGACAAGTGAAAACACACACACATTGCGGTGTTAGGAAAAAGTCTGTGTGAATTTCAGGAGGATGGGCAAAAAGAAGGGAGGAACCATGTAATATGAAAAGTGTAGTATCGCAGCCAGATCCCATTACCTATCCCTCACTCCTCACCCCTGGGTTTCCAGAGTAAGGCTGTTTGTTAGGGACCCTGACTACATTTCGTATAGCCATTTTCTACTTCATGCTATTCTCTTAGTACTAAATATTTGCTTTTCTTTACCAATGCTTCAGCTTTCTCCCCCTTCTACTCTTGGCACCTTTTCCTGTCCCCTGTCAAGCATTCTTTTAGTTCTCTGAGGTCCTGTTGGAAGCCATAGGAAAAAATTATTTCTTTACTATGGGTTTCTCTTCCCAGTCCTGCTCCTGGACATGGCCATTTCAAAAATGAGACTTGTGTTTTGTCCCAAGACAAAGTTGGAATAATGAACACAAACACATTACCATTTCTAGGATAGTTGTTATCCATCTATCCTGTTCCTGGTGGGCCTGTGGTCTTAGGTTCTCAAAAAATACCCCACTGGATAGCAGTCCTTAGCAATCCCTCCTATACTGTGCCAGAGAGCTGTCTGCTCATCTCTCCCCTACTCTGCCCTGTTCAGTGGTTAGGAGCTTCATGTATGAGGATCACATCAACAGGCTCCCTAATCCAGAGGTTTTCCACTGAGAAGGAGGTGGAGGCTGAGGAGTGGGAATCAGGACAGTGTGGTCCAGGCATTTATTAATCTTAGTTCCCTCTTTGGGTTTTCTATCAAAGAATCATGCCTACATGTCCCTCCATTCTTTTGGCAGCCTCTTCCTCTCTTTAGGCCTAGAGGTGAAATCAGCTCTGCTGCTGCTTTCCATTCCCTGCATTGTCTCCACTTACTGCCGTTGTGTAATTAGTCTGCTGGTGAAACAAGGCTGCTCAAGTCATCCTCATTTGAATGTACCATTTATTTCTGGCTCAGACTCTGACTGGCCCCTCTTTCCTTTCTTCTCTATCTTTACCCCACTCCTCTGTCCTAGTTAGTTCTGATTTTCCTTTCACCTCCTGCACATCTTCTGGCCTCAGACATCCAGCATGCAGCACGGCGTGCATTCTGAGGCATCTGCTGAATTTTGGGGAAATAGCAACAAAGAGGCTCAGTGACACCAGTGAGCATTTCTGGAGCAAGAAGCACAGGTCTGCAGGTCTTCAGACTTATGGTCTAAGAGTCACTCATGTGAGGTTCAGCTAGTGAACATATACTTATTGGGAAGAAAGGATAAGGTTGATTTGGAGCTGAATTATTGACTATGGCCCAGGCCCTGCATATCACATTGTCCCTGTCCTGAGCCTGCTGCAGTTCCTACTCGAAACCATTCCCAGACTGTTTAAGGCCACAGTCATCTCTACAGCAACTGAATCTCAATAATCATGACAATCATAATTATAATCATCATAATAGCTGTCAATTACCGAATGCCAACTCTGAACCAGGCACTGTGCCTGGTGTTTTGCCTCAGTAAACCAAATGGAAGTTTCCATCTTGTTCTTAATGGGTAGCTTCCCACTATATTTGAGAAAGGGACATACTGACTCCCAATCAATTCCTAAGTTGTCCCAGACACCTGTGCTCTTCCTAGTTCCTATGTTGCTCCTCAATCCACCTGAATGTGCTTCTATCTTCATTGTGGACAGAGGTCTGGACAACCCAGAGCAAATTGTGTTCCCTCTGCAAAGGTCTCTGGGAGCTTTGGGAAGTGATTTGGAGTCTCAGCTATCACTTTCATCCCCAACACTGTGGGACCATTAAGCAGGTCTATCAGTCTGCCCTGAAAGTTTTAGGTGCAGCAAAGAAAAAAACTATATGTGAAGGGAAGGTTGTAAAACCACAGGAATACTTGAGGAATTTAGCTGCCACAAGGGACTCTTAGAGGTATACACCAGTTCCTGACCTAGTTCCCTTCCTCCTTCAAGTTGGTTCCTCTTTGTGGAAGCCCTTTCTTGCTCCACTCTACCTCTTCCCTTTTGGAAGTATTCATCATCAGGGAGCTGTTCTGACCCCAGGATAAATCTCTCTTGCCCCTAATGTGAGTTAGCCAAGGAGGAGAGCACTGCAGCCTCTGCTAGGTGGCATTCTGCCCATTCCCTCAGGACTAGTATGCAGAGTTGTGTCCAGGAATAGCTATGAATCTCTCTCTGTCTCTTTGTCTATTTCTCTTTCTCTCTCTCGCTCTATCTATCTATCTATCTATCTATCTATCTATCTATCTATCCTTCCCTGCTTCTCTCCTTCCCTTTCCCTTTTTCCCGTCTCCCCCGCTCTCCACACTCAGAGGTCTCCCAAGGACAAATAGCAATTCTAAGGGACAGCACGGTCTATATTCAGGAGAAAAATTCTTTCCCTAAGTGCTTCTATGCTTTGCAAGGGCCCTTTCATGGTGTACTTTGTGCTTCTTATCATCATATACGAACAACTCATTTTTCTGTTCATTTTCCCTTTAAAGCTGTTCAGCTTTGTTTCTATAGGAATGGGCTCCTTCCTGGCCACACTTTTAACTATACAAAGGCCCAGTTATGTGTAGAAATGACCACTTGTCAAAGACATTGCATTGCTTAGCTAAGGTCTCTTTGTCTTCCCAAGCTCTATTCATGAGGGGGTTGGTTTCATTACTTCAGTTCCATATACCTTAGCTCTCAATTTTCTGGGATGTTTGAGATTTTTTTTCTCCACATTCTTTGCTCTATCAAATAGGCCATCAATCTTAGCAGCTAGGGCTTGACCTTTTCCACTTTTTTTTCCTCTCACTTCTCTATCACATCCATCACCAAGTCCTGACGATGTTATCTCTTGGACTATTTCTGGAGATCGTCAACCTCTCTCTATTCTTCCCTCTCTACCAACCTATGCCACTGCCTCCATGTTGGCTGTCAGTCCACCCCATTACTCTCTCCATACTTCATATATCATTGCTATTCACTTTTTCACTATTTGTAAATGGTTATACTTCCCCCTACTAAAGTGTAAGTTCCAAAAAGGCAGGAATTTTATCTACCTGGTTCACTGTTGTATCCCTTGTGCCTATCACCATGCCTAGAAGGTGGTAGGCACCCAATATTTATTTTCTGCATGAATTAATTCTTTGGCCCAATTCACTTTTCATGGAGGCTGGAAGAAAAGGGATATAGCACTATCTTGCATACAATATGTTGTTGTGGAATACCTGCTGGATAAGTGAATATTTCTTTCGCTCAAGGCCATGTAGCTAATTAGTGTCTGCACTAAATCAAGTCTTCTTGCTTCAATTGACTGTAAATCTTGGCTGGACATGAGAAACACTTGGGGGAGTTTTAAAAGTCTTGATACCCAGGCTGTACCCCAGACCAATTAAACTAGAATTTCTTGGTGGTTGTGGAAATGGGGGCCAAGTATCAATATTTTTTAAGTTTCCTGAGTGATTCTGATGTGTGGCCAAGGTTGAGATTAATACTATATCATCATAAACTAAAGTCATGGTAACCCCTACTCATACTGCATTTAATGGAAAAAAGTTTGAAAACAATAAAAATCATGCTGAGTGAATGAGATGTTTAATTTACATGTTCAGAAATAATGGTAAGAGGGAGCAAGGAAGCATCTTGTGTTTGGCCCAGATAAGAACCCAGTAAGAACTAGGATGTGAAAATCTACAAAAGTGAACCCTGAAGGCAGAGAAATGGTTTCCTAAGTTTGGGTTAGGTAGTAGAAGAAAATAAGTAATAGGAATGTATTTGCAACTGGTTACTAAGAAGGTATTGCTTAATAATCCTCTTAGACCACAGAAGAGTGACTCCAGGGATTTGAGAAGGATTCTTTTCATCATTTAAAATGGGCAAACCTCCAGCTGTTTAACAAGGAAGCTCTTTCTGACAATGATGGATAGAAAATCATAGGAGTCATTTTCTTTCCCTCAAAATTCATGTTGGAAAACATCAGTACATGGTGGTTCATTTCATCCCAGAATCATCAAGTTGTTTTTTCAGAACTGCCATTTGTGAAACTGGGAATTATAATCTGAAAAATAAAAAAGAAAGGATGTGGAGCTCACCCAAGCAATGTTTAAGTCACTAAAACTTTTGGAAGTGTGTTCAGGGTTCCAAACTTTCAGTTCCAGCTCCATCCTTTGGATACTACCTTAACCACAGAGAACTAATTTATACAATTACAACTCCTTACAATGACAACCTCTTAACTACATTATAGGATTTTTTTAGAATTTCTTAAAGTGGAAGGAAACAGCTAAGAAAACCAACATCCAATAGCACAGAGTAGCACTTACTTGTCTATTTGCAATGTGCGTGTGTGTGTGTGTTTGTATGTGTGTAAAATAGATACTGGCATTACTGTTTAAGTTACTTAAGTTCAGTATTGTAACTCAATATATTGTTTAATATACTACTTTACCTGATCAATACTTTTATTTACAGAAAATTGCTTAAAGTGATTGGGTAGAGCTATAAAGATGCAAGGACTGACTTGTCAATTAGTTCTAGGTTTTAGGTGTTCAGATGGCATATATGGAAGAACAATACTAAGGAGGAAGTAAGATCATACTAATTACTATGATGAAATTGTGCATGGGTGTGTGTGTATGTATGCATGTGTGTGTGTATGAGTGGCATGAAGCAAATAAATCAAACTTATTTTATGCGACCTTGAATTATGTAGCTTTTCTTACTTCTCAGGACACCCTGTTCTTTCCAGTTAACCTTTTTCTGCATTTCTTATACATGTAGTGTAGACATAGTCTACAATATACATTTCATGTATTTTAATATTAGGAACAATAAATCAGCACGCAAGAATTCAGCTTGGATTAATATTAAACACCAGTAGCTGAAGATACTCACCCCAGGATCATCAAGCCCTTTGGTATAGGCCCATTTTCAGAATTGCCATTTGTAAAGCTGGGAATCATGACTCAAAAGTGAAGAATCAAATCCGGTATTTGTAAAGTTTTACAATTCAAATGTTCATAAAGTTTAATTCTTTCCCTCTAGGTATTTGAATTTTTAACAATTAAATTGTTGAGTTTGGAGATAGCTCATTGAAATAGATCTCCAGGTGCAGATAATCCATAAACTCAGTTCAAGATTTCTTTTTTTTTTAGTTGACAATTATGTATTTTCCTCCTAGAAGTAGTTGTTCAAGTTACAAAAATAAAACATACAAAGTAGACATTTAAACAGTGAGACTGCAATCAGTTCTGTTCATCTATTCAAAAAAAATAATATTATGGTCATCAATCCTACACACTCAAACATACATGCAGTTACATCCTTTAGAACACTTTCCTTTCTTCTCTTTTTTTACAATAATTATAATCAATTCTCATAAACTGTTTAGAAGTTCTACACATGTATAAATCTCTACAGGCATACCTAGCCTTTCTGTATTAGAGGGAAAAACAAACCAAAACAAGTCAACAATGCAAATTCCTAGAGAAACACGAAATGAGAAGGACATATAAAACAACAATACTAGGTGATCTACAGTTGTCACCATGATGTCTCCTGTTATTTTCAATAAAGTTGTCTATATCATCAGGCATAGTATAATTAAACTTAGTGATATATAGCACATTAATAAAAACCAAACATTGGAGACTTTATAGGACTTCAAAGACAGTTAATACTCAAACCAGAATGGGTAGCCTATTGAATCCTGCCATCCCAGAACAGTTGCCCCTACTCCCAGACTTGACACCCTCAAGCATACAAGATTTGAATAAAATCAGTCAAGATAAAAGAGTGATATAGCCAATCTTCTTGGCCTCATCTCTGCTATGCTATTTTTCTGTCATTGTTGTTTACTTTTCTCCTTCATTCCACTGTCTGCCCCTTTCTTTGAGGCCTTTCTGCCATTGTTCCTGGAATCCTATTGATTTTTCTTCTCTTTCTCTAGAATGTCCTTCAGTATTCTTTGCAGGGTTGGATTTGTGGTCACAAACTCCCCCAGTGCCTCTTTGTCGTGGAAATATCTTGTCTCTCCATTAATTTTGAGAGACAGTTTTGCAGGGTACATCAGTCTGGGTTGGAGCTTATTTTCTTTCAGGGCTTGGAATATTTCGCTCCAAGCTCTTCTTGATTTGATAGTTTGCATCAAGAAGTCTGCTGTGATTTTGATGAGTTTTCCTTTATAGGTAATCTGTTTCTTTTCTCTCACTGCTCTTAATATTCTGTTCTTGTGATGGATTTCTGGGATCCTGATTATTATATGTCTGGGTGTAGATCTGTTTCGGTTGTAGCTGGCTGGAGTTCTGTATGCCTCATATATCTGAACATCACTTCCATTTCCTATGCATGGGAAGTTTTCCTTAATTATTTCTGTGAATAGCCTTTTTATTTCATTTGTATTTGCCCCTGATTCTTCATTCACATTTTTTATTCTTAAGTTATAAATCCTCTTATCATCTTCTAGCCTTTGTATCATTACTTCCTGGTTCCTTGTTATTTTTAAGAGATCCTTCCTTTCGTGATCATACATTGCAAACCTATCTTCAAGTTTTAAAAGTCTGCCTTTAGTTTCTTTTAAGTTTTGCCAGCTTTCAATGGAGTTTTTAATTTCCTGATATTCTCTTTGGATCTGTTTCATGTATTCTAGATTTTGTTTATATTCTTCATCAAAGGCTTCTCTCCTTTCTCTGAGTTCTTCCATTCTTCCATTTGTGTCTTCTTGAGGAGTACCCAGCATTTCTTTTATCAATCTTCTTATATCTTGCTTCACCTGAGTTAGAATTTCAGATTTAAATTCATCAATGAGGTCATGGAAGTATTTCTTTATTTCTGATGAGGCCATGTGTGATACTGCATGTCTGCTGCCCTCAATCTCCTCTGTACTCACCCTCCTGGGCTTATTTTCCCTGGGTTGGTGGTTGAAGGCCTTTTGCTGTTTTTCTATCTTGTCATGCTTCTGGTTTCCCTCAGACAGGTGAACGGTGGAGATGTCCAGACCTTTACGTACTGCCTTAAGTCCCTCTGTAGCTCAATGGCTAGAGCAGTGCTGCCCCTCCCTGTCTGCTGTTGATCTGTGAGGTGCATGCAGGGGTGATGGTGTGGGCTGGCCCCTTCCCTCTCAACCACTGAGTGACTTCAGCATGTTAGACTGTGCCCTGCAGATGTCATAGGTTCAGGACAGCCTCATCCCTAGCTATTGGGTCTCAATCAGGGGCATGGCCCAGCCCAAGCAGATTCCACCAATACACTTTGGGCCAGGAGCTGCTGACTGAGGCAGTCTCAGCCTTTGATTCAAACCTGACTTGCCCAAATCCAATATGTCATCCTACCAGTGTTCTTGCTCTGGGAAATACAGTTCCCAGCATTCACTAAAGTCCATGCAGCTCTACTCACCATCTCCACTCCCTGTTGTATTGCCTCCTCCTGCCAAGGGTCTTGAGCTCAGCAACATCCCACTCTCAGCAGGGCCATGACTCCAGATCAGTTGTGAGTTGCTGGACTCTAAGACATGCCCAGCACAGCTTCCAGAGTGTGCCCAGCTGCAGCCCTCCATCCATGCTTCTTCTTCTTCTTCTTTTTTTTTACTTTATTTTTTTCATTTTCTTCAGTTTCTTCCTGGGTCATGAGTATTTCTCTCCTTTCATCCGGTCCTCTCCATGGTGTCAGATTCTAGCATTTGAGTTGTTTTTTTCAGAGAGGTTCTCTATTGTGCTACATCTCAATTGGCCAACTTGGATCTCTCTCAGTTCAAGGTTTCTACCACCAAGAGACTTGAATTAGTTGTTCATTTCACATCTGTATCAGTCTTTTTACTTTCACTGTAATGAAATTTCTCAGACTAAGTACTTTATAAAAAAGAGAGGTTTATTCAGCTTACAGTTTTAAAAGTTGCAAGTCCAAGATCATTGGGTTCATCAATTTGGTCTCTGGTGAGGGGTAACTAGTGGCAGATGGCATCATGGTGATGGTGCTCAGAAGTGGGAGTGACCACATGGCAAAAGATAGAAAGCCAGAAAGTGGGAAGGGGCTACTAGACTCCACCTCTTAAAGGTCCTGTTATCTCTTAACATCACCACAGTGAAGACCAAGCTTATAACACAGAACACTTGAGGGATACACTCAAACCATATTCAAACCACAGCAATATCTTCTCACACTCTTTTCCTTGGTTAAGCCAACACAGTCTAACAAGATGGGTCCGAGGGCACAGGAAGGTACCATCAGTCATCGACAATGGAATCTTCCCTAAAGGTAATCATCTTAAGGTCGTGTGATAAAAGAGTGCACAAGAGTCAGCCAATATGCTACTTTTGAGTACTTGGGACTAGACTGTTTTCCAAATGTCTACTAATATAATGAAAGATAGATAAGATTCCCCAGGCATGCTACAGCTTCACTCTCAGTTTATGAGAGAATAGTTTTTCAGGTTGTATTTGACTCTAAAGATCAGTTATCTCAGCATTTCCATTTGACAGCCACTTGAACCTCTTTGAAAGTGAAATATCAGCTTTCCAGCCCCTTAAATGTTAAAAAAAGTTTTTCTTTTTTGTGTGATGACAAATAAGAGATCCAGTTTAAAAGAAATGTCAATTTTATTTAAGGTTAATACATAGTTAAAACTCCTACTATGAAATACACTGTAATACAATTTTTGCTACTATCGCGTAAGGTCAAATTTTAATATTTTCCTATTTAACAAGTGACATGATTTATTTAACTTAAATTTTTTGTATAAGGAAAAATAGACTTTTTCGTTAAAGTAATTTTGCATTGACATTGTTTTATATGTAATTCAATGCTAAATGTACATCAAAATCCTGTGACAATTTAAATCTATGTTCAGACAGAAAAATAGACAACTACTATTTTAGTGCCATGAAGTTAATAATTCATTTTGTACTTTTTATATATGACATATTTTGGGGTTTTAAAAATGATAGTATGAGAGGAAAAATTTGGTGCTGTTATTTATGAACATAATAAAACACAATGTGAATAGCCTTTCTTCTCAATGAATGCAAATGCAAAGTTGCTAAAAATCATTATGATACTTGTTAAATTTAATACTAGTGGTTGAGGTACCAGAAACATCATAATGTGTACATAAGATTTTATTCACTTGATTACTGATCCAGAGAGGATTGCCATAATTATTTTCATGCTGCACATTAACTTGTACTTTAACATTAATAATTCTTATGTTTTTTTCTTATTCAAAGGCAAATTGTGGATCAACTTAAACAATTTGTGATTAAGAGTCATAATTATTAGGATGTTAAACTGGCCAGAAAAAAATATGGCAGCTAGCTGTATTTGGTTGAATGATGATAAATTGTATGTTTTAAGCAAATCCCTCAAATTTTTCCTAAGCTTAGTTCAAAGAAGAATAAGTTCTGATGGGTTTGTTCAAAGGAGAAAATGCAAAAAAAATCTTTATTAATTAAAGATAATGGAGATAGACACTATCTTAGATCAGGATTCCATTAGCAGAGCCTGAGGCAGGGAATGCTCTTCAAAAGCACTTGTGAGATGTGAAAGAAAATGGGTGGAAGGGGAAGGAGTTAAGCAAGGGTGTGGATTCAGCAGAAGGTAGCCTCAGTTTGACGGTAAGGAGAGCTCTGGAGTGGGAATATTACTAGTACAGAACTTGTTCTGCACTGTGCCATTGAGTCATTGGCCATGAGCTGCCCTTGGGGAGAAGAGACATGTAACCTACCAGATGGCTCCTGTGAGATACAGGAAATCCTCCAGGGCAGGGTGCAGCTGTGAGCAGTCAACATCCACAGCAGCAAGCTGGGTAAAAGGAATCTGGAAAGGCGATCAAAATCATTTGTTACAAGTATAATTTCTTTTCATTGTCTCAGGTATAGGAACTCTCTAGAACAATCCTCTGAATATGAAACTGTACTTGAAAAAATTATTGTTTACTATTGTTTAACTACCTTCCTGCCATTGAAAGGTAAACTCCTTGAGGATAAGTCCTTATTCTGTTTAATTCATGGGAGATTCCTTTGTTCCTAGTATAATCACAGGCACACAGTAGGTACTTGTTGAATAATATCTATGGAAAAGATGGACAGACAGAATCAAAGCCCTCATCTCTTGAATTTTGTAGCATTACTTTATCAGGAATTGACTTTCCTATCAGTCAGAGTTGCATCCGACTGCATGTATACTGGCTGACCCAACTAGAGGGTTGTCTCCCAGTATAAGTAATGTAGAGATGACCAGGGAGTCTGGGTATGGGGCAGATGTTCTGCTTTATGAATTCTAGTCCAGGAACTGTCTCTTCTTTGGCTTGACCATAATTTTCATGTGGCTTTCATCTTTATGTGTGACATGGTCACAGGAAGACCTTTCCATTTCAGTTTCCGAGGCCAAAGAAGAAAGAAGGGGCAACACTTGATTTGGCAAAGCAAAGAACATGTGCAGAAATCTCCAGCAGATTTGTATGTAGATGTTCCGTATAGAACACTGTCATCTGGCCAACAGTGTATGCACGGGAGTCTGGGACGGTGAGCGGATTGGCTGGCACTATTGCCATCTGGAACAAAATTGGGATTCTGTTGGGAAAAACGTAAATGGCCAGGTGTCCACAGAAAAGCAAAACTCCATGAGGCATATGGGTGTTGAAAAACAAGTAAACTATCCTCAACAACAAATAAGGCAAATTTAAAATAAAAAGGGAAAATAATCTCTTTTTCTCTCTCTTTTGTCTTTTTTTGGCTTCTCTAACATTTTATCGTGGCTTTCCTAGAGGTGAACTTCTTCCCAAAGTTAGTAGGAAATAAATATTGTCACCGTGTTTCAAAACAGATCAAAATGAGACAGTAACAGAGACACTACATTTTTTCAAAAGAATTCTTGGACAACTGTTTATTTTTATCCTAGTGCCTGGTATTCCATCTGTACACAGCGAGTGAGCTGGTCAGTCATCTTTTAAATTATTTTTCTCTTCGGTGGGAAATTTAGGCCCCTGCAATGTTTCTGCCAGTGTTCCTGTTACTATAGGAGACTCCTAGGTACTACCACGCCTATGGCGGGTCTCGTGTTTCTCCAAGGAGAAGCTTTCATTTTTTCCAGACTCTTATTCAACCCAATATGAGACCACTGAGACAGAATGAGAAATAAAAATGACTACTTTGTGCACTGGGCTATAATCTTTACAACTGAGGTGGAGAAAGAAAACACCTCCAAAAAAATAATTGAAGAGGCATGGCTGGTTGTCTCATATTCGATCCCAGGAGTCTTGTAGTTCATGCACAAATATGAAAAGAGCCACATAACTAAAACTGAGTGACATTTTTTAGTTAAAAGTCTCCTGCTGACAAAATAACCTTTCCCATCAAAAGTCATTTTGGCACCAGATTCAAAGTTTGGCTCTTCCAAGAAAATGCCTTGAGCCAAGAGTTCTGTATTTCCACTTACAGTATTCTTTCTCTAAGTTGTCAGTCATGCTGGGTTTGAATTGATGTGCTGACCTTTTTGTGTTCCCCATTTATCATACTAGTTATACTTTTTGGTTGTATTGACACCAACTCAAATATCCTGATCCCCAAATACTTACCTAACTCCAGCCATGTGTAATTTTTGAGAGCAAGATATCATCTTGGCAACTAGATTTGTTAATCATGTTTATCAGAAGGTTATAACACTGTCCTACAAAGAATAAGACCCACCCATTATTTCTTACTGGGTAAGTATTGTTTTGTTTTTGTGTGTTAGAGCTCATCTAATGCAGTACAATATATTATCATCCTAGAGAGTTTCCTATACCAGTGTTAGCTTGCTGCACACCTATGTGAAATACTTTCTCTTCTGGTTTGCTTATTAGATTTACTAACATGCCATTGTTCTACCATTAACATTTAATAGCCTGGGAAGAAGAAAAAACACACTAATATACAGCTCTTAGCAAAGCCAATCCTAATGTGGAGAAGTCATGAAGCGTCAGAAAGTTTTAACTTTCTTGCGCCCAATCTCTTTTCATTAACACAAGGTTTGTGCTCTTCCCTGGCAGCCCTGATTTTGTCAAAGAATAGGAGAAAAAGGGGTACGAGGAAGGGACACAAATCAGGCAGGCATATCCAGTGCCTGCATTTACATCAGTGATCAATCAGACTAATGGAGAGTTCTAATTCTGTGCTTTGCTACCCTTAAGCCCTGTAATTGCGGTGTCTCTGAACCCAAAGGAAACACGTTGCGCTCTGCGTGCCCAGGCGCATAGCTTTTAAATCTTCATAACTCTGTAATTACTACAGCGCTTTCCTTCAAATCTGGCTCAATTTCACTTCCTTAATGAGCACCGCAATCTTGATAAAGTTTGAAGTTCGCTGCCTCTGTTGTTCACAAGGACTCAGTCCCAGACTGATAATGTGAGTTGTGGATTTTACTCCTTCCAATTCCTCTCAAAAAGAGTTGATTTATTTCAGGACTACCACAGTCAAAAAGCACTTCTTCAGGATTAAAGCCAGCACTGGATGTTTTCATTGCAGAAGGACTCTTGGGGAGCAAACACTAAATAGTTAAAAAAGAGAGGGAAGGGGGCAGGGAAACTTATGACCCCCCAGAGGATGGTTGATCAACTTCATTAGTCCCAAGTGGGTTCATCTTACCCAGTTGAAAACTTTCTTTATAGGGAATATATTAAAAATCTCTCACTTCCTCTTTATAAACTGAGCCCTGCCAGAGAGTGAAAATTACAAGTCAGCTTGATAAAAATAAAAGGCAACATAATTCCCACATTCTTTCTCCTACCGCCTGGATTTCAGGGATTTTTAAAAGGCTGGGTGGAAGTGCCATTTAATGATTCTAGTCAGCAGCACATCTTTTGCAACTGGTTGGAAGCTCTCTTGCTCTTAGCCACACAATTTTGCTTTCTAACCATGAGATGATGCTCACTCTCTCCCTGTCTAAGCTTTAAGAACCAGGTTGCTCTTCCAATCTCTGCTCCAGTCTGCTCCCCGACCCCCATGATGCAAATTGCCCTGAGATTCTGAATAGCACTTAATTCTTACTTCAATTATAGCTTGCCTTGTGTCGCACTACAAGTATTTGTTTACATGCCCATCTACCCAACTACACTGCACCCTTTGAGACAGATGTTTATATCCTCTTTCCTTTCATATTCCCAGCATCTCATAGAGGCCTGAGCACCCAATGAATGTTTGTGCTCAGTAAATGTAAATGCAAGCATTTGCAAAATGTTTGTTGCATAACCAAAGGAATAAGTGAATGAAACTCCATTGTTGTTTTGCTATCACCATCTGCTATAACTCTGTCAGTTATTTTGAGTTATGTATTCACAGTTCTGACTAGATCCAGATTTGGCATGTTTAAAATTATATTCAGTTGTAAAATGTGAGGGTAGAATTTTGGAAGATAGGAAAGAAGAATTTCTCCCACTGGAAACAATGTGAGTAATCAACAGTACCCTACATGGGAAGATAAAAGGCTGCTTGGAATAGTCTTTGAATTCGGTTTTTGGCATTTCAGGAAAACCATTAATATCATCTTTTTTTCTTTCTGCCCATGTTTCCCTGTCAGTGCAATGCAAAAAGAAACCGCTGTCCTTCATAGTTGATATACTAAATGAGGAAGAAAAGGACAAGGTAAAACAAAGGAAAACTTTCCACAGTGGTATATAGTCTTTTTCTTCCCTTGAAGCTATATGCTCAACACTTAGCAACATTGCTGTCAATGTACTTACGTTCGTCATGGCTTAATATATTAATGGATATAATTTTTCCTGCTGTTTTGAGGGAACACCAGTACAGAAAACCAAATCCAAGGTTTCTGAACTAGGAAAAACTTGAACTTTTGAGCTTGAAAAACAATTCCATGAAGGCAATGGACATAATGTTTATGCCATAAACCACACTTATGGAAGGCTGCTCGCTCCCTCAGACACGATGGGAAATAACCAGAGGCTCTGGCTTCCTCCCATCATCTGCGAGAGTAGATAAGAAGAGTTTGGTGACTCTCAGAGTTCAGCAGCTCACATGTAACTTGGGAGACTCTCCAGGGAGTGGGAAGGTGGTAGCTTCCTGATGCAAGCCAGAGAGAGGTGAGTAACATCTTCCATAACCTCCGGTTCTCTATGTGAGCCTCTTTCCATATGTTTTAAGGTTCTCATCTTTAAACTTCATTTTTCCCTGGAGATGTCTTTCTATGCTGTAAGTTCATTTCTAAGTGTGGTTTAAGTATAGGTTAACCATGAACTCCAAAAAGTTTTCTGCTTCAATGTGAACCATATGATTCGTCCACAAGGTCCCTGGAATGACTACCTCTCCCTCCTTTCTTCACCACTGGCTTTCCAATATGCTCTCCCTCCTTCCTGAGATATTGTAACATTGTATTTTATGTACAAGCCTTATTCATTTACTTTCAAATTGTTGGGTTTTATTTATGCAAATTTGATCTGCTTCTCTATCTGTGAAATGACTTAGTAACTTAGGTTGGCATGGAATGCTCATAATTTTCCCCAATAAAATTAATGGAAATATTTTTATTTAACAGCTTTTTACTTCATGGCAGAGCTATTAGGAGTGAGCTAAAGGGATTAGGAGAGGAATAAGTGTAATTGGCTGCAAGAAGACTTCAGTCAGTACAATTAAAAGATTGTGTTAATGTGCCTCATGCATCTCTTGACATTTCTTAGATAATAGAAGATTTTAAAGTATAATTTATGATGCTGTAGAATCAATGCTGAGAGGTTGAATAAAAAAACTGAATAGGCTTTTAGGAATCTCTGCTTTGCTGCTTGTGAGGTTCTAAAGGAAATTTGACTATGGTTCTATGAAATCGTAGGAACAGCCAGGCCGAGGGCTGAGGTACCCTATGGCACTCTGAGTGTCGGTCCTATCCTTTAGTAAACTCCTACTTCCCACTGGACCAGAGAAGGCAGGAGTCTAACTGTGCGCCATGGCGATACAGACAGGATATTTCATTCATTTTACAATGGCCCAAGGTTTATACTGATTGCGCATTGATTGAGCAGCTTTTGACCTGCATGAGTGACCACTGGGGCCATTTTTAAATGCTGTCTTTCCTTTCCATTTTGGCTATAAGCCCTGGAGATTAAATACGTGTACATAGATTGTTGGCTGTGTGTGTGTGTGTAAGATCAGGGGAGATTAATGCACACACATAACTGGGTGTAACAGTCTGGTTTCAGATAGCAGCTTTGACTTTGTCAAACTCTTTGTGGGAAAACTCAGAGTAACATGGTGCAGTCTGGGATTTGAATAAGAAATGCACAGCCTGGGTGTATTTAAAATGCATCAGAATTAACACTGTTAATATATCCCATCAGAATTACCTGTTCTTGTTTTATATTTAAATGCCTTAATTTTATAAAGCAGGAGCCAAACCCAAAAAGGGACAGGAGGAAATGAACCACACAGGAAGGACTTGAAGGGGCAGGGTAAAGAATCGGCCAGGAGGCTTCTTAAACTGCCTTCTCACAAGTGACCCAGTTTTTATTTAGATGGTGCTACTAATATAGAGCAATAGCAATCACAGTTTTCTAAAATACCTTTGTTCACAAGTTACAGAATAATGGGAGTACATCTATCAATCATATCAATGAATGTAATTAGTTTTATTTTTGGTTACTTTGAAAGAGGTTGTCTTGGAGAGGACACTGGGGACTACCAAAAAAAAAGAGGGAGCAATAAGAACCAAGGAGGTCAAAAGCCAAAGTCCAACTTTTTTTTATTTTTAACTCACTGGCATTATTCACACACGAATAGGAGTTCAGATTACAAAGAGAGTTCTCCTTTTTGCATGGCTGGACAGTGCTTTGAATGATTTTTACAATCATGATTTGAGTCTATGCTGACCACTTTTGGGACATACATGAAGATGAGGAGTGTTCTTCAACTTAATTACCTTCTGGAATCTTCCTTCTCCAGGATCTTTGGCTTCCTCTTAAGATCAGCTCTCTTGGCCCCTGGAAGGAACTCATCAATGGCCCAGAACTCCAATTAGGAGTGAGAGTCACACATTGTCTGTGTCAGTGCAGCTGGACTGCTCCACAGGTCCCATGGATGTTATTAACAGGATAGCTCAGGGAGGTAAGAAGATTTGTCACAAGGCTCATTCACTGGATGCCTTTCATTCCCTGGCATTGTTCTGTTCCTTCAGCGTGTGGAGGGAGAAGAGAATGGCTTGCCTACCTAGCACAACTCATGTTCGGAATTGTGAACATGTTAGAAACTCAAGCTAAATTTTAAAACAGCCACCTCTTCACTTTTTAGATTCGTGAGATAAAGAGCAAATGCTTAAAAACTCTGTTCAAATTTTTTTCTTTCTCTTTTTATTTGGAAACAAAATCAAATTTAAAGTTGCCAGTGACCTTCAATATACCATTTTCCTAGATTCACTATTTTGGACATTCTGCCATTCTCTCTCTCTCTCTCTCTCTCTCTCTCCTCTCCCTCTCTCTCTCTCCTCTCTCTCCTTTCTCTCCTCTCTCTCTTCTCTGTCTCTCTCTTTCCTCTCTCTCTCTCTCTGAAATTATTATCACCATTCTCATTACTGAATCATTTATGTGTACCTTGCTGACATTGAGGCCTTTTACCTCCAAAGCTCCAGTCCAGTCTGGATTTTTTATAAATGAAGATATTCACTTGCCAAAAATATTTTTTTTCCTGTGGAGTACAACAAGGATCTTTTGAAGCCTTTATAACCAAAAGGTAGGCCAATCCATAGTGTTGACTGTTCTGTCTTATGCCATGTCTCCTGCTAAAGGCAGGGGTGGCAGGAGAGACACCACTACAGGTCTGGAGGACTTTATTGTTGCCATATAACATTTTTTTCATATTCTCTTTAGACACATGAAATGAAGGCTGCATTCCCAAGATTGGGCTTGTGGCTTTAAAATAAAAAAAAATTACAGTATACATTTTGGAGGGATGAAAACATGTACTTTATTAACTTTTCCCAAACTCTTTTTAGGTTTTAGGCCGGTAGCCTCCGGTCTACAGACTATGGCAATTGAAAATGTATGCCTTTTAAGAAATTATACCTTTCAGTTAACTGAAAGGGAAATCTTTTCATTCTTCTGTGAATCAAACTGTCATTTCTCTGATGGAGAACTTGAAAGATCCTGTGTATGTTTAACACAGTGGGGTGACAGGGAAGTGATCAGATGCGTCTCACCTAATGCACAATAAGTTTTGCAAGCAGTGTTGCGGGACGGGGGCGGGGTGGATTTGCTTTTTGGTAGTTTGGATCACATTCAGGATACTTAGAGACTTCGCCCAGTGCAGACCTTCCCGCGATGACTGGTAATGGGAATAAAGAACACTCCAGCCACTTGGCCGCAAGGGGACAAGCCCACGCCGCGTCACTCGCCCCGACCTTTTCTCGGAGCTCACAGAGCCTGGGACACTCAGAAGAGCAGCCGAGGTTTCCCAAAGGACATACAGAATTGGAATTCAACAAGGCAACTTGCTCCAACATGTCAAATCTTCTGCATCTCCAATACGCCACCGTCTTTCCTCTGCGCTCCTTAGCAGCACCCCCACTCCCAACTTGAGGACCGCTCGCCTCCACTACAGCCTTAATTCTAACCCCTTTAGATGTGACGAAGCCTCTTTACTCCTGAACCCCGGCTCGCCGAGGCCGCTAGTGACTCCCAGCGGTCGCCCAGAGCTCTGCGTCCTTCTCGCCCTGGCCTCCCCCGCCCAGAGTCGGCCCTGCAGCCCCCGCGCCGCCTCCTGAGCCTGGACTTAGAGGCGGATTCCTCTCTCCGGGTTTTCAGAGCGCCTTTCCCAAACCGACTCCCCGCCCAGGGAGGGAGAGAGATCCTGGGCGCGAGCTCTCCCCGGAGCCGCCGAGGGGCGCGCGGGGAGAGGCCTGCACCGGGGTACTTTTAAACTGTGGCGCGCGCACACACTCACACCCACCCATACACACACACACACGCACACACGCGCGCGCGCGCACACACACACACACACACACACACACGCCCATTTATATAGACGGCAGCCGCGGCAGTGAGCGCAGGAACCATGGAGCTGAGCCACCCGACCCCTGTTGGAAGCAAGTGAGGAGAGACCAGGCGCACCCCGGAATTTCTGTGCCCGCCGCTTGTCATTCTCCCCAGGGAACGGTGCGCCTGGAGGAAGACCAGCTGGACTGATTTGCTAGGGAGAGGACTGGGAAGAGGAGGAGGCCAGGTGAGCAAAGCAGCCCCCTGGCGTTTCTGGACTGCCTGGATTGCGCCTCGCCCGACTCCTGCCCTACCCTTGCTCAGGTGGGCGCGTCTGGTCCCCAGCTTGCAAGGGGCTCTTGGAGAACAGAAAGTCGCGGCCCGGCTGCGCGGGATGCCTTTCGCCAAGCGGATCGTGGAGCCGCAGTGGCTGTGCCGGCAGCGGCGCCCCGCGCCCGGCCCAGAGGAGGACGCGAGTGGAGGCAGCGCTGAACCGACACCGCCCCAGCAGCCGCCTGGCCGGCAGGAGGAGACTGAAGCGCCGGGGCCAGAGGAGCCACGCCGCGTGCCCTCTTTGCCTCTTGGGTTGCCACCGCCTTCGCCGCCGCTGCCTGTGCCAGCTAATCAGGCTCAGCAGCCTCAGGGCGAGGCGCCTGCGGCCAGCGAGGACAGCGCGGCGGGGGTCCCGGAGGCAGCGGCGCCCGCTGCTGGCGAGGCGTCCTCGGCTGCGGCCGCGGCTGTGCTGCTCATGTTGGACCTGTGCGCCTTCAGCAACGCTGCGCTGGCCCGCGTCCTCCGGCAGCTCTCGGACGTGGCCCGGCACGCGTGCAGCCTCTTCCAGGAGCTCGAGAGCGACATTCAGCTCACCCATCGTCGCGTCTGGGCGCTGCAGGGCAAGCTCGGCGGCGTGCAACGAGTCCTCGGCACGCTGGACCCCAAGCAGGAGGCAGTGCGTGAGTACCCGCCCCCCCAGCCCCGTCTGCCCCCAGGGCGCTAGGCTCTTGCGCCGCACCCTCGCGTCCTCCCGGATCGCCGCAATCCTAGCCCCGCAGCGAGCCTGCTGCAACTTGCACCTTACTCTCGCTTTTACATTTTCCCAGCCCTTAAGACCCACCCCAGTCCTCCTAGGACTGAGTAGCCAGACTGGTCCACGAAGGCTGCAGACAGGGAGGTCAGAAAGTTAAAAGAGCGGCCTTACAACTCACAGACGTCTGTAGGCTGAGAACCGGCAGACAGGGAGCATTTCTAGGGGAACATGAGTCAAGGATCTGCCATTCATCTCTCGGGTTCGCCTTTCGTGTCCTTGAGGAGGGGTGCAACTCCTGTGGCTTCCAGCAGTCCTGCCCTAAACCTGTAATCCACCCAGGGGGTTGAGAAGTGCTGGGTGTCCTTTTAAAAAGGACTTCTGCAGCACTACGGTGGTGTTGTCACTCTTGCCATGACCTCAGGCCCCGAACTTAATGCCTTGAGCCGCGGGTGTGCGACAAAGCGGGGTGCTGCTCGCCTCCTGGAGTGAACTCCCGGGCACTCTACTGAAAATCTTTGTGGTCCAGAGGGACTTCGGGAGGTGGGGAGAGCTTGCGTCCTGGCGAGATCCAGGAGACCGTCGGGCATCTTTTTTGCCCTGAACAACCTAAGATTCCCCCTAAGTGGCTCTTTGTGCCATCTGCCCCCTGAGGATTCCGCAGTCTTTCCTCCCTGTGCCCCTGTGCATTGTCGTCCAAATCTGATTTAGGTATGAATCAGTCTGCCTGGCAGGCTCCGGGAAGAGCAGAGGAAGGAGGTCTGGGAGACACTGGGCATCTTTGCTGTGCTTTGGCTCCATTCTTGCGACACCCAGAGCTCCTGATGATAAGTAGTCATTCTGTGTCATCTGCTCTTTAAGGGGCGCGCAGGCCAGCTCCCAGGTGCACTGGTCGCCCAAATCTAGCCGTGGAGAAGTCATTTAGGAATGAATGACCCAGGTGGTAGACAGAGGTGCTGGACTGGTGCGTGGGTCCTTTGATGCCTAGTTCTGCTGCGACCCTTTCGGGGAAGGTGATGTCAGCGGCTCCGACTTACGTAAGAAGCTTCTTCAGTTGCTGCAGCAGCTGCGCCGGTGCGCGGCAGCCTCCCAGTGCACCGGGCCACAGCGCTTTCCCTGCAGCCTTCCCAGGGGATTTCCGTGCACCTCCGTGCAGCAATCCAGCCCTGCCTCCTCGCGGTCTCTACTTGCCCGCGCGTTCTCCCCCCTTTCTTCTTCACCGAGAAATCCTTTGTACCCCGCCCCGGGAATTCACTGCTTTTCTGCAATAACAATAATAATAAGCGTAATGAATAAATGATGTGCGCGATCGGTTTTCGCAGCTATAAAAGACCCGGGGTTGGATTAATGACTGGTTGTTTAAAAGGGCAATTCCGGGGATGAGTTCTGGAAAGAATTAGGACTGCCGTAGGCTAAGTCGTATTTTACTTTTGGGACTGGAAATGAGAGCTTTAATCCTGCCTCCTTTTTACCCCAAACCACACAGCAGGGACAGGCCCTTCACTTTCAACAGGAGAGTGCGGTTAGGGGGAATGGTGATCTCACTTCAAAAGAACTGGAGGGAAGTTCTGCAGGCTGCTGGGTAGTGCATACATTTACCGTGTGTGCGCTCCTGTGTGTGTGTGTGTGTGTGTGTGTGTGTGTGGTCACACAGTTCCCTTTAAACAGATTTCACACAAGTAAAACTCAGTGCCCGAGAAGATGTCTCCCCCTTGCCCTTTCTTTCGAGGCTGCATTGAAGTAGTTAGATATCCTGAGTTTGATATCTTCCTTTCGAATCCTTTTAACTGTTTGTAGTGAAACCTAAAGGTTAATGAAAAGAAACAGAATCTTTAGTGTATGCATAGTTGGTAAATATTCTGTCTATGAATATTTATACATGAGTAAATAAGGATAGGCTAATATAATACCCAGGGAGGGACTAAAATATATTATTTTTAACATTTTTTCTGAAATTCCTGCTCTACTCTTTGTGTCCAGCTCTCCTCATCCATTTAAATTTAGGATGACATTATTCTTATTTGATGTCATACAAGGCATTACCTTCAGGTATAAAAGCATAATTTTATGTGTCCTACTTTGGGTTTCCTAGTATGCAGGGCCTAAGACAAAGATTTCCATGCAAGTAGTTTGAGGGGGCTCCTGAAAAAGCACAGAGAGGGAGTGGGAAAGTGAGACAGAGAAGGAAGAAACGTTAATACCTGTTGTGAGCTGCTTAACATTGCAGACAGCAGGGGTTCAGTACAGCTGAGGGCCCCTGGCATAACACTTCAGATGTATTCCACTGGGGTGCAAGGAAGCAGGAATGTTTCTCTACAACTTTTGCCCCTTGCATGAACTCACTAGCTTCTGGGGCCTATGCAGTGTACCATACCAGCATGCTCCCAGGGCTAGGAAAAGGGAGATGCAAAGAGCCTGGAGTGCGCACAGGATTGCCTCTGGGGTCCTCTGGCCAGGGCACAGGTGCTACCAGTGGAATCAGCTACATTCTGTGTATTTCTTTCCACTTTCCCAGGCCTCAGGTTATTTCCAAGGGAGAGGAAACCTAACGATGAGCCATATTCCCTTTTGTCTCCCCTTTGAGATTGTCTGGGTGCCTTTGCACCTCCTCTATAGCTTTCCTGCCCAGATCACCATGCCCCACACAGTTTGCTGGCTGCACCATCCTCAGACAGCTGCTTCCTGTAGCCCTGAGACAGTGCTGAGGGGCCTTTTGTAAGGATGACGTGATCTTCGGTACACTCCAGCAAAATCATTCTTGAGGTAAATTCTGGGGTTGGCAGACCAATTAGTGCACTTGGCTTTGATAGAACTAGGGAGTTGGCTGTGGAGACAGTAAATTCTGACTCCATGCAGGACTTGGTGATTTGGTTGGGTATAGGGTATGAGGAAAGGTAGTTAAGGAGGACTTGCACATTCCATGGCTTAAATAACTCATGGTCCATGATGCCTTTTACAGATATGGTGAAGACTAGTGAGAGAGTGGATGTGTTTTATGGAGGGAATGGAATCAATAGTTTTTTTATTTGAACCATGCTGAGATACCTGGTGTATCTTCACAATTAGACTTTTCAGGTGAGAGCTCAGGAGAAGAGTTGAGGCTAGAGATGTAACTGTGAGACTTAAAGGTAGAAATGGTATGGGAAGCCTTGCAGCCAGGGATAGTGTAGATGGTTAAGGAAGCTAGGGTTTATCCTAAGCAAGGCCAATTTTGAAAGCCTCGTAGGGAAGGAAAAGGCTGACAAACAACAGCCAGAAATCTAGGAGGAAAAATCAGGAGAGGGTGGTATAATGGAAGTTAGGAGAAGATGTTTTGAGACTCAGGGAGGGCTAGGAATGTAGTTCAGTGGTAGAGCTCTTGCTTTACATATGTGAGTCCCTGGGTTTCATTTGATCACCAGCACTGAAGACAGAAAGGGTGGAAGGAGAGAGAGAAAGAAAGAGAAAAGAAAAGAAAGAAAGAAAAGAAGAAAGAAGGCAATAACAACAGAATGGGGGAAGTCATCTTGGTCCAATGCTTCTGAGGATAGGATGAGCACAGAAAAGAAAAGAGGCCACTGAGTTTGGTAACATACAGTTAATTAGTAACCTAGAGATTAATTAAGACCAGACAAGAAGGGCTGGAGAAAGACCAGGAGGGTCATGGCACACACCTCTAATCCCAGCACTTGGGAGGCCGAGGCAGGAGGATCACTGCCTTTGAGGCCAGCCTGGACTACATAGTGAGTTCAAGTCCAGCCTGAACTGCATAGTGAAACCTGTCTCCAAAAGAAGGAAGGAAGGAAGGAAGGAAGGAAGGAAGGAAGGAAGGAAGGAAGGAAGGAAGGGAGGGAGGGAGGGAGGAAGGAAGGAAGAAAGAAAGAAAGAAAGAAAGAAAGAAAGAAAGAAAGAAAGAAAGAAAGAAAGAATAAGAGGCGTAGAAGAGGAATAGCAATGACAGACAACTCCTGTTGGAAGGGAAGTGGAGAAATGGAAGTCTCTGGAGTACAATACAATATGAAGGGCAACTTTCTTAAAAGATGTTGATATTTGTGGCAAATTTGGATTCCATGGAGAGGAAGAAATTGATGTTAGAGGATAGAAGCTGAAATGGGATGAGATGAAAACACCATTTCATTCAGGGGATCTGGAGGGAAGGTGGCAAATGTGGGCAGATGCAGGTGGGCTGGTAGACAGATGAGGTGCGATGCGGTGCTCTTCTACAGTTAGGGCTATTTTCTCTGTTAGGCATGTGGGAGGTCATCGGTTGAGAGGGTGTTAGCAGTGTGCAGAGTGCAGGGAAGGTGTTAATAAACTGTCTCAAGAGGAATGTGGATGCAGTAAGGAAGTGTAGCTGGATTATCTGGCTGTGTTGAGAGCCTTCCGAGATTTATGGTCATAAACTTGAAGCGAGTCCAGCTTTTCAGTCACCAACACCTGAAACCCTGGGATTACTTCATGGGCCTCAATGCCAAGAAGTTGATCCTTAGATGTTTAAGATTGGCTTTTTGTTGCTATTGATTATATTTTGTTTCTAAGTTTTAAAGTAAATTTTATATTAAAGTTTAACATTACTACAGAAAAACATACAAATGAAGTGTTTGGCTTGGTTAATTTTCACAAAGCAAATAACTCATGAGAACACCAAGCAGATAGAGAAATGAAATATTACTGCGTCTGAAACACCCTCTCCTCCAGCCCCTACTAGTGGCTGTCTCCTCGCTAAAGAAAGCCGTCTCCCAACTCCCACCCTCATGGAACAGATTTTCCTATTTTTTGACTTTGTGAAAATGGCATCATATATATACTTTTTAGTGTCTAGCATTACTCATTCAACTTTATGTTCATAGGGTTCTTCCATGTTGCTTGCATAGACAGTAGACTATTAATTCTCATAGCTGAATAAAAGTTTATTGTGCACATATACTATAGTTTGTGGATCTGTTCTCCTGATGATAGACACTTGTGTTGTTTTCAGTTTAGGGCTATTGTTTTTTGTCCCCTACCCCTTCCATTCCTCCCTGCCTCTTCCAATATTTGGTCTCCTTCCCATTTACAAAAGCTCTATTTCCAGTTTTTCTTCAATTCTTTTCTTTTCCTTTTTTCTCCCTTACCTCCCCCATCTGCCATCTCTTGTTTTCCTTCCAATTATAGATTTTCCTACTTGCTATTATCTGCCTTTCATTTTGCTCTTTATTTACATTTTGGGTTTCTCATATAAGAGAAATCATGCAATATTTAAACTTGCATTTCTGATTTTTTTCACTTAACACAAAGACTTCTAGGTACATCCACTTACCTACATATGCCTCAAGTTTATTCTTTATGACAAAGTAGTATTCCATTGTGTATAAATACCACATTTTCTTTGTGTGTTCATTTGTCGATGGGCATATAGGCTGTTTCCAAGATTTAGCTATAAGGAATTGTGCTGCTATAAACATGGGTATGCATGTATCACTATAATATGATGCTTTTAATTCTTTCAGGAAGGTACCTAGGAAGGGAATAGCTGGGTCAAATGGATTTCTAGTTTTAGTTTATTGAGGAATGTTCATACTGTTGTTTATAGTAGTTGTACTAGTTTACCTCCCCTGCCCCATGCACAGCCTAATCAGAATTTGTTATTATTTGATTTCTTTATGATAGCCATTCTTTCTTAAGTAAGATGGAGTCTCAGTTTTGTTTTAATTTCCATTTTTTGAATAACTAGCAATGTTGAACTTTTTTCATATATATATTGGCCAATTTATATTTCTTCTGAGAAGTGTATGTTAATTTCAGTTGCTCATTTTTTGATTGGGTCTTTTATTTTTTGGGGGGGTCTCTGTTTTTTTTTTTAGTTCCTTGCACATTCTACACATTAGTCCTCTGTCTGAGGAATAGTTGGCCATACTGGTTTCCCACTACATACACTGTCTCTTCACACTGTTGGTAATTTTCTTTGATGTGCAGAAGCTTTTAATTTGATATCATCCCACTTGTTGATTCTCAGTATTATTTCTTGTGATTCTAGGACTACTTTCAACATGCCTTCATTCTTGGCTATTTTGTATACACAAGTCATCTAAAGGTGAAATTTCTGGATCAAAGAGGATGGATATGGTTGGCTTTATTATATACTAACTAATGCTTTTCTAAATGATGGTACCATTTTATACTCTCAGAAGTGTATCAAATTCCACTTGCTCCACATTCTCACCAATACTGTTTAGTACCTCTGATGAGTGTGTAATAACATTTCATAATAGTTTTAGTTTGCATTTTTCTGATGGCTTGTGAAATTGAACAACTTTTCATATTTAAAAAATAATTTGCATTCTCTTCTTTGAATTACCTGCACGTTTTTATTGTTATTTTTTAAAAATGTATTTTGAATATGAGTCATTTATCAGTTATAGGAATTGCCTAACTCTGTAGCTTGTTGTTTTACTCCCTTAGTGTTATCTTTTGGTGAGTAGAAATTATTATGTTTTATGTAGTCCAGTTTATCAGTTGTTTTCTTTATGATTAGCTTTTTTGCTGTTCTCTTCCGTTTGCTCATAAACAAGTTTTCACCAATCCCAAGATTATGAAGATATCTCCTATGTTCTGGAAGGTTTTTTTTTGTTTTGTCTTTGTCATTTAGATCCATGATTCACATAGAATATTCATAAATGGTGTGAGGTAGGAGTCAAGATTATTTTTCCATATGGATGCACAATTAACCCATTGCCACTTGTTGAGAAGACTATTATTTCCCTATCGCATAGCAGTGACACCTTTCTCAGTCATCAAGTGGACTGACTTTACTTTTAGCTGACACTTACTGAATTTTGCTATTTGTCAGCTCCTGTGATAAGAGCTTTACATTACTCTATTTAAACTTCATAATAAATCTCAAAGAGAGGTACTATTATTTTTCCATTTTAATGAGAGTTAGCAACTTTTCCAGGCAGCATCAGCTAGAAAGGGATGGGGACCAGAGTTAGAATCTAGGTCAGAGTCTATTTCTAGCTACTAGAGTTTTCTGCCATGTGTTGCCACATAAATCCAGGGGAATTCCTATATAAAAATCAAGTCCTTTTGTGGTATAATCCTTTCCACTTGGCAAGCTTCATCTCTTTACTCTCCCACCCATTGCTGTCACTTCTCCACCTACTGCAATTTAGCTCTCTATGCCAGTCATACTGAACTATGTGCTGTTCTGCAACTTTCCTGGATTTTCTCTCTTCATGCCTATGTATTATGTGACTCTTTCTAGAACACTTTTCACTGGCTAATTTCTCATCATTCTTTGATACTCAGCTGACACATCATCTTCTCTGGCAAGTGAAACCTAATTTCTTTTTGATTTTTTAAAATTTATTTAAAGAGAAACAAAAGCATGTAAAGGTAGAGATAATACAGAATTCCAAAAAAAGATAAACAATAAGAAATCACTAGTTAATAAATTACATATTATCCTCTTAGAAATAGCTGTTCAAGTAACAAAATTAAAGCATACAAAGTAGACAGTTAAACAGTGAGAGTGTAAACAGCTATGCATGCATGAATCTCTGCATGTATTTCCATGCTTTCTGTATTAGAGGGAAAAACAAAAGTTAGCAAGAAAAAAAAACCAAATTCCTATAAATCACAAAACCAAAAAGTCGCATAAAACCACAGTACAAGGTGATCTACAATGATTACTGTGTTGTTTCTTATTATCTTCAATAGAATGTCTATATCATCAGGGATAATTGAATATAGCAGTATAATTGAGTATAGCAATAAATAACAATATTACTAAAATAAAACATTGTAGACAGTATAAAACTTCAAAGGCAGGTAATAATCAAACCAGAGTGGATATTCTAGTGGATCTTGTCATCTTAAGTGCAGTTGCCTATACTCTCAGACTGGATACTATCAATCATAACAGCTTTGAATAAAATCTATCAATACAAAACAGTGATCCAACAAACCAGATTCGATTACGATCAGTCATGGTAAAACAGTGTAGGTTTTACAGAGCTTTAGATTCAGTTAATAGGAAATTAAGGATAATTACCATACTATATCCTGTTATTTTCAGGATTACTGTCTGTGCCCTCAAATCTAGTACAGGTAGAATGACTAGAACAGAGTATAAACATCTAAGCAGCGTAGTGTGAGTAATGTGTGTTTTAAATCCTGGTGCACTATTAACAATATAGCTTATCAAGGCCATCTATGTTAGAGTTTCTAGTTATCCTTCTCTGCCTCATTTCTGCTGTGCTATTTTTCTACCTTTGTTTGTCCAGTTTTCTCCTTCATTCTACTGCCTGCCCCACTCATTGAGGCCTTTCTCTCACTGTTCCTAAAATCCTGGTATTTTTATTCTCCCTCTCTAGAATGTCCCTCAGTATTCTCTGCAGGGTTGAATTGGTGGTCACAAACTCGCCCAGTTCCTCTTTGTCATGGAAGCATCTTGTTTCTCTATTAATTTCTAGTGACAGTTTTGCAGGGTACATCAATCTGGGCTGGAGGACACCTTCCTTCAGGACTTGAAAGACATCGCTCCAGTCTCTTCTTGATCGGATGGTCTGTGTTGAGAAGTCAGCCGTGATCCTGATGGGCTTAGCTTTATAGGTAACCTGTTTCTTTTCTCTGATGGCTTTTAATATTCTGTTTTTATATTGAATTTCTGGTATCTTGATTATGATATGTCTGGGTGTAGCTATGTTTTGGTTGTAGGTGGCTGGAGTTCTGTATGCCTCACACAACTGAATGTCATTTTTTTTTCCTCAGGCTTGGGAAGTTTTCCTTAATTATTGCCATGAATAGCCTTTGTAATTTGCCTGTATGTATTCCTGCTTCTTCATTCACATTTCTTATTCTTATATTATAGATTCTCTTGTCATGTTCTACCCTTTGTGTTGTTACTGCCTGTTTCCTTGTTGTTTTTAAGAAATCTTTCCTTTCATGATCACACATTGCAAACTTGTCTTCAAGTTTTGATAGTCTATCCTTAGTTTCTTTTAAGGCATTTTTCCAGCTTTCAATGGAGTTTTTAATTTCCTGGTAGTCTCTTTGAATCTCCTTCACGTATTCTATATTTTCTTTGTAATCTTTATCAAAATATTTCTCTCCTTTTTTTGTGTTCCTCCCTTCTTCCATCTGTATCATCCTGAGAGATGTTTCCTAAGAGCATTTCTTTTATTACTCTACTCATATCTTGCTTCACCTGATTTAATATTTCAGTTTTGAGCTCATCTACAAGGTCCCGAAGATATCTCTTAATGTCCATTGAAGCCATGTCTGATGTTGCATGTTTGCCGCCCTCAGTCTCCCTTTTTTTTCCTTCTCCTGGATCAGTGCTCTCAGGGTTCTGGGCTGGGGGCCTCCTCCTGCCTCTCACTTCTGTCATGGCCCTGGCTTCCTCCACACGGGTTACAGTGCAGGTCTTAGCCCCCTTCCCTGTTGGCCACGTTTCCTCTGAAGCACGCTGGTGAGGGAACTCCACCCTCTCCTGCCTGCTCTTGTCACTGAGGTGTAAGCAGGCTGCATATGCCTGCCCCTCCCCACCAGACCAGCCAAACTTCAGTTGCCTTCACCCGGTTAATGCATGCTAGGCACTGGGAATTGATTTGAGAATGCTCATTGGGTCCCAGCCAGGGGTGAGGCCCAGTCCAAGAAAATCCCATGAATCTGCTCTGGGGAGGGAGCAACAAACTGAAGTCACTGTCACTCCCAATTCAAGCTCCTCCTGCCCAATTCCAACATGTTGCCCATTTGGTCACACCCTTCCTGTGAGGGGGGCTAGGTCTCACTCCCAGCACTATCATGGATCAATGAAGGTTCCTCTACCGGCTCCGCTCTCCACTCTCTGTTGGGCTCACCAACCCCCAACTTCAGCACTGCCATGCTTCCTCTGAGTGGCGGTGGGAACGAGTTTGGGTGGCTCTGCCTGCCGGCGTGGATTCAAGCTGGTGCAAACTTGGCAGGTCATTGCGAAAATGCTGTGTCCCATAGTTTTTAGCTGTTTCAGTTGTAGTTCCGAAGTATTTGACGAGCTTTTTTACGTTTTAATTTCTTCCTGTGTCAAGAGGATCCATCTCCCTCTGTCTGGGTCTCTCCAGGGTGTTTTATTCTGGCATATGAATTGTTTCTCCCGGGAGGCTTTGTATTTTGTTGCTCACTGATTGGCCATCTTGTCTTCTTCCAAAACCTAATTTCTTGTCTACTACCTCTCCTCAAACTCCAAATTTTCTGGAACTTAGTGCCCATCTTTATTTTCCCTCTTTCTCTGTATGGCAGACATGTTTACTTCAGCCTTCCCCTCTGGTAATGAGAGTTACTTATTGCAAACTTGTATGACTCTGCCTGGTTCTTTGGTTCCTATCTGGCTATGGACCAGGCTTGGCCTTGCACATAGGGAAATTCAGAAGTGCTGGTGGATAATTTCTCTGAAGCAGCACTCAACTGATTGTGGACAGGCGTTGGTGGAGAAACACTTCTGCTTCTTTGCTACTTTGAAGAACTCTATGGCATGGTTTTGACACCATTTTTTCAGAGTTCCCTAGTAGGATTGGAGTCCATTTCCCCACAGTGATGACTTATTTGATAAAATACCTTGATTTTCTGCCTTCCTTTCTCCATTTCACTTCACCTGTGTTTCCTGTGGTCACCTCTCACATAAACTACTCACACTGGAACTTGCACTTGTACTCATAGAGTTCACATCTGCAGAGGGGGATCTCAAACCAAGACCATCTGTTTAATCATTAAATTGTGAGAGCAAAGACCTGGGACTGGGAGTATGGTATAGATAATGCTTCTTGCTCTTATTCCTTGAAATATTTTCCGCAAGATTTTTATATTACCTGCATCCTCGGCCCCTGCCTGAACACTCTGCAATGAGTCTGGAAATCACTATTCCTACCCTTCAGTGAAGTCATGGTTTGAATCTCTCTGTTGGCCCAGGAGATCTTTAGTGCTTTATCAGTAAGATAGAGTGCATAAGGAACTCAAGTCTCTCATGATGCATGACAACTCTTCAGTCCCTTAGTGTTCCATTGGACAGCCTTTGAGAGTGCGGTTTATCATCCTGTGGAAAGGATGATGTCCCTGGAGAGCCACATTCCATTTGGGAAGCTTATTTTCAGCCAAAACATACACTGAAACTGCTAAGTCCTGAAATGAGCTGGGAAGTAACACATTTGATAAATTGATCATTTCTGGGTTGGTTTGGCAACACTAAGCATGATTTACTCTGGTCTTGGAAGATGCTCTTGTGTTTTCCTCCCCTTTCTGTTAATTCTACCACTTGTCAAAGCCTCTCACAGTCTGCTTATATGCTTTCTTGGATGTTTCAGTAACTGTGCTTAAGTTTCTTTTCCTCTTGGCTCTGCTTGGTGAATTTCTCTGAGGCATTTTGAGATCCTAGCAACACCACTGAAACTACTTTTAAACTCATCACAGAACAACTGACAAGAAAGCAATCTTTCAAGCATTAATAATTCATGGTTGTAATTTTTCTCGTAACCTATAATGGAAACACAGTTTTTTCCTAGACTTTGCTTATTTGGTTGGATTGGGCTTTTAAATCAAAACTACCAAAATGCTTAGGAAATATTTGACATTATGCTGGCCTGATATTGCTAAGAAATCATAACAATGGGGATTTCTTTCTTTTGTGTGGAGGCCTTGTTGACACAATGGCATTAGGAAAGTGTAAAGTCCACACAGCCTTTCTGAAAGGTCTCAGTGTCAAGGTCACTAGTCTTCCCTTAATATGAATCACCTTCAAACTGCTATGACATATGAAATCTCTTCTGTTATTTTAGATTATCTCATGAGTCTTGGGGATTTACACTTCACATGACACTGAAATTTTAGGTCATTGATTTTAAACATAGTTGGAGTTTCATTTTAGCAATTCAGCTAAATTTCCTTTCATTCTATTAAAAATCATGACTGATGTTTTGATTCAGTATTCTGTTATCATAAAACTTAGAAATCTAGCATTTAAAAATACATAGATGTACATTTAAAGCCAATTGGCTGTTATAATTAATAACAACAAAATCATGAGGCACAATGTTTTGTGTGTCACTCTGTTAAAATACTGTAGGAAAGATACACTTGGAACAAACTATTAATCACACAAATTGCTGAAATTTTTTCTTGCATCAATAATTCATGATTTGCATCTTGATAATAAATGGAAATAAACAATGATGTAGGAGTTGCTTCTGAATCTAACAAACTCATTCCAGCACTAAAATTTGTTGAGACAACGTTTTGGAGCACATTCCCATTGAATTGTAAGTCCAGAGGGTTGGGACCCTGTCTAGCTCATATTTGTGAATAACTAACACAGGCATGGTCAATTTTTGCTCCTGGTGTAATGTCTGTCTCTCAATCCATTAAAGAGGGTGAGAAAGTTGGAGAATGCTAAAATATAAATCTGATGACCTGTGTATCTATATGCTGAAAAATTACTTAAATGTTAAGCATCTAAATCCTTCCATGTGAAACTAACCAAGAATAAAGTTAATCTAATGAGTCATAGAATTTTGTGATCTTAGCATTGGAAAAGACCTCAGTGCCCATTGAATGCAACTTTCCATCCAGAGTTGGGGTCTTAAGATGTCCCAAATGACAGGCCATCTGCTTTCCATGCCATATGAGACTCTTGGGAATAGGAAGTAGCAACCCCACCTCAGTTTTGTTGCTAGATTGTTCTTATTTCACATAGTTCTTGTCTACACCGAGACTAGATTTTTTTGTAATGGCAGTGTTTTAGTCTTCCTTCTGATGGCTGGTGCCACACAGAATATGCCTATAATCTCTTTTCTGGGACATCTTTTAAGTGTCTGTAGGTTACTGCTTTGGTCCTTTCTATGCTTCCTTCATCCCAGGTGAGACAACATCAATTCCTTCAACCAGGGCTCCTAATGCCAAATTTCCAATTCCTCCACTGCCACACAACATGAATAAAGCCATTCCTTTCTTTATATGAATGACGCATTAGGTCTAACATGGTCCTTGTTTTAATCATTTCATGGCTCTGTTGTGTAGTTTTGCTTTTTTGTCCAATAAATTCCTTATTTTACAGTAGTAATTTTAAGCATGAGATTTCCTTCATTCTATGTTTATAGTCAGTATGTGGAACTCTAATTTCACAAGGCTCTTCCTTTGTCTCTGTTAAATTGAATCTTGCTTGCTCTACTCTTTCATTTCCAATCAGTGGTGATGTTTTAAAATCTTGATTCAATGTGTCAGCTACTGCCCACAGCATTTTGCTCTCTGCAGACACCATCAACATGACTCTTTGATAAAATGATTGGTCTGATGCACTCAAGACCAGAGCCCATTGGCAGGCAGTACTAACAGCATCCCTCAAAGTTGACATCTATTAATTAGCATTCCTTGGGTACCATTGTTGCAGCAACCACAAATGCAACCCCATCTTCCCATTCAAACCACATTTCTCCACCTTGCCCACAAGATCCATCATCTTGAGTGATTGTCAAATGGTTTGTTGAAATCAAGATACCAGATGTCTGTAGCATTCCTTTGATCTCCAGGTCTAATAGCCCTACCCAAAAGGAAATGAGGTTAAACTGGCTCAAACCGGACCTACTTATAATAATCGGAGGATCATTTTAATTTTTTTTGTAATAGGCAAAATGTTTGTTTGGGAGAATCTGTTTTGTCATTTTAGCCATGGAATGGTTGCATTGTTGCACTGCAAGGGGGACTGTCTGGGTCCTAGAGTGCCTGGTTTTGAAAGGCATTGAAACAAATCAGTGTTACCACTTCCTGTCATTTAGGGTACTCCATGAGGACATTTTGTCCCTGATATTCCTTCCTAATGAGTAAACAAAAGTTACAAAAAGTCTCTTTTCAGAGAGAGAGAGAGAGAGAGAGAGAGAGAGAGAGAGAGAGACCCTAAGCAACAAACACAAAGATTTTAGAAAATTATAAAGCCTGTTGGGGAGTGATAAGTGTTATGGGCAAAAAGAAACTGGAGCAGAGAGAAGACAATCAAGAAGACTAGTGAGAAGTTGCCATTTTCAACGGGGTAGTTAGGTGTACTGACAGGGAGAAACCATATCTGGTAAAAAGGCCCTGCGGTAAGAGCATGTCTGACGTGATCTCCTGGCAGCAAGGAGGCCAGCATGGGAAGTAAGCAAGGAACAGAGTGAAGGGAGAGGGCTCCAGATAACATGGGATCTAGGAAGAGCCTATTGCCAAGACTGACTTTTGCTCTGAGTGCAGTGAGTGTCCCTGGAGAGCTTAAAGCACAGGAGTAACTTGACTGACATAGAGTTTTCAAAAATCACTGTGGTTACGGTATTAAGAAGAGGCTTATGAGAGGCAGGGAGGAGGGAGATCAGGTAGGGGCTACTGAACCCTGAGGAGAGACTGTGGTGGTTTTGTGGAAGGACTGAGAAGTTGTTGGATCAACATTCAAGTTGTTGATTTTGTTTGTTTGTTTGTTTGTTTGTTTTGTCATGTGTAGGGCTAGGCAACTCAACCTATACAGAAGGGAACAAAATGGAAAAAGAAAGGAAAGCTCTTTTTCCATTTTCCCTGGTGACTTGCTCTAAAAGAATCAGTATTCTAGCATTTTGTGCTCCTTCCCAGAGGAGGAAGATTTCATATATATATATATATATATATATATATATATACACATATGTCAGCTACACCCACTGGTGTAACCCACACCACTGTTAAGATAGACAACATTCCCCTCACTCCAGATAGGTAATACGTTTTTGAGGTAAGATAGTAGTCTTTGAATTCTGATGGTTTAGCACAAGTCTCTAACCAGGGGTGTCATATGAATGTGACCACAGAAAAAATGATTCCACAGAAGTTTCTGGGCTCTCCAGTAAGATTAGACTAAAAACTAGCAGTTTCATGCTATAAGATTTCCAAGACACATTGGAACAGTGGAAATTCCTCACTTTTGGTCTGATGGTGTTGGACTGTTTATGACATGGCGGTGCTAGATTTTAGGGGGAGAATCAAGGATTGGAGAAGGATAAGAATCTGACCTCAGAGACACCAAGAGCAATTTAGAAGTGGAAGCTTTTCTAAGATAGAGCTAAAATAACATTTAAAAGACATGAAAAAAGACCTTGCTACTCTGAGGCAGTTTTCTGAGTGTCAGGGAATACTGATTTGCAACTGTGTTTTCAGTCTTTTCTGATGCTTGAAACCTCAATCAGAGACAAAAGAAGTTGTTCAGAATGTGACTTCTGATTGTTCTAAGTGTATTTAAATTTGTGAAATGAAAGCCCCACTCTAGAGTTCAACTACTCTTTATTTTTTAATACTAGACATCTAAGAGAGAGAAGAGATAGTAGCTATGAGGACAGATAACAGCCAGTGACACATAATGTTCATTAGAATATAATATCAATATTTACATTTCTCCCCAGCCTGCATCTGCACTCTGTTCTTCAAGCCTGTATTTATATTTTGATACAGCAAATAAAGCTGTATTTTCTTTGTGAATTTGGCATCAGAATTCTGCCACTTCAATGGACCCCTTTCCCATCCCTGAGATGATTCACTTGCAAGATGGTGCATGTTGATGGAGAGTTCCATTCCAGAGATTAAATGAAGGGGGAAGAAGTGGAGCAGGAATAAATACCACAGAAATTCTTTTCCATGTGAGAAGTCACGGGACATTTTGCTTTACAAATAGGAGCGACATAAGTTTTGAAGTTTGGGGCAATGTTGAAGGAAGTGGGCAAATGAGGAAGAGGTATTGGGAAGGATGCTTTGAAATGATTTCAGAGAGCACTGCTTGAGTTAAATGCCTTTAATGTGAGAAAAGAGATGTTATAACCCTGCTGAGGTATCAGATGTCACCCAATGCTCATCTGGCAAAATTTTAGCCTTTACTAATTAAAACTAATCCAACTGCGTAAAGAAAAATATATTGCATAACATTGCCTCTTGTGTGGCTTTATATCAACCCTTTGTTTCATATCGTTAAACTGGCTAATCTCAGGCTAGTTATAGGTGGAAGGTGACAATAAGAATGGGGTTCCCTTACAAATATATTTGAGGAAAGCTAACAAGCAGGCAAGCTATTTCAAGTACTGGTTTGTAAAGTGAGTTTTGAAGTTCTTCGGGGTTTTCTTAATTGATTTGTCCATGCAGTAGTTTTAGGGGTCTCTGAGTATGAACAAAAATTTAAAAATAAAACCCAAAACCTCAAGAAGTGGCTGTTACTCCTTGGCATGAACTTTGTTCTTTCCAACAACACTTCGTGTGCCTTTCTGTAGCCTAATAAGGCTGGTTGAATTAAGCCTGCTTGAAAGGTTAGGTTGAAGACTTGCTCTCTGAGGGACTGGGATTTGTCATGGTCACGTGACTGTGTTTCTGACCTGGATCACTTTTGTAGTAAATAATACTGTATCTGTTGCCTTTCATTCTTGCAGTTCCATCACTTGCCAGCTGTGTGACCTTGGACAAATTCTTAGTCTCTGTGCCTCAATTTCCTTATCTGTAAAATGGAAACACTATTAATAGTCACCCTGTACAGTTGGCATAAATTTAAGTCAGTTAATCCATAAGCAGTGCCAGAAATATGTGGTGTGTACATGGGACTCCTAATAAAAGTCAATATATGTGTGCTATTGATGCTACCACTTTTGTTTGATCATTATTAATATTATAAGGGAGCGCTGGGAAAAGGAAGTAGTTACAAAAATGGATGAAACCTAGCTCCTGTAGCTTCTCAGCCTGTGTAAACATTCTAATCTGGTAGGTGCTTGGTGAAAAGGTTGACAAAAGAATGCCATCCCATTCTGGCTTGTCTACCTAACTCATGTCATAGAGCACTGCAAGAGCAATTTATCCTCTGGCTGCCATTATGCCCTCATTCCCAGGAAGTGTGGAACATCTGATGAAGGACACAAGCAGGCGTGGGTGTGGATGTGTGCCATCATGAAAGTGGTGCAGAGAAAAAAACGCTCAGATCCTCTGTGTCATCACCGATAATGTTCTTTGTAGTCAGCCACTGGCATGGAACAGCTAGCAAAAAGGGAGATTATAGATCTGGCAAGGCAGAGAATGACTGCTGGGCACACAACTAGGCAACATTTCCTAGCAGACTATCATGCAGTTAGGTTTGACCATGTGACAGAGTTCCAGCCAATGAGATATGTGAGGAATAATTGCTCCACCTCTAGGAAGGCCATATAAAAGCTTCGAGACAATGATCTGCAATTCATTTCTTCCCCACCCTGCTGTTTGAATCGGAAGCTCAGCAGAGAGCTCTGAGGCCCTAAGTTGTGGTAAGGCCACCAGATGGAAAGAGCCTGGGTCTCTGAATCACTATATAAAAGGCTGTCTGCCAATACGTTATTGGATTTCATGTGAAGGAGTAGACTTTTATTGTGAAATTTAGGGGGTGTTTGTCACAGCGGACAGCTGACCCTGACTAACACAGATGTACAATGCAGGGAGTCAAAAGGATCAATTTTCCTGAAAATACACTGATGACAAAATTACTCCAAAGGACTGGCATTCTTTCTCTGAATAAAAAAGACACTAAATTGTAGGATCTTCTTTTTCTGAAAAATGTAAATAGATCCTATATGTGATCAGAGACTGTGTGGCAGCTTTCCTTGACTAAACAATTAGAAATAAATACATGTTAGCAGGATTCTTATTTCTAAAGAAATGATAGTACAAAAAAGAATTCTCTCTCTCTCTCTGTTTCTCTCCCCTTTCTTTCTATCTGTATAGAAGATTAACACAGTTACAGAAATGTGCACAAATTCTGAGTTTATAGTTCAATTAATTTTTGAAAACTGAACACACCTCTAAAACCATCACCGAGAACAAAAACAGTCCCATAGAAATCCTCCCAAGTTCTCTTCCAGTCAAGGGTAACTATTATCTCAAACTCTAATAGCATTGACTACTTTGACCTGCTTTGGGATCATACAGTATGATTTTTTAATATTAGACTTTTTTTTTGCTCAAAACTGTATTTTATGATCCATTTATGTTGTTGCTTGCAGTTCATTTACTTCCACTGCTGCATAATATTCTTTTGTGTTCATTCTTTTATTGATGGCTATTTGGGTAATTTCCAGTTTGGGCTATTTTGAATAATGTTGCTGTGAATATTCTTTTGTTGAATTTCTATTTTGTTGAATTTATCTGCATATTTCTGATGGGTAAAAACTCTGACTTGAGTGTTATGAAGTTTTCTCCCCTGATAGGATATTTCAAGGCTGTGACAATGTCTATTCTTATTCCTTGCTGTCCCTTGACTTTCTGATTTAGGCCACATAAAAATCTTGATCTGTTTTTCTTTAATGTAAATAACTGGTGTTTAAGGGCAAAGTTTTGGTGTCTGAAATAGAGGAAACCTTCACTTGAAAGGACTCCCCTCCTCTCAAAATTAAAGCATAGTCAGGGGACTTTTGGTTCACAGACAGGGGCTCCTCACAAGGCCATGTTTCAAATCACTTGCACACCCCCTGTAATTGGAGTTTGACATTGGAATCTTTATTGGCACTGCTTCAAATCTTTTGTGAGAATAAAGAATCCTCTTGGATTTTCAAATTGCTTCCTTTCCTTGGGGAAGGAATGGAGGAGGAAGAGTGATGAGTTCCTTAATCACTTGGCTAGATAGTCTCAGCATTATGGGGAGTTGCCTTCTCCAATAGCCCGTCTATTGTGGTTCATATAAAATCTAGGCAAAGAAGAACTTTCTACAGAAAACAAGAGACTTGGAAAAGGGAGAAAGGCTTTCTCTCCATCACCTGAGGAGGATGAGGGAGATTATTCCTTTGCCTTTGCCTTCAGCACCTAGAGTATCTGTGCTAAAAGAAAGGAATTTGGTAGACTGGGGGTGGGTGCATGGGGGAGTTAAAAAGGCCTCAAGCAAATTCCAGTGCTGTCTACAGGACTCTCAGACCTCTCATAGCTGGTGGCTTCTGACTTCTCTGCTGAGGACTGAAGCCCTCTTACTCAGTGAGTGGTATAACATTGCCAGACTTAATTGTTGGCTCCACAGGCCCCCTTGCAAGTTGGTCTGAAGTGAGACAGGCAGGTTGAGTGCTTTAGTCCACACCCTCCCCTTCAGGCATATCAGGAACAACTGGAACACGCAGACCCAAGGCTGCCTTATGTTTTGACTGAACGTTTGGTTCACTATGGGTGTGAAGTGTGTGAAACCTTCTCAGTTAAGCCCCGCAAAATTGTTGTGAGAAGCCTCCAGGGGACCATCCTGCTGAGTGACACACAGCTGAGCCTTTGAAAGTGGGCTTTTATGATAAATTTGAACATAGTTTTTAAATTTTAGTATAAGTGCTTAATTCCATTTCCTAACTGGAGGAGGGTGAGCCGATTTTTCCATGAAGGAAATGCTTTGGACCATTAACCCAGATTTTCTTCAAATACAGAGGTAACTATTTCATTTGCTTTTGACTTTTAGAAACTGAGGGAAGCCTAGTGAGGCAGCCTGTAAAGTCAGGAGTTAGATAGGGGATGCTTTTCTTCACTTGCCTGGTGTGAAATGCAAAAGAGCTTTCTGCAGGATAAAAAGCCTGTACAAATCCAGATTTTTCCAGAGGAAGTGGGTAACTCTTGCTTAAACCCAGAACTTGTTCCAGGTTGCTGTTCTTCACCATAGGATCTGGGTAAGACCATGGGCTTCTCTTTCTTCTCCTTCAACCCTTATCTTTTTCCTGAAGCTAGCCCTGCTCCCAGTTTTTGCAAAAATCACTGAACTTTTGTCTTAGATTACTGAGTGTATTAAGGGGGATTCTTCTAAACATGTTCAGACAGACAGCAAGCAAATTCTGTCTCTGTCTGTCTGTCTCTCTGTTTCTCTCTGACTCTCTCTTATGCCATTTATTGTGTGACTGCTCTCTGCTATTTCACAAGCATCTTAACATTTAGTGATAGAAAATATAATATTTTTTGGTGCATGAAGATATGGAGGTTCTGCTAATGGCTGTAAGACTATGCTGTGAAAAAGTGACTGATCCATAATTCAGTTTGCCTGCCCCACAGATTCTACTCAGCCTTTGTAAGGTGCTTCTTCCATCCCTCTGCCTTGTAGCCACTGAGACAGGCTTCTGCCTTCCAGTGTATGGTAAGGAACACGGAGTCAGAATTCCTCAAACAAACATAAGGACAGTATTTAGCGTCAACTGTGGGGAACAGAGGAGGCTGAGGCTAGGACATCTAAACCAGAAGGCCGGGGGACCAAGAAGTACTGATGTACATCTAGGGCACACATGTGACTATCATAGGTGAACACAAGGCAGTAGCTGTATGTTTGGCTGTAACTAATCAGTTCTTTCATTTTCCTAAAAAACAAATACTTCATAGGAACATAGTGATTGTATAAAATAAACCATTCGCTGTGGCTAGAGTCATTTTATATATAAATGCCTTTACTGTCTAAAATCAGAAGTCACTTCATGGATATGCAAATTTGTGTTTTAGCTCAGAGGTCATCCTAATGTATTCTGTAATTTTGTTTGCAGGCTGGTGTAAATGAACTGTGGGGACCTCCATTTGGAAATGAATCAAACCAAATTATAACAAATTGCTATATTTTCATTTATTCAGATAGACCAAGGTAATAAATGGCATTGGTCAGCTTTAGGGAGGGAATGAAAGAAGGATGGCATGGCCATAGGGTACTTTCAGATACTGCTGATGGAAGTGTAAATTGGAATAATTTTTCTGGTAAGCAGTTAGCTTTTATGAAAATGATACATAAAATTGTATGCTGAAGATTTCACTTTGGAATTTAAGCTAAGAAAATAATTTTTGAGAAAATTTCAAAAGAAAATGATTGGAAAAATTAAAGTCTTTATTGGTGCCTCTGTGTCACTTATAAGAAATATCCTCAATGATTAGCAATAAAAATTAGTAGAATAAATATTATTACACATTGATATAGCAAACATTAGCATATAGTGATACAGCAACACACTCTACTGCAATTAAAATGATGATGCAAATGGCTGTTTATTAACCTAAAATATATTTATGATGTATTTCAAAGTTAAGAAGACTTGCTGCAAAATTATATGTAGATTTTTATATGTTTATTAAGAAGATAGTATAGCAATACAGGAAAGAAAAATATCTAGGTGTTTATTTACCAACTCAGTCTTGTTTTGGTTTGGGTTTTTTTTTTTTTTGGTACAATACTGGTTATTGAACCCAAGGTCTTTACACTGAGCTATATATATCTCTATTCTTTTTGTGTTGACTGCGCTTGGCTTGAACTTGTGATCCTCCTGCCTCAGCCTCCCAGAGTGCTGGGATTACAGGTGTATGCCACCACACTTAGCTCCAACTCAGTCTTTTTAAATGATGTTTGATCATGATCCACATTAAGAAGTATGATTTACATTTGTGAGCCTGGAGACACATGTAGCTGAAACAACAATTTATTAACAACAATTATACAGTATTTTCTATATGTGGTGCATTGTGATGTATATATTTCTCTTTTCTTTTCCTTATTATATTATCTTATCCTATACTTTCCTACCCTGATCTACTTTATTTCAACTATGTTCCTTGTTTTTCTCCTTTCCTATGTTTAATTTTTTAAAGTGCTGTCATGATCTACTAAATTGATTTCATGAACTCCTAAATGGGGTACAAATCAGTTTTTAAAATGCTGCTCTGAATTATTAACAGTGATGATTTCCATTGTTGCAGATAATTCCACTGTTACAAATATCTCTTTTTTGAGAGGAGTCTTGAGGGGTAAATGCCTTTTTCTTCTCTGACTTACCTGTATAATCTAAAAACTAATGAAAACTTTCAAATGATACAATAATTCCACTGTTAACTAAGTCAACATCCTGCAACTTGATAGGTGCATAGATGCCTGCTTTATGCCGTAATTATTTGGCACTGTGAATTTTCGGAGACCCTTGGAGATTATGGCAAGGAAAATATATACATTGAGATCCATAGTTTAAATAACAGAACAAGAAAATAAAACATGATCTTACATATTCAGTATCAAAAGGTCACCAAGTATCCCTACTTGTGTCTTTATCCCTGTGATGTCAGACCAGTTTTCTGGGATTTATTTCCATTTCAGGTCCAGATTGCATTTTTTTTTGTGCTCACTCTACATCTTAACAAAAGGCATTAAGTTCATCACACCTTTTTCTAGACAGATTATCTTGGTGTACAGTATGGAGAAGTTAGCCTCTTTAAAGGTAATTTTAAATGGAAGGTAGTTATTAAGAACTTAGAGCAGGAAACAGAAGATTTAAAAGAGGATGGGAAGAATCCCAGGCTTGAGCCAGTGTACTTCCTATGGGCTTCCTGCTTTCAGCACACAGCTGGAAATGTGCAGAATCCCCAGGAGCCCCACCCCAAGCATGGCCACACAACGAGAGAGGGCAAGCATTCCCCGAGTTTTCTCTGGGAAAATCACTGGTGAATAAGTAGGGCAGAAATTTCCATTTACATAGAGCCCAAGTAAATCTCTGGGTCTATGAGCTGACTTGGCAGTGGGGAGGTTGAGCCACAGGGTTGGGGTTGGGGAGAGGCTGGTTGGCATTTTCATGGTAGGGGCATGGAGAGTGATAGTTCCTGCTTTTGAAAGGAATTAATGATAGGAAATAAGTAGGATTGCCTTTCAAGATGCAGTAATTTAGTGACTGAAATTTCAGGCTTCGTATTGAGAGCAATCTGGCAATCACGAAAATATACTTTGATGCTTTAGCTTTCTACTGATAGAGAAGGTTAAATTTATTCTACCCTTGAAACATTGTGACTAACATATCAAAGTTATCCATGTGGTCATGTACATATTTGTGAATTAGCCAATAATCATCTGTTCATGTGGTTATTTGTCCATCTGTCTATCCATCCATCCATCCCTCCAATAATCCCCTTACATAGAATTTCTCTAGATGCTGTATGTTGAGGGACATGCAGCAATCACTGAGATGGGGAAGGAAGTTCATAAAAAGGAACAAGAGTCCATGTAGTTGAGTTGCTTATTGTCTTATAAGATTAGTGCTTATTGATGAAGCAGACAGACAGGTAAGGTAAACAAATAATTACATGGGTTAACAATAATTACATGAGACATGAACAGTGCTGCAAGAGGGTTCAACATGGCTTGATTCTCGCAAAACCACTTCTCTCCCTCAGGCCTGGAAGCATGAAATGTTAACCTAAGGGAGGCCTTAGAAAATCTGAAGGCACAATGTTTTCCAGAGTTTATCTGCAGATCCCTGGGGTACTATCTGAGGAGGTGATGTGAGAGAAAGTGAAGTTGAGCAGATGGGATTCAATTTCCTCTAGAACTTGAGAATATTCCTTTTAATCTATTTCATATATTGAGATTCCTTACAGACTACCATCTGAGGAAATAGATTGTTTGCAAAGTGCTGGACCAGTCCACCATTTTTCCTTGTTCTTGTTTAAAAATTGAGCCCCCCACCACCAAAGTAAAGTGATTTGCTTAAATTTTTAAAGTTGTCTCATGAAAAATACAACAATGATACTTGTCTTCTATCTCATGTAGACACTGCCTTTTTATCATTGCCTTCTTGCTATGCAAAACAAAACAAAACAAACAAAAAAACCCCAAAACTCAAGGTCTTAAATGTTGTTCATTGAACCCATAATTGTTTGAGTTGGCAGTTTGGGCTGGACTCATCTGGGCTCACTTGATTGGCTGACAAATCACCCAAGCACTGACTCATACCAGATGGTCTTGCATCTAAGAAGTGACTGGATATTGAGTGGGTAATTGGGTTACTGATTCTGGGGTCTTTGTCTGTCAAAAAGGATTCCAATAAAGCAGGGATGTAGAATATTAAAATTAAAATTTTTGTCTTTCAGCGACACCTACCAGCATTCTGGGAGGCTGAGGCAGGAAGATCCTAAGTTCAAGGCCAACCTTGGCAGCTTAGCAAGAACCTTCTTCAAGAAAAATAAAATGGGCCAGGATATACCTTAGTGCAACAGCCCCTGGGTTCAATCCTCAGTACTGCAAGAAACAAACAAACAAAGAATAAGTTGTTTCTTTCAAAGGACATCATTAGGAAACTGAAATGTGCCAAACATGATAGTATGTGCCTTTAATTCCAGATACTAGGGAGGCTGAAGCAGGAGAATTGCAAGTTTGAGCTAGTATGTACAATTTGCCTAGATTCTATCTTGATTTAAAAAATTAAATAGCTGGGGATGTAGCTCAGTGTAGAGTGCTTGCCCAGCATGTGTGAGGCCCTTGGGTTCAATACCCTAATACTGCAAAAATTTTTCCAGTCATGTATTTGAGAAATTAATTTGTATTAATTTTCTAGGGCTGCTGTAACTAATTACCACAAACTAGGTGGTTTAATACAACAGAAGCTTATCTTCTCACAGGAGGCTAGAATTGCAAATCACGGTGTTAACAGGGCCACCCGCTCCCTCTGCAAGTTTTAGATAAATAATCCTTCCTTGCCTGCCTCCTGGCTTCTGGTGGTTGTCAGCAGGTGTTGGTAATCTTTAAGTTGAAGACATGACTCTATTTTGTCTCCACCTTTCACATCCTCTCTGTGTGTCTGAGTCCCTATATCTTTACATGGCCTTATTAAAATACTCCCAGTCACTGGGGTTAGGATCCAGTCTGATTCACTATGACTTAATTTTAACTTGATTATATCTTCAGATACCCTACTTCCAAATAAATTCATGTTCACAAGTACTGGGGATTAAGGGTCCAACATATCTTTTTAGGGTGCACAATTTATCATATCTAAAATATATAAAGACTTTTTGCAACTCAATAATAAAAAGGCAACCTAATTTTTAAATGAACAAAGGATTTGAGTACACTATTTCCCAAAAAAGACATAAAAGTGGCCATAAGTACATGTAAAAGTTCTCCATATCATTAGTCCTTAGGGCAATACAAACTCAAACTACAACAAGATACCACTTTAGATCCACCAGGAAGGAAAAAATTAAAAAGACAGACATAAAAATGTTAGTGAGGATGTGGAGAAATCAGAACCCTCCTGCATTGCTGGTAAGAATCCAAAATGATGCTCCTACTTTGAAAAACAATTTGGCAGTTCCTCAAGATGTTAAACATAGAATTACTATATATCCTAGAATTTCTACTCCTAAGTATGTGCCCAAGAAACCAAAAAACACAAAAGCATGCACATCGATGGTCATAACAACATTATTCACAATTGTCAAAATGTCAGGAGAGCCCCAGTGTCCATTAACTGATGAATGAATAAAGAAAAGGTGGCATATCCATGCAACACACTATTATCTGTCAATAAAAAGGTGAGAGAAGGTAATGAAAATTATTGTTATATGCTGCAACATGGATGAACCATGAAAACATGCTAAATGAAAGAAGCCAGTCACATTAAAACTACATACTGTGTCATCTCAATGATTTGAAGTATCTAGGACAGGCAGATTTATAGAGATCGAAAATTAGTGGTTGTCTAGTGCTGGGGGAAAGGAAGAATGAGAAATGATTGCTTATTAATATAGGATTTCTTTTAGGGTCAATGAAAATATTCTAAAATTAGATAGTGGTGATTGATGATCGCACAACTCCGAATATACTAAAAATCATTGAGATGTACAAATTAAAGGGTGAATTTTATTGTGTAATTTATATCTCAGTAAAACTGTTAAAAAATAGGTGAGGTCTTCTACGAGGGTGAGGGGAGATTAGGAGTCATGGGAAAAAGGTAAAGATTTGGAATACTCATTCAAAAGAATGGGAGAGAGCTATGTCAGGTGTCTTAGATGAGCTGCTGTAACAAACAGCCTCCAACTTTCAGTGTTGAACACGGTAAATTTTTATTTCTCTCCTGCAGTTTTCTAATCTTGGTCATGTGACCATTCTCAGTGTTTCTCATTGAAAGAGGAAATCAAGGGCTCGCTTTCTTTCCACCTCTTGTCTCTGCCATCTTTTTAGTATTTGGCATCCTCTGCACCCAGCTGTGAGATGATGAAAGAGCGTGGAGGACTGAAAATGGGAGAGTACTATTGTGCAGGCCTGGAAGTGCCTTGTTTCATTTCTATTCATTCTACTGGTCTGAACTCAGTTCTACAGTCACACCTAACTGTAGGGGAGATTGGCACAGACAGTTGATTTATGTGCCCAGGAGGAAAAGAGAAGCAGGTTTGCTGAAGATCCAGCCAATCTCTGTTACAAGGGCTGGCCAAGGACAAAGAAAGGATTTCAGGCTCTGAGCCCAGTGCGAGGTGACATGTACTTGTGGTCAGCATTGAGAGCAAGACTGGGCCATTTTCTCCTACTGTTCTGGGTGGAACATGCCCAGAAAATATTGCAATGGGCATGTTCCTGCTGGTGAACGTAACCCAGGCTCCATTAGTAATTCCTGGGGTTGGAAATAAGGCCAGGGCAATCTTGACTACTTTAGCATCTCACCTGCAGAATGAGGAATGCAGCCAGGCTGTCCACATTGTCATTCAGGGGGAAGTCAGAGACCGATGTGGGAAATAAACTATTTCTTTTCTTTTGGACATGAGTTGAATAAAAATAAGAACCTCTCTCCTTTTAAGGTTGTGCTTTCAATAGAAATCTGCCCCTGGCCCCTCTTGATCTTTTTCTTTCCCAGTAGCCTTCACTCCTGGCCACATCTGCTCCTTTGTGGCCCAGGGGCCTGAGTTCTACTGGGGAACCAAATCTCTCCTGGTCGATTCCTCAGACCGTCACACCTTCCTCCAGTTACCTTTTGCATAAGTCTCCAGGGCTGCCTTGAGAGGTGTGGCTATTTTTGTGACATTTCTATAGTGATCATTGCCTGCCCTTCTAGAGAACTGCTGCCTATCTTTGTGACAAATGTGTGTCTGTCTGTTAATTTTGTAGTAAAAATCAGCCCACTGCCTTGTTCTCATTTCTAGATGTACTTGTCACTCAGTATAAGGCTGGATAGATGTTTAATGAGCATTGTTTATGGCACATGTAGAGTGGAATCCTACAGTTTCTTCTTTTGTGTCATGATTCCCTATGGGCTTGCTGAAAGGTAAGTTGGGACCTTCCAGACAGGTTGGCAGGAAGAGGGATATAAACTAGGAAGGGGCAATAGGATGGTCAGGGAGGGGGAAGGGATTATGCTGAAAGTAGGCCAATAGCCTGAAAATAATGGTCAAGGTGTCAGGGAAGGGTGATAGGATTCAGACTGGGTGTCAGTGTCTATGAATCTGAGACTCCATGAATGCCTGGAAGAGATTTTTCAGTGGGTAACTATGTTTGGCTCATCTTGCTCTTCCCTAACCCATTCTGTATCCTCTTGGAGGGTGAACTTTGCAAGACAGAATTCTAGTTTCACATTCTTCCCAGCTTCCCATTACTCTTAAGACAACATCTAAACAAACTGGTTTTCAAGACCATGTGAATCTGGGCCCAGTATCTCTGCAGCCTCCTGTCTCCTTCTGCCTTCCTACACTCATTGCTAAAACCTCAGTTTGAGGATTCTTCTGGTTCTTCTTTTTAGGCCAAGCACTCTTTCTAGCTCCTCCTACAGGTTCCTCTGAACCTGACCTGGAAGCCTTTTGCTCCTGGGGACCTTCTGATTAAACCCCTTATTAATCTAGTTGCCTACAACACTCTCTCGTCATGGCAATTATCTCACTATGTGGTTGTTACCTGTTTATTTTTGTTCTCTCCCAGTAAACTGAAGACTTCATGGGAGCAGGGACTGTGTCTTATCCCTCTTTGTACTGCTCACTGTGCAGTCAATGTAGGCTACTTTCTGTAATAAAGAGCCCCAGTCATCTCCCGGGATAACTGCAACAGAAGTTTTATTTCATGCCAACGTGACAGTTTAGTGTGGGTATTCAGTAGATGGCCTCTCACTTGGCTATTCAAAAATCTAGGCTTCTTTTACATTTTTTAGTTCTGTGATCCCTTAGGGCTGTTCTCTCTTTCCAAGTTTGCATATGACAGGCAGATTGGATAAGAGAATGGAAATTCATATAGGCCAGTTTTGGGTGAACCATGCCTCAAAGTTCCACACGAATCCATTGGCCAGAACTCAGTCATCCCAGGGATGCTGAGAAATGTTATCCAGCAGACTTGATGAGGAAGTAGCTGAGCTCTGTACATCAGGGCTTGCCCAACGTGGAGTAGTTGCTGAATAAATATTTGCTGAATGGATGAACATTGTATTTTAGATTCTTATTTGGATTCAGAGGTGATTCCATTTAATCTTCAAGAGAGACATATGACAGATTGTAGAGAAAAAAATCAGTGAATTCCAGGACTCTGGCAACCTTGAAAAGGTTATGGAAAGTGTCAGAGGGCAGAGCAGTACCATCTAGAAGTCTGACACACAGTTAGGGGATAACCTCCAAGTCCTCCAGGGAAAGAGATTTTTAATTAATACTTACATTTCTTTTCTTGGCGGGGACAAAGGAAGAGGTAACAGAAAGGAGAATGCAAGAACAACTTCTATGATTTTGCAGAGTGAGAGTGTCAGCTCTTTTCACACAATGCTCCTTGGTAGAGGACAGTAGTGGTGGCATGCCTGTGCATGCACACATGCCTGCTGCTCTCCTGCCCTGGAGGCAGCAGGTGTGTATAGTACATGTGACGTGTCCATTCTCTTGTCCCACAGTCAGCATCCCTGAGGCCACTCCTTCTCCACAAGCCTTCTCCCATGCCCCTGGCCCCTATCAGTGGCAGAAAACTCATTCCCCATGTGGGTAAGCAGAAGCGAGAGAGCCACATGGTGAGAGCTTCCACTGAGAAGCAATTCAGTTTGGAAATTTGCTTCCAGGGACTCAATTTCTGGATAAGCTGGGATATAATAACTCCTTACCTGTGGGTGGCTCTTTAGAATGTTCAAAAGCACTTTCCCACACCTTATCTCATTTCATTCTCATAACAACATGATGAGGTAAGAAAGCTAAGAGTTATTATGTCAGCTTTACAGATGAGAAAACCGAGGCTCCAAGTAGCACAGATGACTTTCCCAAGACCACGTGGTTTTTCTTCTTCTCTTGCCGTTTCCACCCCAATCCCCTCTCCTTGAATTTGTAAACTATTTCCCAAAGAATTCCCTCTTAGATTGCAATCAGCAAAGTTGGAAAATATGTCTCATGACTGACCTTACCTCTCCATGCTGGGCGTTTATTTTTCTTGTCTAAACAAGTGGGTCTGCAAGAAGCTGCCACAAAATCCTTCCCTGTGTTTATGTCTCTGCAAGCTGTGGATCTCCGCAAGCTGTGTCCTCCTAGCGTCAGAAACCAAAGACAGCTAAAACCTTTCCCAAGTTGCAGTACCCTACATCCCACTTAATTACAGTAGTGCCTAGGTGGGGTTACACCATGGCACAGTTTTCCATTAAAACAAAACAAAAACCCGCAAGACGAGGGCATGTTAACAAATGTCTGTGTGTTCCTCACCACTGCTACCAAGTGCCGATTTTGCATTCCCAGGATCCCTTAACACTGCCTCCCAACCTCACTCAGACAGAAAGCCCACGCTACCTTGCCATCCCACTTAATTAAAGACAAAGTCTGTAGTTTCCCCAAAGCATTGTAGTCTGGTTTCTGTCTTTTGCCATCACAGAGAGAGAAGGAGATGTTAAAGCTTGACTGTGGCGTGGGAGGATGCAGCAAGGTGCAAAAGAGGTCGGGATAAATTGCTGACTACACACAGCCTAAATTAGAATTTCTAGCATTAAAACCCTACCAGCACAAAGAAAGTATCCTTGTGGAGGAAAGCCGGGTAACGTGAGTTTCTAAGCCTTCCTCCCTTCCTCCCTCCTTCCCTCCCTGTCTCTCACCAGCTCAGGTGTTCCTGGGAAATACACATCTCTGGCATCATCTCCCATGCATTGTTTTTGTCGAAGCAGAGCATGACTGACATCTAATAGTATCTATGTTGGTATCTGTCTCAGCAAATCCCTTTCTGTATTAAAAGATTAATGCAGTAAATCCAGAGTTATGGGGAGATTGTAGCGTTTCCTCTTTTAGTGTCAGAGTATTGTTTTTTAAACACTATTTTCTCTGTTCCTTTTTTGCACTCCCCTCCTATGCTATAAACCATATTTTGGAGCCCTTCTCCAGTCTCTCACTTTCCCTAGTGGTCATAAAATGCCTAGACAATTTGAGTGGAATTTGTGCTACATTTTAAAGGGGAGATAATGCAGTTTTTCTTCAACAGAGAAGTTGTGAGTCTTTTATGATCTGGTCTGAGGTCCCTTGAGTGAACATGATGTGAGGAAATGATGCTTGATCTATAAAATTTTAGGAAAGGTTCTAGAAAGCACAATCTTTCTGAGGAATATTGATGTTTCTTTTTTGGAAAGATTATTTTGCCAATGTTCAGGTAAGAATTCAAACCTGCTTCTGTTACTATTCATGACAGCTGAATGGTATTCTAACTCAGCGGATCTCTCGCTTTGAGTTGCATATTAAGATATGCAGCCATCTAACTTTGTATTTAAGCCAGATGTTTACATGGCGGAACTGAAGATGTTGCTGTTACTGGTTTGTCTTTAGTGAGTGGCTGATGTTTGCAAGACTCCAAACTTGTCAGAGTCTTCACAATGTCTTCAAGAGTGGGTTGGCTAGGCTTGAGAGAAGCTCAGGGAGAAGATAGCAACAATCTGAAGACAGAAATGCTGCCATGTGGTCAAATAATCATGGAACATTGGTCTCCTCCAATCCCTTGGTTATTCATTCAACTTAAAAATGTGTAGCACATGCACTTCTATGAAGAGTGATCAGATTATCAATGGGAATATGTCACTTGGCTCAGCTCCCAACATGATACTTACTAGCATATGGTAGATGATCAGCTAGTGTGTGTGGTATTGAAGTAATATGTTCACCTAATGCATTTTCTATCAGATCTTGAATTCTTTAGAATCAAGGCCCAAGTATCGAATTTGACTCTCTGTTCCCGGCATCAGAACCAGTTCCTGGAATGCAATGTGTATTCATTGAGTTCCCACAAGACAGAGTACTACCTGTCAAGTATTGTTCAAATCTCTCATTCCAGGTTGTCCTCTCTCTTTTCTTAGGATGAACACTTTTAAAAATTCTAGTATCTTAGTTCAAAGAGAAACTTCCATAATCACCAATTTGTCATATATTCATTTGACTAGTTTCAATTTGCATTAACCTGTTAAGGCTCCATAACAAAACACCATAGACTGTGTGGCTTAAACAACAGAAATTTAGTTTTCGTAGTTCTGAAGGCTGGGAAGTCCACGATCAAGGTTCTGACAAATTTGATTTCTAGTAAGAACCCTTTGCCTGCTTTGTAGGAAATTTCCTCCTTACTTCATCTTCATGTGGGAGAGACAGAAGGGTGATGGGCAGAGGAGCTTTCTGTGTCTCTCCTTATAAGGAGAGTACTTCCATCAAATCAGGGCTCCACCTTCATGACCTCATGTAACCTTAATTACTTCTTAGACCTCCATCAAAAAAATATGGCCACATCAGCATATGAATTGTAGAGAAATATAAACTCTTAGTTCATAATGCAGTGCATTCATTGCCCCTTGTAACGTCTAGTGTTCCCCAATCAAGAAAAAGATAAGCATAGCATCACATATGAAAAGTCTCCAAGGAGTCAAATAACAATACTTAATGAAACTCCATAGTTGATCAAACATAAATTCACTGTGCCCGTGTCTTTTTCTTCCATTATGGGCTTATATTTGTGTGTGTTTGCTTTCTTGTTTTCAGTAATAGTAAAACAAGATGTAATACGACAGTCAGGATAAGCTGGGTTATGCTGTGGTCATAAGTATATCCCAAATTCCTAGAATTCCTTATAACAAATATTCCTTTCCATGCTACACTACATGTCTAGAGGTTGTTAGTAGGCATTCTGCGCGAGTTGTAATTGTTCTAGTTTCAATGCTGATGGTAGCTTCATTTAGCATCACCAAGGCAAATGTAGCTGAATTGCACACTGGCTTTTAAGGTTTTCATATATCATGTGTTGCTAGTGCCACATATTACTTTCTGTGGTAGCCACTTCATTGGCTAAAGCAAGTCACATGGTTACATCCAACCTCAAAGAGGTAGATGAAGCAATCTTACTAAAATGAGGAGAGCTAAACTTTTCCTTTGGCAAACAACACTGATTATTATTATAATGGGGTAATAAGGAGGCCTAGGTAAGCATGGATAAAACGAGCAAAAATTGTGGCACAAATGAGAATTTTGTTTACTCAGTGCCTTAAAAACAGTGCGGCTTGTGAAACAGCCCCAACGTCTAGATTTCTTGCCTAGCTGAATAGTTCAGTGCCTAAAATGAGATTCAGAGATAGAAACCATTTTTCCACTGAGATCCTGAGTGTTGCTTTTCAAGTGTCCATACAGTATAAATAACAATAGCCTCAAAGAAACAAAAGCTCTCCAGGTGGCTTATCTCAGATCCACGGAGAAATGAAAACCCCCAAACATGCCAAAACATTTTTAAAAATGGCTCTGTCTGAGGGTGGTCTCCTTGCAATGATAAAGCTTTCTCCCCATCTTTTCTGAAAATGATACCAGCCTCATGTCAGCAACAGTATCGGTGTCTGGAAGGGGAATGGCTGAATCTGGTGGGATTACGTCTGAGCCACATAAACACAGATTGAATTAAGCATGGTGAGTAGATGATGGGGCATGTAGAAAGAGTCAGGACCTTCGGCTGAGATAATAACTAGTTCATTATCCGCCCAGACAAAGGTCAAGCAGGCTTTTAGCAACGTCAGGGAAAGGAGAATGGACTGACCTTTCTGACAGGAACTCTCTTCTCCATATTTTTTAAAATAGATCATGGAATACCAGTGAGTAAGGAAACCTGTTTTCCTCCTGACACCTTTCTTTTCCCTTCCCTGGGTTTCCCAGTATACAGGCCTTCACTTCCACTGGCTTTGAAATTGCTGCTTTTGTTTAAATTATTTGTAGTGGAACTGGCCTGGAAAATGTTCAAGTAAGTCCATGAACAGATGTTAGAAGCTTATATATTTCTCCCATTTTACACATGGTATCACACTTCTTCCTTGTTTCTAAAGTTTGCTTTTGCAGCAGAATACAAAAATACTATCATTTAGTCAAAGAAGGCTTTTGCCTCTTGGGCTATATCTTTCAATTTTTCTTAAAGAGCTTATTTGCATACTTTAAAAGGATCCAACACACAATCTTCTCTTGATGTCAAACTTAGAAAGCATTGTATTGTGGGAAGGCGTATATCCTTCTCTAACGAAGTATCGCAGTTACAAGTGACTTCCGATACATTAAGAATATATTGGAATCCTAAATTAAGCAACGGCAAATTAAACATTACCCAGAAAGTGACAATTTTGGTCAAGTATCAGGAAACTGTTATTGTAAAACCAAAGTTTCCAATGAGATTTCAAAGAATGATTTTCCCTTATTCATTCTTCATATTCGCTTTAATATGCCAACTAGTGCCATAATGGGTTGGCAATCCTGGTCAATATATTTTCCTTCTACTCCTTTAAAGATCTTATCAATCAAATGAAGACTAGTAATATGGACTTTTCACATAGCTGTCATTTTTCTTTGTAACTCAAGTTAAGATACTTACTTCACTAAGAGCGATAGGCTGTATTGAATGCCAAATCATAATGAGGCCTCCTGGCTCCAATAAACTATATTTGCTCTAGGTTGACTAGCCATGGAATAAGGTCATGGACCCTTGATCCAAGTCATGAATGTGACAGCCTGCATCTGCATACATTATAACCCAATTGTTATTTACTCCCTTATGACACTTTATCACTATCTGTATCACCTTTAGGGCTTAGATTCAGCAGAGGCTGACAGTAATAATATGTATTATAGTTGGTCCTTAGCCCCAAACAGTAAGAAATCTTACACCGACATATTTTAAAAAGAAAGCAGTTTCATATCACCTAGGAATAATTAGCAAGTTCTGTGTGATAAATGAAATCAGAATTATTAAGATTAGAGGGAAAATGGAATATTCCTTTAAATATATCCAGATAGTTCAGAAAAACTGGTAACTTTATTCTGTAACATTTTCTTCTCCTGGATGCTCTACCCCATGTTTGTATTTGCTCTGAATGCACTTTAAAGCACAGTTTTCTTTTTTTCTACACAAGAAACAAGAACAAGTAATTTTTTGAAATAAGATAATCTGTTTTGTAAGGAATTAGCAGTTGTTATGGACAGTTCAGGTGTCTTTCACAGTGGTATTGGGATTCTTGGTAACTTCATACTTTTGGAACAAAAGGATTTGGATGAATGTTCAGCTGCCCTGGTTTTACATACTGTATCTCCCTGAAATATGCAGTGACATGGAGTGAAATGATCATGAGCAATGGCAAATGCAGTTATGGCATTGAGTGTATCTATTCATATGCGATAGTGAGAAAATCTCGAGTATATATGAAGCTCTTGAAATGTGTGAGTACCATTGTGTGGCTCCATTTCAATGGTATTCATGTACTGAAATAATGCTCTATTTATAATTTATATATATATAAAATAAAATACTATAGTGTATTATAATACACTAACAACATATCTCAAAAGTATTTCCAAAGAAATTAAGATTCAGAACAAGGGTAATAATTATACTAAATCTCAAAAGCTCCTTCTACCTGAATTCTCAGTATGTCACATTTAATATCACTTTCTAATAGTTTTGAGGAAAGAGGTCTAGAGCTTGTTGAGTGAAATCTGAACAGTATATCCATGCTGATTTACATGTGAGTTAGAAAGTATCCATTGTTTTAAAAGTTGGCAAACTACTTCCTGTGAAGACCAGGAGAGTAAGAAAATTGTAAGCCCTGTAGATCATAAAGTCTCTGTCACCTCTGTTCAACCTTGTCATTGAGTGGGAAAGGAGTCAGAAGACTGTGTAAATGAGCAAGTGTGGCTATGTTCCAATAAAGTCTTATTTGAAGAAACTTATGGGCCAATTTGGCTTGTGGGTTGAAGGTTGTTAATCTCTGATCTTAACTATTAAGCTTTTAAACTGTGACCTAATTGAAAAGCAATTTATATGTGGCACCTAGTTAAAATGTGAATGCCTATATATTTAACTCATGCATATACATGTGCTTGATTTTTTCTCTTTTTTATTAATAACATTTATTACAGAGTTGTATACATACATAACACATATTCTTTTTTTGTCCAAACATGCCCAAACATGCCAAAACATCCCATCCTTTGCTTCTCCTTCTCTTAGTCCCCTTCCCATTTCATGTACAAAAAGCTCTGCTTCCTTTGTTCTTCAATTAGTTTTTCCATCTCTACTCCTTGCCCCTGCTCCATTTCTTGTTCCCCTTCCCATTTGAGAGAAAACTATTGCCCTACTTCCTGTTCTATATCTTTTATTTTGCTTGTTATTTATAATTTGAGTCTCTTATATAAGCAAAGCCACACACTATTTAAACTTGTGTGTCTGGTTTATTTCACTTAACATTATGGTCTCAAGATGCACCCATTTTCCTACAGATAGCTCAAGTTTATCCTTCTTTATGGTAGAATAGTACTCCATTTGTATAAATACCGTATTTTCTTTATTCATTCATCTTTTGGTAGACATATAAGCTGCTTACAAGATTTATCTGAATTGTGCTATAAACATGGATATGCATGTATCACTGTAACATGATGTTTTTAACTCCTTTGGGAAAACATCTAGAAGGAGGATAGCAGGGTTAAATAGAATTTCTATTTTTAGTTTTTTGAGGAATCTCCATACTGATCTCCATAGTGGTTGTACTAGGATACATTTGTACCAATAATATAGCAGGGTTCCTTTTCCCCATAGCTTCACCAGCATTTGTTATTATTTCATTTCTTGGTGATCATCATTCTTTCAGGAGTAAGATGGAACTCAGTGTTGTTTTAATTTGCATGTTTTAATTTCTCTAATGGTCTGTGACGTCAAACATCCTTTCTTATATTTATTGGCCATCTCTACCTCTTCTTCTGAGAAGTGTCTTCATTTTGGTTGCCCATTTTTTGATTTTTTTTTAATTTTGGGGAGTCTAATTTTTTTCACTATATATTCTAGATATTAGTCCTGTCAGAAATAACTGGCAACTTCGTCCCATGCTGTTGTCTCTTCTCTCTGTTGATTATTTCCTTTGTTGTGAAGAAGCTTTTTAGTTTGATATGATCTCATTTGTTGATTCTTAGTATTATTTCTTGGGTCATTGGAGTACTGTTCAGAAAGTCCTTTCTGACGCCTGTGTCTTTAAGAGTTTTAGCTATTTTACCTTCCAGCAAATTAACACATGGTTGTGCACACACATATACAAGAATGAGAAGTAAGTGTTATTATGCCTTATTGAGATCAGTGTAGAGAAATTCCTGTATGTCTAATTTTTGTGTACAGTAAATAAATATGCTCCATTTTCTAAATAAATATTCTGATTGGATCAAGAATGTGGCTATCTTATCCAGCTAAAATTTAGGCAGTGTTGTCATTGTTGTCTTTTCTCCTCTCTAGCTCATTGCATCATGACCATATGGGTTGCTTAATTAATGCTCTTCCATGATGATGATGCTATTTGCATGGATCTTTTTAAAATGTGAGCTCCGCAAGTTACTTTTGTTATGAGTCATTCTCTCTTGATGTCATGCGGCAGTTTTAAACTAGGCATTAGTTGAAATGAAACCACAGGCTTCGTCAGATTGATTAATCTTTTCAGACTGTATTCAAAATACTTTTCTTTCTTCCCAGAGAAGGAAAAATGCAATGGTTATTCACCCAGAAATAGGGGAGAAACATGCTTTTCCAAACAAGAAGGCAGTTTTGAAAAGTGGATTTATTGGGATGATAAATCTGGCTTAGACTATCTGCTCACCTGTTTGTCCTCAGGGAATTTATCACTCCACTAATCCTTTTACACTGGAAAGTTTGAAATGATAGACAGTTTCAAAAGTTGGAACAACAAAAGTAGATAAGCATAAAAAAAGTTTACTCTCATACTTTGAATTCATGTTAAATCATTGTCCTGGGGCTCTTTCTTGTAAGAGAAAGACAATCAGACAAGAGCTTTGGGGTTTTGTATCTTGGTCCTGCCTAATACTTGGGAAGCTCTGTTTTACAGCAATTCAGCACATAGCTGTACCTTCTAATCTCAAGCTAACCATATCTTTCCTCTTTCTATTTTTCCAAAGAAATCACTGATCTTTTCTAAATAGGAAAAATTTAAGTTAGAAGGGTGATGTGCATTTATCTAAATCACACCAAGCTGTATGAGTTTGGAAAGTCAAATGAAAAAAATGAGGATGCTGTTTACATTTTACTTCTAGGTAGTGATATTTTATTTTCTCAAATATTTTCTCAAATTTTCAAAATAATCATCCTTTACAAGAGATATTTTGGCTCTCTCTACTCTCAAACAGAGGAGGTACTTTCTTAGCTTTGTAAGGTAGCACAAGGTACATCAAATTGCCCCCCCCCAAAGTCATTACAAACCCTTTAGAGGAGCCTCTTCAAAAACCATATAGTAGAAGCAGAACAATCCCTTCATCACAGGAGGGAGCTCATCTTCACAAAATCTCAACAAATAAATGTAGTAAGATACCTCTTGACTTGGGAAGCCACAGGAAGCATTAGCTTATGTTTTAAAAAAATCAATTTACTTGTTTACTTCTAACACAGCCTACATTCAAACTGCAGTCACACTAATGTACAACCAATGACATTGACCTTTGACCCAGGGTATTTCTGAGCCTTTGATTACTTAGCAGTAACAGTCCAGACTCTGATGTGAAGAATTTGTTGGTCTTCTTGCCATCCATGCATTAGGTTGTGTGTGTCCACCACATCAGCTACATTTACTTCACTTTACTTGGCTACTTCATGAAAAAAGTAAGAGACAGCAGAGACCAAACACGGGTGAAAGTCACCTGAGGGGAGAATGCTGGGTTCCAAGGGACAGGTGTGCATTCACACAGTACCTCAGCATGTGACTTCCTGAATGTTGGCCTGGTACATCAGCCATTTTAATCACTGGCATTGGCACTGACAAAATCATGTGCCATTCACTTTTTGAAAAATGTGGGTTTACACCTTATCTTTGACAAAAGGGCCAAACACATTCACTGAAAGATAGTCTCTTTAATAAATGGTGCTAGAAAAACTGGCTCTACACATGCTGAAGACTAATACTAGGTCCATGTCTCTCACCATGTACTAAACTAAAATCAAAATGCATTAAAGATCTAAATATTAAAAGACAAACACTAAATCTGCTGGAAGAGAGAATAGGTAAAACTCTGAAAGACAGATGTAGGAAAAGTCTCCATGAACAAACTCTGATCGCGTAGGAAATGTTATAAAGAATCAACAACTGGGATCTCATCTTATTTAAAAGGTTTTGCACAGAAAAAGAAATCACTAACAGTAAAGAGACAATCCACAGTGTAGAAAAAAACTTTTTGCAAGCTGTTTCTTAGACAAGGACTAATATCTAGAATATATAAGGAAACAAAAAAAAATCAGACTTCCCAAATTTAAAGACCCAATTCAAAAATAGGTATCTGAAATAGGTATCTGAGATAAATACATGCTTCTCAGATGAAGAAATACAGATGGCAAATAAATATATGAAAAATGTTCAACATCACTGGTCATTCAAGAGATGCAAATTAAAGCAACCCTGAGATTCCACCTCACTCTAGAAAGAATAACTATTATCAAGAAATCAACCAATAACAAATGCTGATGAGGCTGTGGTGATAAACAAACACTTCTCCACTGTTGGTGGAATCTGGATTTTGGAAATCAGGGTGGAGATTCCTTAAAAAACTAGGATTAGAGGTCTCATTTGACTTAGTTATTTCCTTTCTTGATATCTTCCTGAAAGAATTAAAAGCATCATACCACAAGGATGTATGCACACCCATATTCACAGCAGCACAGTCTGTAATAACCAAATCTTGGAAACAACCCAAATGCCCATCAACCCATGAATGGATAAAGAAGACGTCGGGGGGATATTTTTACACAACGGTGTACTACTCAGCCATAAAAAGGATAAACTTGAGACATTTCTAGCTAAATGCATTTTGAGACCATACTCTTAAGTGAAATAAGTCAGACACAGGTGTAAATATTGCATTGTCTCTCTGGTGAGAAGCTGAAAGTGTAAATGAGGACAAAATGTACAATAGATATTGTGCAATAAGAAGGAATTGTTCAAATGTTGAGGGGGAACTGGGAGAAGGGAGGAAGGAAGGTAAAAGAAAAAATGAGAAAATAAGAATAAAATGGGAGTGAAGTGAGCCAGGTGTGGTGGCGCATGCCTGTAATACCAACCAGTGTTACGGAGCTTGAGGCAGGAGGATTGCTGTGAGTTTAAGGCCAGCCTGGACTACATTGGGGGACCTTGCCACCCCCAAAAGGAAACAAAGCTTTTATAAATAAGGAGGGGAAGAGGGGCTGAAGGGAGGGGAAGGGAATGGGAAAAAGAAGAATCAAAATACATCATGTTACAGGTGCAAATTTTCTATGATGAATGTGATCATCATCTATATCTAAATTGTACCAATAAACTTAATTAATTTTTTTTACTCCTAAATACTAAAAAAATAAGTGTGGGCTTCCAGGTTTTTATTTCATAATAATGTTCCTTCTTGGTGTCATCACTGGGTATACTTTTTAAAGGATGCCTCTTCTTAGCTTGGATCTGTTTTCTTTAGGAGGTTCCAAGCAGTATGCTCATTAACAGTAGGAAAGAAATGTCGCCTCAGTAGCTTTTGAGAAAGGTCTCCCTCCATGGAATTTAGGGAGGCTGAGGCATCTACAGTTTTAGGGAAAGGAACTTTTCTAGCCTATCACAGTTTTATGCATCTACTCTGAAGTTTGTGAGGATGGTGAATTCCACTTTGGGATAAGCAAGACAGGGAGACACTCAGTCAAACGGAGCCTCTCCTGCCATCTTAACACACATGTGAGCACACTCACATGTGAAGGCAAAGGAAACATTAGAGGCAGAGCAGCAAGGCACTTACCATGGGTCTCAGGATTAACCCTTCCTTAGAGGTTCAGAAACAGAACGGAAAAGCCGAAGAAAAAACTGGTGAAGCAGCAGTTTCCCGTTGACCTTAGCAACACTGAGGAGGGAGGTGCATCATGGGACTGGATCTGCGCTACTCTGCCCTAGGGAGGTCGTAGGACAGCACACAGGGTGGAGACCTTGCTGGAAATGACCAAACAGTATGTTGGTCACAAGATTGCACAGAGGACAAGGAAATGTTCTCTATCAGGACTCTGAGATGCTACCTGACTTCTTCCAGAACCCTCTGACCATGCTCCCTGGAGCATGATCCGGTGTGTAAACAGCCCCTGCAGGTATTTTCCCACCCTAAGTGTATCAACGCATGGGAGTAAAAAGTAGCCAAAAATAAGAATGAGGAATGGATCAGTCCCCTCAGACTTTGTTTTCCTCAGCCTTCCTGAGTCTCCGTGGTTTCAGATGTCCAATAGCAACTATTTACTTCTGATTGAGAGCCCTGATTTCTTTAGTCTCTTATCTTCTCTTCCCTCCCCCAGTTCCTCACCCTTTTCCCCTCTGCCCTCCTTTCCCCACAGCATTAGTAAGAGAGAGCCAGTCTTCAATTCAAGCATAATTGCTCGGCAGGGGGGACTTCCTTGAAAAAACCTCAAATTTTTGGGCTGTAACAGTGGAAATCTGTTTGAACCCTTGAACTTCCTTTATTGTTGAAATGACCACCTACAGAAACATGCTGGGGGAAAGTAGCAGAAACACAGTGGTCTCTTTTATGGGAAAAACAGTAGCTGGAATTATTTCACTTTTGCAAGAATTCTGTAATGAGGAGGAATTTCTGAAGGGAGAGTATGGAACAAACATTCCAGGAGTTGAAGATGTCTGGGCTGTGATCAGGATATTGTAATAATCGATGTTTCTGGGCTTTGAAACAGAGTCTTCATTCTTTTTTGACCACAAGCACAAAAGCTGGTAACTGTAGCATTTCTGTCTACTTTTGTTGCCATTTGCATGGGCTCACTCTGGGTACTGGAGACTTTCAAGCCCACAGGCAACAGTAGAAAGGGATTTTGCCTTTTAGGAAGTAAAATTGGCATGCTATGAGGGTTCAGTATTTTCTAACTAACACATTGCATGGATTCTTTTCTGGGTTCATTCAGGCCCCAGGGTATTTTCCATTTATGGAGGCCCTGTTCACTCAAGGTGCCAGGGAGGGCTCGCACACAGATGTGAGTGGACAGACTGACAAACCCAGGAAGTTGTGGCTTTCAGTCTATTTCGTCCTGATCTTCCTTCTGCCTTCCCTGTTCACATTATCATCTTAAACCAGAACATTGAGCATGTTATTTCTATGCTTAAGAATTGCCCTTAACCCTTACATTTACAAGATAAAACCCAAACTCCTGCGTAAGACACAGGGCCAGAGCCGAACCCAGCTCTCTTTCCTCAACATGTATCTCTGCATTTCCTTGCTTCCCCTGGACTGCAGCACATGCATGTGCAGCTCCAAGACCTGCCATTTGTCTCACTTTGTTGTTAGCTGTTCCTGCTGTTTAAAAATTCCCCTTTCCTATTCTTTGCTGTAAATAACTCCTACTCCAAGTTCAAAGCCCAAACCTAATGTAAATTCCTCTATGAAGCCTACTTAAACTTCATCTGCTTACTCTCCCACCTGGATGCCAAACAATTTTAATACTTTGCAGGTATCTCCTTTAATGGTACTTAGTGCGTGTGAGTGTAATCATTTATTACATGTCTGTTGCAATCAGCTGCAATCTGGGTGAAGGTAAGGGCTGTGTGTTCTTTATTCTGCTTTGCATTCTCAAGGCTCAGCTCAGCATAGTACCTAGCATCTAGTAGGTGTCCAATAAATTTTTCTGAATGGATAGAAGGGTCCACAAGTGTGGAAAAGTGTGTGCGAGAGAGAGACAGAGACAGAGAGACAAAGAGAGAGAGAATATGGAAGTCCATTTTATTTGGAATAGTTACTATGATTGGTGTAAACTGGTATCTAGTTACAAAAGAGTATGATTTTCTTTAGATGGGACTTGAAAAAGATGATTTTTCTCTCCAAGAAACAGCAAGATAATTACATCCACCCTCTTCATCAGGCTTCTGGTTAACACCTTCATAGTGTTATAGGTGACACAATGCTTCTGTATTTCTAGGTGTATGTGAATTTAATAAGAGAGAATACACACTCTCTTGACTTTCAAAAGCACACCATATAAGACTTTTTAAAATTGAACTTCAGGGTCAGCAAACTTTTCTTGTAGAGGATCAGATGGTAAGTATGTTAGGCTTTGAAGAACATTTAGTGTTTGTCACAACTACTAGAGTCTGCTGTTGTAGAGAGGAAGGAACCATGGATGATACGTAATCTACAAAAGCATAACTTTGAAAATTTCAGTTAGCATACAGAAATGTCTACTTCTAAACATTGAACATCCAAAATGGTTTTATTTTAAAAATTATTTTTCTTGCAACATTTCAAAATGATGTAAAGCATGTCAAGGGAGACAGGCAGTGCAATAGGAGCAAGCGCGTGAAGATTGGGTGAGTGCATTGGAACCAATTCGGTTTCATGTCAATTATTAATATGTATAATGTAACTCTTTGAGCTGCCAAAAGTAAAATAAAATGCAATACAAAACCCAAGCTTTAGGCAATAATTTTGCTAATCAGCCTGGTGGTTCATTTTGTCACTTAAGTGATTAAACAAATTTTTCCAGGATTACTGTTCTTTTTGGCATTGTATTGATTACACTGATAATAATTGAGCATTGAAAAGGTGTTCATAGAAGTTACAGTGTGAGGGCCAGGGATTTAGCTCAGCAGTATAAGCACCTGCCTGGCAAGTGAGAGATTGTGAGTTTGATCCCTGGTACAAAAAAAAAAGGTACAGTGTGATCAGCACATTTAACACATTTGCATAACCCATAATAGGGCTTCAGAATATTCTGTGAAGCCATTCTAGTGATTTACATTTGGATGAGGAAAATAAGTAGACACAGATTTTGTGCATCACTATTGTGCCTTTGGTTAATTCTGTCATTTTCCATTTTGTCAACAATGACCTCCATTTGCAGCCACATTTGCAAAAGTCTCATTTTAAGGAACTCAGATCAGGATCAAGTTTACCACCTGAAAGCATGTTTATGAATAACTTCAAAAACGGCATATGCTACAAAAGCACAGTCTTCATTTTTGTTATTTGTTGTGGAGTTCTCAACTCTCCTCTAAAGCATAGAGCCCGTTATTTTCACTAGCAAGGTGCACCCTGTCTTTGCCTATCAAGGAATTTTTCTGACAAAGCAAAGCAGCAAGAAATCAAGGAAAAAAGAAAATATAAACAATAAGCCAAATTATAATATATTTGGGAATGTCTTAACATTACCAGAGAGCATCAGCTTTTTTATTTTATGAAAAAGTAAAACAAAATTTATAACAAAATAAAAAGACAATAACAACAGTTAATACACTGCCCACCATAATCTTCAAAATAGTTACACAGAGTACAAGATATAGACCAGAAAGATTCTTATAGAGAAGAAACGAACAGGCAATAATACAAACCTTTCTTTTCAATGCACTAAGATAGCCTAGTATAAATGAAACAAAATCATTGATTCTCAGAATGCTGAAGTCTTTTCATTATCATTCATTAAAAAAAATTTAGACATAGAGATGACCTCTTCATCACCCTGGGAAGGGCTGTTCCTTCTGAGCACTTTTAGCTTTCAGTCCTGGGGAAAAGTTCACAAGCAGTTTCTCTAACTTGGCCTTCCTGGAGTCTATCCTCAGAACCCTCACTGTAAATATTTTTCCTGCAATATTATGTTAGAATCTTTATGGGTTAATATATACTCTTTCCTCTTTTTGTGTGGTACTGAGGATTGAAACTAGGGCCTTGTGCATACTGTGCTTTCTTTTAACTGCAGCCTGTCGGGGCACCGTGCTTTCTCTCTCCTCACCCTTTGTTACCCTCAATCCAAAGCCTAAGAGGTTGGCAATTCCCTCCACTTCTTCTAGATTCCAGCTGACCTGGTAGAAAAGAAAAATACCTATGCTCAAAAGGTTTGTGAAACCTCCAGTCTCCAGAAAGAATCGAAGCCTATTAAACTTTCTCAAAGGTCTGGACCAAGGATCCTTTCTCAAAGTGTGCCTTCATTACAATGTTTGTTCAGCCCTTCTGATTCTTAAGGGAAAGAAAGAGGAGAATTGGAAAGAGACTGAGGAAGAGAGTGAGTCAGAGAATTGATGAAGAAAACTAAGAAAAAGTGGAGAGGAAGGAAGAGGAAGCATTGGAGGAGGAGGCCGAGGACAAGGAGGAAGAACAGGAGGAGGAGGAAGAGGAGGAGGAGGAGGAGAACGAGGAAAGATGGAGAGAAAGACTCCAAAAGCAAGGAACAAATAGAGGAGAATATTAATTCAGGATAGAGACAGAGAAGTCTAAGTTACACAGCTAAGGTTTTCATAGCAGAGATTCCTTTTTCCTGTTCTTGTATGTACATTGGTGGTAGGATAAAAAGTAAATGGGATTATTTTTCTATAATTTTTTTTTGCAGTTTTATCTTCATGTCCTTATGGTTTAATATATATTCTTCCTCTTTTTGTGTGGTACTGTTAAATTCATCTTGAACTAGGTTTATTATACTTTTATAAATATAGTTACCTTTTTAAAATGTGCAGTCTGCACATATAAAAGGTATGTCCTTTTTGTGGGTGTATCTTTCTTTAAAATCTTCATGGTCTGCCATCAGTACTTGGAACAGTGGAAAATTGGGTTCTGAACTATTACCATGATTTGCATTGAAATTTTCTATTGGAACTTTTTTCTTTCCCAAGTGGACCTTGTAAATTTGATCATAAACTTCCATAATCTAGTCTGTGTCTCAGAATAGTAAAACTTAGAGCCTTGGGCTGTCATTTCTGCTTTGAAGCAAGAGCAAAAATATAGATGAAATGTGCATGTGGAAAGCATGAAAAGAAAATAAGTCCCTTTTTTGCAGTGGAAAACCCTGGTGACATTTGTTTTTCGATGCTTAAATTTTTATAATGTTATTTCAATTTGGTCTGCTGTTATGAGAATCATGTAGGTGCCAATGTTTGCACTTGCATGATTAAAAGAGAGAACATATGTAGATTTTGAGTAGTTAGAAGTTCTAGAAGGTAAGAAACCATTAGTCATGATCATGAACCACCCAACCCAAGATTCTACTGTCATCCTGCTGTACAGTTTGTGCAATGAAAAGCTAAAATTCTTCCCCTAGATCACACTAAAACATGAGGTATTATTTTTCCTGTTGTCATAATTTTGAATTATTAAAGTGTACTATTCATAAATACTTTTAGAATAAGTAATTCTTAAAGCTTTTCTGCTATTTCTGGATATTGTGAGCAAGTTTTTTTTTTTTAACCTTATTCATGAACTTGGTGGATTTATAAATTTCTATTGTTTTAACCTTGGATTTTTGGTAGCTGCATGGTGGCTGTAGATGAATTCTTTTACTCCTGTATGCCATAGAATTTTACATCAGCACACAGTGTGATGATTCCTTCCCTTTTCTAAAAGGAGATTATATTTTAATATTTACAGCTAGTATTAACAAATACTATCTAATGGAAACAATTAAAGAAGCCAAAAATAATTTGCCAAAGTATATAATCCCTTTACTAATGCTTTGTTTATTCATTCCACCATTAACCTGACTTTCATTTTCTTATTACCCTATTTTTAATTCAGCCACTCAGACCTCTATGCACCCATTCACCTATCTGCCCCAGTCATTCACCTGTCCATGCATTCAACCACTCATTCATCCATCTATGCATCCATCCATCCATCCACCAATCCATCCATCCATCCACCAATCCATTCATCCCTCCGCCTGCCCATCTATTTATTACTTACTAGACAGGTGCTGAGGGCTTATCTCATACCTATTTTGGCGCTGTCGAACACAAAATTGAAAAAGTAATTCCTGTCCGTTTGAAGCTGAAAATCCACATGGGCAGACAGAATAGAATCTTTATAAATATTTTGAACTTCCTAATGGAAATGCATTATTAAGATTTACAGTGATATAATCACAGTAAATGTGGGTTGGCATTCTTTAATAGCTATCATTTTAACAGACAATGCCAGTTTCTCCTTTGGCAACTGAACATTCTTTTGTTGTATTCTTTTAACTTAGTCACAGTGATAGCATTTTGTAATGATATGCCATTGAAATGCAAGTAAGAAATATAGAGGCAGGTGTTACAGGAGGTTGAAGGACTTCTAGAATGTGGGGCTTCAGTTGGGGTACATAGGTGAGAATTTACTGGTTTTAGATGTATTTGCAATCTGGGCTTGCTATCTTCTTTTTCAGTAGCAGGAAACTAATGACTTTTTATTTCTCAGGAGGGAGAGAACAGGGGTGGTTTCTAAACTGCAAAGTACAATTGTTTAGATTTTCAAGTAGCATTATAAGCTCCCCCAGGCAGTCACATCAAAGGTGTGGTGTGTGTGTGTGCGTGTGTGTGTGTGTGTGTGTGTGTGCGCGTATTGGTCTGGATTGTGGAGACAGACATGATCTCTCAGACCTGGATTTCATTTTATTGCTTGGGAAATAAGTTAGTGTATATTATTTCAGGTTCAGAGAGATTTTTTTTCTCTATCTTGTTTTCTAGCCACCAAATCTGTATTTGCATTTTAATTAAAAAAGAAGACAACTGTTAGAGATGAAATTTGGATGAAAGCTGTGACTATTTGCCCTTTGGAAGAGCAGTGTTAACATAAACCTACCTATTGAAAACCATAATTTAAAACTTTGATGCTGTGGCTTATTTTTTCTTTTTTGTCTTTGTACTTTTAATTAATATTTTTCTTACTGAAAAATGAGGTATAACTGAATACACTAATGTAAACAAATCTTAAGTACGTGGCTTGATAAATTTTTGGTGTGTACACACTCATGTAACCACCAATCAGGTCCAGAAAGTTCCCTCATGGCAATTTTCACCAATACTCCTACCTTGCCTTGTGCAGTAGTAGCTACTATTCTAACCTCTGTTATTGTCGATTCATTTGAGCTGTTTTTGAATTTCAGAGAAATGAAATCAAACAGTATGTATCATTGTGTCAGGTTTTTTTGATGAATACTATGCCTACAAGATCCATTTATTTTTTTAAAAATTGTTATGGATGCACAAAAACATGAAAGTTGTATGTCATAATGGGGTTCCATGTAGTGTTTGATACATGTGTACAGTGGTTGATGCTTAAATCAGGTTAAACATATTTATTTCATCAAACATTTATCATTTCCTTTCAGTAAAAACATTCTAAATCCTTTCCTCTAGCTTTTCAAAATATATAGCAGAACCTTGTAATCTATATGGTTACCATACTGTGGAATAGTACCCAGATCTTCTTGTTCCTGGCACTTGGTACCCACAGATCAACTTCTCTCCACCCCCATACCACTGTTCCTGGCCTCAAATAACCTCTACTCTGTTGTCAACTTCTATGAGGTCAGCTTCTATAGATTCCACATATTCATCTATGTTATTGAGCTTTTTATGAATTTGAGTATTTTATATGCTTACTGGTTTTTGAATGTGACTGCATCACTTTCCTTGTGTGTTCTTTATACCATAGTGAGATTTATAGAAAAGATTCTATTTCTTTCCATTACATGTGGTGGTTTGTCTCTCTCCTCCATTGTGTGATTGAGGTCCATATTCATCAATTTGTTGATTATTTTTGTATCTATTATGTACTCAGCATCACCAGGGATGAAAGAAATACAGTGCAGCCCCTGCCATCACATACCTCACAATATATTTAAAATAAGTAAATCATATTCTTTTATTCACAGTATTGGGCAATAAAATTATCAAGATTCTGCATAAAATCTAAGAAAGTAGAATTTGCTGTCTGAGTTGTTTTTATTTAGGTTTGTCCATCTTCTTTGTTTTGTTTTGGCAACAGGAATTAGTCCTAGTGACAAGGCAGCTAATGGCTCAATGCATCAATTTGTAAGTTTTAACTGAAAACCTCAGCATGCGCCTCCTCCACTGGTTTGCTTCTAGTTCTGGGCTTCTCCTTTTCGGCACCATCGACATGGGGCTGGATCTTTCTGTACCAATAGAGGCTTTCATATACCAATAGGGGCATACATATACATCCCTGGCTTCTACTCACTAGGTACCAGGAGCACTCATGATTCTTGCCCAATTTGACACAACCAAAAGTGTCCTTAGACATTGCCAGATGTTTCCGAAGGGAGAATCACACCTGACTGAGAAGCACTTTCCTAAACATATTGCTGTTGCTTGCATTTTAGTTTACAGATTTTCTGTGCACATCTAGGAGGAAGAACCTGTAAGACACTTTGAAGGAGTGAGTACAATAGGCTCCAAGTTCTCTATTTTTCATGTACTTGGATGCACAAAGAACACAGATTTCTCTTCTAATAGTGGACAATAGTATTAAAAAATACGAAGATAGAAGTTGGGAAGGTTTGATGCTAGATGGGTCAAATTTAAGAGTAGTCAGGTACTTTGGCATCTTGGAAGCTGAGGCAAGATGATTACTTGAGCCCAGTAGTTTGAGGCCAGCCTGGGCCGCACAGTAAGATCTCATCTCAAAGGATAAAATAAAATGGCACAATTCTGAAGAATGTGCCAGCAGTCTGAATCGTCATGTGGTTTTTTGAACTTATGAAAATTCAAGAACGCTTAAGACCACCACAGTTTGGAACTATGCCTTGCGTAATAGGCTTGGGGTACGCAAAAAATTCCTATACTGCATTTAATTATGGGTTTTGATCAGGGCTCCAATTGGCATTTGCAGCTGAGATGTGATCAGAGTAGGTCCTGTCCTTAAATACAAGAAAACTTGAATAATAGAAGCACTGTGCCAATGTTATTTCACTTATTTACTTAGAACCTCCTTGGTTCCAGAAAGGATTTAAGTTATTCCTATCATTGCATATGCTACTTAACACTAGTTTAAATATTATCCAGTGAAAGCTATGGAGAAAGGAATACTATCATCAGAAGGCTGAGAAGGCATCTCCTCCTCCACTCAAGCTTCAAAAAGGACCACCCTTAACCAGACAGTCCGGTAACTCATGAATTAATTAGAGACTTGGAAAGGTTAGAATGAGAACCTTGTCTGTCTTGCCGCTGGCCCTCTGTCTGCTCGGTTACCTCCTGGTTAGGAACTTTTGGCAACCTTGAGGTTGAGGATGAGTTACCTTGGCAGGCTTGAGTGGGCATCACAGATGTCCAAAAGAATCTCAGCTTAGTTTCAGGCAACTCTGTCACTGAATTTTATGCTTGTGTTCAAAACATTCCATTTTTCCATCTGTAAAATGGAGATAATGGGCCCTCACCTTGCAGGGCTGTTGGGAGGATTAATTAGCTAATGTTCCTCAAGTGCTTTGAAGATGAAAAGGCTTGTGGAAATGCTAAGTAGTATTAAGAAAGGTGGTGCACATCTGCTGGAAGTACTTTCGGTTTCTTGTTCTCTTGTCAGGAGTTGTGTTCCTCTTGATTTTTACTTATGTTTTATGGAACAAAGTGGGCAGGACAGTGCACTGACCAATACAGGACAATGGTGCTGCCTTATTTTATGCCTTGGTACTAATTTGGCTTATTAATTGGTGTGACTTCTGAGGGTCTCTAACTCAGAATGTTTTAATCAACAAGCTCTGGTTGTCATCCAAGGTGAGCTTCATGTATTTGGAGATGGGAGGAGAAGAGGGGATAGCAGAGATCAAGATGGTCCTGAGTTGGATGCCCCCAAAGGATTTCTTACAATGGAGGTCATTTTTATATTACGAAAAGTAAGAAGACCGCAAATGAGAGGGAAGCTGCTAGGCAAATGCTTCCGTGTTTCCCTCCCTACTTTAACAAATGGAAAAGAATTTTCACTGACCCAGCAGTAGCTTGCTTCTCAAGGCTGGCATTGCCTTCTGATTACGTCTTTCACAAGGTGAAATATTCCTTCCCAGTCCAGTTTTAAAAGTGGGGTCCCACATAGATTCCAAAATTGTCAGCATGGGTTAATGGGACAGGCTGATCGCAGCTAATCAACTCATCTTTTGCTGCCCTAAGGTTTGTGTATTGGGGTGGAGCTCACATTAGGGGCTGGATGGAGGGCTGTGTTGAGAATCATGTCTGCCACTCTTAACCTGGTCGCTTCTTTAGATAACTTTACAATCTTCTCATTTTCTTAGGCATGTTTGTGAGTTATCCTGAAATCAAGAGTTATAATTCCTTTGAGTTATTCTGTTCTGAAACAAGAAAAATGATAACCATCAACTCTACTCAGTAGTTTGTTGGCTTACTTATAATGTGAAAAATTTGAATTTGTTTGAAGTTTCTGATCGTTAATTTTGAAAATGCCCTTGCATTTCAGGATGTGCTCCTGAAATGCCAAAGGCAAACCAGATTTTGGTTACATTAGGGGGTCCCAAAAGAGTTTTCCATTTTAAAGTGAATCCTTATATAAGTCAATGGATCGGGTATATTCTGCATCTTACAGGAACTTATATCAGCTGACTTTGTCAAGTGAGTGTGTTTGGGCATAGTGATGAGGCTAAATCTCAATAGGAGTGATCCTCTGGAAAGTATTGTGCTTATGTCATTTTGATGGAGCTGATCATAGGGTCAGGAAAATGGGAAAAAGTTGAGACACTAACATCTGTAACTTTCTCTCTTTAAAGTAGATCTGGGTATGATCTGCCTGGTACTCATTCTTCTAAAACTGAGTTCCCTGGATTCTCTTTTCTTCAGAGGCTTCTTGGCAGCCTTCCAAAGAATGGCAGAGTTCATTCTGATCACTGTCCAGTTGACTGTGATGGAGCTCAACCTGTCAGATTCACAGAAAAATGCCTGTTACATAATCCAGCTGTTCCTTAAACATGCTCCTTAAGAGGTAGTTCCATTTGTTAGCTGTCAGAGCAATGTAGAGGAATTATTCCAGACCCTCGAGTGTCATCATCTACCCTTGTTTATAGACCAATTTCTTTCTCCATTAGCCAATCAGTGTTTGGCAAAGTGAAAGTACGAACTAAGCATTGTCTCTGTTAAGTTGCTGCCCTAGCTTTGATGCTCTTCTCCACAAAAGAAAACTGAGGAGGAATTTGGATCCCTGATGGAAAAGGAATGCTTGCCTAAAACATTAAGATGGGGAATCTGGATTCCATTTCTCAGTGCTTATGCCTGAGATTAACTAGGAAGGACAGTAGCCCGAGATATAGACATGATGGACCATTGACCAAGTGATTTCTCTGAACTTTGATTCTCTTTGGCGCTTGTGGACATGGGAACTGGAGACTTTATGGTTTTGTGATTGTGGAGCTAGAATTTTTCTCACAAACTTGGGTGACTTTTCCTTGTGAGGCAGGAAGGCATTTCATTCACTAACCCAAGCAATTTAGATTTCTCAGTAATTCCGGTGGTGTGCTAGATCCAGTGTATACCAGCTCGCTATAGCTGCTTGTGTATATCTTCCTCAGCTCATGCTCAGTGACATCAAGTTGGTAACTTGAAATCTGCCATAATGACAATATTTCCACAACAAAAAGTGGCAAATGCTGCACATCAACTCCCTACCACTTGAGCTGGATGTTAAAGATCTACCAGCACAAAGAAAATTAACCTTATCCACAGCGTCCCCTCAGGCTCACTGATAGGGACTGTTTCCCTGAAAAGGGGTCCCTTTGCGGTGGTTTCACTGTGTGTCCCTAGACAGTTGCCCCTTGTTCTCACCTCTCCTGAACTCAGCCTGAGAGAGAGAGCATCATGACGTTGGCTGTGTGGCAGATCACCAGGATGATGATCCTTCTTTTGTTGCTAAGCTGTATGATAGATTATTTTACCTCTCTAGCCTTCAATTTCCTCTTCACTGTGATAAAAGTAATTTGGATCATTAGGTAACTGCTAAGCTTCCTTTTAGCTCTGACACTTCTGCAATTTGATGAATGTTTGGCTGCAAGGAAATGTCACATGTTTCAAAAATTTGGGGCCCTTCAAAGTGTACATGTGCATCACTTAGAGTGACCAGCTAAACTCTCTCCTTTTCTTTCTGAATCTTAAGCTCCCAACAACTGCCTCATTCTGGACTTCTGTCTCTAGCATGAATGAGTATGGCACCTCCAAGTGACAAGTATAATCAATTAGTTCCTTTCATTTGGAGGTGTCAACACACTTAAAAAGTAACAGTCATGGTTGCTCTCTAAGGATGGTTACATGAGTGTGTATATTTTACAAGAGGTCTATCACATGATGAACTGAGGTTCCACAATTATTGACTTAGTTTTTGATGAGAAGAGAGACTATTTCTTGCTCCTAAAGGAGCTCAAGTTTTAAGATTAATCTGCTATCTATAACCTGAGATTTATTGGCATATTCGATATAGCTAACCTATAGATAGAGCTTTATGTATTTTCCATCCCTCTGAAGTGGAAATTAGCCTGAATTGGTATTTCCTGTCCAGAATATTTGGAGATTCATGTCTAAATAGTTTTAACACTCCTTAAAATAGGGATGGCATGAGTTTGTATTGGAGATTGAGATTAGGTTTAATAGAATACAGAAGAGAGCACATCCTCCATTATAGGGTGATTGGAGGGGGAAAGGGTGCTCATAGGGAGTGGGACTGACCACAGAATTGGGCAAATTTGCATGATTTTGCTTAGTGCCTTGCCAAAAGATATAGATTTGTGCTTCACCACCTGCAAAAATATGTTTCCATGGACCCTCCCTACTTAGACATGCACATTAATATTGCCCACCCATGCCAACTGCTATTATTATAGTGTTTATGAGGCCATTTATTCTTGAATCAAGAATTGAAGTGCTTTGTTGACTGTCTGAAGGATTGATTACCTACCCCTGACAGCCAACTGGGCTGTGTGCACTCAGTAGCTACAACTGAAGGCTTGGGCCACTGAGTCTCCCACCAAAAGCACCAGCTATGTGAAAGACTGGAAAGCAAGCAAATTTCTCTGGAATTCAAATTTTGAGCAAAGGTAGAGTTCTGTCCTGGACAGACAAGAGCAGTGGGGGTTCAAATCTTTTGACTTCAGTCTGCCAGCTGGAGCCCAATCTAAATTTTTAAACTGTAAGTTTAATTCATTGAAAAAGTATATATTCCAGCACATTTTATATTCTTATTACTCAGAGTGTGATGCATGGACCAGCAATGTCAGCAACCCTGGGAAATGTAGACTCTTGGGTAATTCCTTATCCTCACTAAGTCAGAATAAGTATTTTAATAAAGCCCCCAACTCTGATTCATGTGCACATTAAAGTCTGAGAAGTGCTGGAGTATTATACTGGAGTATTACATAGTGATTATACCTTCATTAAGCCTTTTCAATTTGTGAAAAAGTATTAGGTTAGGCCAAATGACCTAACTGAGGAAGATATTTCTTACTAGACTGGGCAGTTTAGTGAGACCCTAACTCAAGATAAAAAGTAAGAAGACCTAAGGGTGTAGCTTAGTGGCAAAGTGCCCGAACACGTGCAAAGCCCAAATAAACAAGATTTTTTGTTAATTAGGTGTTAGTATGTGTGCTTAGCAAATCTTATTCTTTAACTGGCTGGCCATATAGACATTCATTAGCAGTGCTGTGAATTTGTTATCTGAATAAAATACAGCACCATATCCTTCAGCATCTCATATTGAACGTTCTGTGTTTTACCCTTGGTATTTTCTCTCTAAACTGATGCTGTGTCAAATATCCTTTTTCTTGGTGTCAAGGAGTTTAACTCACTGGGAGAAAACCCCTTGGAAAGACTGAAGGTAGGCCTCTTTCTTTACTAAAAGTGGAGGAGGTTTGTGAAAGGGAAGTGTGAAAAAGCAGACCAGCAGACCGAAAGGACTAGCAGGTCAGCTTTGGGAGGCAAGGATGGAAACAGAACACTAGACATTTAAACTTTTAAAGCTACCCATATGCCCACACGCTGCTAGAAAGTCTTCAAGGACCCCAGTGGTAGGTGGATGAACCCTAGTACAAGAATGTTGAGTTGGAGAGTGAGTTAATACCATCTTAATACCATTCATAGACTTGAGCCCTTTTAATCTACCTTCTGCCCTTGAATTTGTATGTCTATGTTTGAACAAAAGTCATTAAAACAATTTATCACAACCAAATCTTCTACCTGTTCCCTCATCTGCTCTTGAATTCTAACTTCAACTGAGTTTTTCAAATATTTATTTAACACCTTCCATGCATTAGGTGCTATGTCAGATATTGCGGTTATGGAGGTGAACATTATAGACACAGGAGAATAGCTACCATTACTAATCAACATGTGCACACTTGCAGAATTCTACAGAAATTTTCATAGCTTTCCAAAAGTCTCAACATTATCCCAGGAGATTGACATCCTTATTAGGGAGGTAGCTCTTGAAAAAGAAATAATAAAATCGGTTAAAGAAAAGATGGGTCTGTTTCTTTTGGGGTGTGCACATACACCTTTCAGATCAAACCACTGCAGAACTGCAACAGTATCCAAGTGCTTTAATGTTTAATTCCTTTTGATTTGTTCCATGGCAACATCAAGTGTTTCTGAAGGCAATTCCACGGCATCTGAGGACCCTTGTTGAGAATCAGAATTCAGTAAGACCTTCAGAAAAACTGGAGAAGAGGAACTTTATTGGTTTCTTGGCTAGTCTTATAATTTCACTCTACTTTTTTCTTGTCTGAGATACACAAATAGTCTTTTTACCACCTATTAAGCGTGAACCTGTCGCTCTTAAGATTTAAGAGGAGAAAATAAGTAAATGCTTGATGGAGGAGAAAGCAGAGCCATTAGGACCCTTTGGCCACTCCCGCACTGAGGTAAAACTGAGGCCTTCTGTGTTAGGAAAGAATCACACAGAGAAACTCTGTTGTGCTCCTTGAGCTATGGCTCATGCTACATTGTTGACTCTGATCCTGAGGTCAGGTTATTGCTGAGCTGCTGTTAGCTTAGTAATTGTGTAACAGCCTTCCCATTTTCTATGGTAAGGGGTTATTTTGAGTATTAATTGTGAGCATGTTCTCCAAATGGCATTACAGAACTTCTTTGCATTTCTGTTTGGGGGCGGGGACTCTTTCATCCACTCCTTTCTCTGTGTGCCTGTCTCTGCAGCTTGACCTGCAGTATTTACACCTTCTGCACCTCTTCCTGTCTTTGCTTAACTTGGCTGAAGGCTTGGGAACTCACAAAAGAGGATTGGGGCTATAAAAGAGAGTGGAGGTTTGGACATCACTGAATATCCAAAAGCTTTTGCTCTATCTCTGTTTTTCTTTCTTTAAGTTATTTTAAAATTTGATATTATTGCAAACTTCCAGTAGTCACAAGAATAATACAGCCAAAATTTCATGACACTAATATCACCCTTTATGACATTGACATTTTTGAAGTGTATAGGTCTGCCACTATGCCTGATGTTTCTCAGAGTTAGATTTACCTTCCTTTTTCTTGGCTTCCCTCTCCTACCCCTCCTTTTGCTTACTGGGTGTGAAACATTTATTAACTAAAGAGCTTATTTTTAAAAACATTTAAAAATAGCACTTGACTGAGGTACAGATTACTCACATAACATATATAGCTCAATGGTTTTTAGCATATTCATGGGTCATGCAGCCATCAATATAAATGATTTTAGAAAATTTTCATTGCCCCCAAAAGAAACCTCACCGCAGTCACACCTCATTTTCTCCCCTCTGCAAAAGCCTTGACAACCACTGATCTACTCTTTGTCTCTGTAGGTTTGCCTATTCCAAAAATTTCATATAAATAGAATGACATGATGTGTGATCTTTTATGACTGGGTTTTTCCCCTTAACATGTTTTTGAAATTGATCCATAGTGTAACTTGTATCAGTGCTTTTTCCCTTCTTATGGATGAATAATATTTCATTATATGGATAGATCACATTTCATTAACCCACTCATCCACTGAGGACCATCAAGGCTATTTTCCTTGTTTTGATATCATTAACAATTCTTCTCTGAACATGCTGTACAAGTTTTTGTATGAGCCTACCTTTCAATTCTTTTTGGTATGTATCTAGGTGTGGAATTGCTGGATCATGTGGCATTACATGTTTATCATTTGGAGGAATGGATTATGTATTTTTGACCTATTATAGTTCCATGAAGCCTGAGGGTAGGAAAGGTGTAGGAAATAAGTTCTTATGAAGGTGGACATCAGTGGATCTCAGCAGGGCCATTTTAATGGATGCAACAAGTTTCTCTTCAGCCCCTTGTGGCCTCATTTGTTGGAGATTAGTGCCACTTCTGGGTCTGTAACCTTGGTCAGAAGTAGGATTTTTTATTTTTACCTTCTCCTGAGGGATGCCTATGAAACATGACCCCCTAAAATGTTTGGGGGACTGTCACCCCATCTGTGGGGAACACAAGCCAGCTGTTCAGCTCAGTTAGCTGCTGCCTCATCTGGAACTGCCTCTGGTAGATCTCCCCCTAAAACAATGGCCCAAGTTATAGCCTTGTGCTTGCCAGCCCCCTTTAATTGGGTCCTTCATTTTATAGTCTGTTATTTGTGTGGTGTCTGGCTGTGATTGGAGGGTCATACATTTTCCTCAAATCAACAGTTTAGCAAAATGGTTAATGGAATGCCGTGATGCATCTGTCTCACGAATAACGATGTGTGTGTGTGTGTGTGTGTGTGTGTGTGTCGTGCTGATGGGGTCATTGCACACTGAAAGGAAATTACCTTTAAAATATAATCCTGCATTGAATATTAGATTGAGCTAGAAAAACTTCTCCTTTCCATATGAACTCCCTTACCAGGGGCTTTAACTGCAAAAATGATCAAGAGATCTTGTGGTCTAGGGTGCCACTACATGCCAACTGAGTCCTTTATCACTCGTATTCTAGGCCACATAGAACAATTTTCTCTGGCTTTGTTGAATCTACTTGAAGTTGGGCTAGAATCTCCCTCTTGACTTAACACCACCGGAAGCTTTAGGCTCTGACTTTCCTTTATGCATTTCTATTCTTTGTGCAATAGTGGGTTACATCATGGCAAAGACTAAAATTGAAATTTCCTCCTCTGAAGTTTAAGCTTATTCATGATTTGAGGTGTAGTGAATAAAGATGAAGGCCATGGATCTATTCTATCCAGGGGACAATTCTGGCTTTGTGTGACCCTAGACAAGGTAATTAACTTCATTAAGCCCAATTTTGTCATTTAAAACATGAGAATAAGAATAGTACTTACCTTGTCTGGTTGTTGGAACAGTTAAATAGGTTGACGGATGTGATACAGTACAAAAGTGCTTAGTGCTTAGTTGTATTTGTTGTTGTTATTGTTATTTTCCTATGTCCTATCTACTCATAGCTATTGACCCATTACAGACACTAACTCTTTCTTGAAACTGCCTGAATGTCTTGGTTACTAATTTGTGCATAGTACAAGCCTAGTGTCTGACATATAGTAGATGTTCGTTTGTTGAATGGCTATGTGAATGAATTTTCCCATTTAGGGGCGAGCCACTGTTCCTGGAAGCCTTTATACCATGTGTTTTTACCTTCTTTTATGGAGTTTCCTGCACTGAACCTTTATTGAAGATACATGAGCTTTAAACATAACTCATCCAGATGGTTGGCTCTTGAAGAGTAGCAAATGGGTCAATTCTTTTTTGCATTTTCTATGAGGCCTGGCACGGATAGCAATAAATATTTGGTAAATAATTCAATGAAATTGTGGACTTAATGAAATTATGGAGTTTTATACTGGATACAAATGCAGGAACATGTGTATGCAGAGAGGGTATCCTTCCAACTATTTCATGCTATGTTGCTTTCTTTTTTTCCTCAAAGGAAGTTATAAAGGTGAAAGTTGAAGAGGTGAGTGACAGTAGGAGCCAGACCCTTGTAATAAATAAAAGTGTGAGTTCAGTTCAAAGAATAGGTTGGTATTAAATTTTTATTGGAGTTTAACAATTTCAGAACATATATAGGTTTCATTCTTCTTTGAAGTCCTTCAAATATAGTTTTTGCTTTTGTAAAAAAGAAATAAACACACATAAAAAATCTTTTGGTTCTTTCTGAAAAATCACAGCTTATTTGCTTTGGGTTCTGGCTGGAAGCTATTCATGGTTACTGCGTTCCTTGAGTTTATCCTAGGAATGCTGTGGTAGGTCTGGCGGGGAGCCGAGGCCTGTCTCTGGTCGGAACTGGCTGTTAGGGAGTGTGAGAAGTCATTTGTGTAGCACAGCAGCATGTGGTCTACATGTGGGTCAAGCCCCTTTGTGGATGCCCAAAGGAAAGGCAAAAAGTCAAAGGGAGATGGGTGCCAACTGGCACCTGAAGAGATCTCCCCACTTTATATTTGAGATCAGGTGACACTTGGCTGAACTGAGAAGTAAGGAAGTGAGACTGAAGCTATTCTCACATATTCTGGGGAAGAAATCACATGCCTCCTTATAGAACTACAGAGTAGGTCAGGGTGATTTTTTTCTCACTTTGACTTTTGAATTTATAGATTATATATACACTGAAGTTTTGATAAATTGGTACAATTTTTAAAAATATATATTTCCATGGCAAGTAAACTACTATAATACCCCAAATTTTCAGTAGCTTAACTCAATAAATGTTTATTTCTCACATGCACCACAGTCCACGAGGGTTGTAAGTGGAGGGGTGTGGTATGCTATGCATAGTCCTTTAAGGACCCAGGCTCCTTCTATCTTGTGGCTCCTCCTTCTTTCAAGGCTTGAGGTCCTCCTCTACTAGATCTTTGAGTCCAGCTAGCACTCCAAGGATGACAGAGTTGAGCATGGAGGAATGTAATGGAATTTTTCATGGGCCAGGCCTGGCAGTGGTGTTAATCACTTCCAACCACACTCTACTGGCCAGCCTCAGTTCAGGGCTATAACTAGCCATGGGGAGGTTGGGAAATGTGGTCTATCAGTGTACTCAGATGAAAGGCAAATGGTTTGATGAAAAACTAGTCAATCTCTGCCACAAAAGAAAAAAAAAGTGGAAACTTCTATCAGTTGTCATAAGGAAGAACAAGGTATTTTACTGTAGTCTGGAAATTGCTCACTTAAAATTGCTTGCAGTATATGTCCTGGGGAAGGGACCAGCACTGAATATGCCATGATAATCAGTCACTTGAACAATTTTAAGTATCTGCCCTAAGTCAGGCATTAGGTTGGGCACAGGGATCAATGATGGCAAGCAGTTCCAGAAGCAGTCCTTGCCTCCTTGGAACTGACATCTGTCAGAAGACAGGGAACTGAGTGAGCACCTTCCATATAATATGGGAACCATATGAGGATAAGTAGAGATTTTTATGGGAGCTCATAAATGGCCCTGGTCAATCTAGGAGAGCCAGAGAAGCTTCCGGATAGAAGTAATATCTATCTGGGACCCAAAAGGAGGCTTCTGAGGAGCTGATCAGTGAAGTGCGGAGCAGTGGGAAAGTGTGTGCCCAGCAGACGGCCTGGCTTAGAGGTTCTCGGCCTGCACTGCACTTTGGAGCAACCTGGGGTAAATTTGACCACTTAATGTAGAAGCTTGGGTGGCATGAGGGGCTGCAGAGTAGATCCAGGCATTAAGTTTGTCTAATTTTTAGAAGAAGCTTCCCAGGTGATTCTGAAGTGCAGCCAGGGTTAAAATTCATTAAAATTGCAGGTTCCAAGACAAGCCAAGAGGAGGAGTGCACTCACTGGAGTGTGTGAGGGACTGAAGGCAGTCAGAAGCACATGGCAGAGAGGATCCCACAGTGATCTACAAGGGGCAGGGCAGAGGGAGGAAGTGCCTAAGAGCAGAGAAGCCATATCTCAAGTTCTGTTTCTTCTGCAGTTAGAGAGGCATCATTTTTCTCTAGAGCTCTCAGCCTGCTGAAGCTTCCACAGCAAGAAGACTCCTCCCACAAGGCCTAATTATCTCCTCACCTGCCTTTGATGACTTGAGGGAAGGCAGGACAAGATCAAGTTTGGAATATGGAAAAATGTCTCTCTGGTTTCCTAAACAGAGGAGGACCAAGATGCAGGCCCTGCTTAACACTGGCTGGGCTAGGCTGAGTTGGTTCCACCTTCAGAATTGTTATCTTGTGATTCAGCAAACTAGTTAGTAAAGTTAGAAAGAATCTACTATCTGTAAGTACTCTTGCTCTGTGTATCATGCTTAACACACGTGAAAATGCCAAGATGGAAGATGTGCCTAAGTGTGGACTTGCTGCATTGAAGGTCATGTGTATCTTTGGCTTGGTGAGAGAGTGCAAATTTCTCTTCAAGGTCATACTTTTATGAGATGTTACATAGAGCAATCCAAGAAAAAAAATGACAGATGGAAGCTAGACATTGGGTTAAAAAAAAGACAAAGCTTGAAATTTCCACCTTCTTCACTCCTTTTCCATGCCTCTTAACTCCAAGTCAGTATGTGGATTTTCTTGACCTTGTAAATTTGCTTTTAATCTTAAAAAAGAAAACAACATTTAGAAGGAAATTCTTTGTCTTCCTGTCTCTGTTACCTTTGCTCAGGAAGGGGTGACCTGGAAGGAGGTAATAAATAAGCAACCCTTTCCCCTTTTGGAATCCATTAATAACCAGTCTGAGGAGGGCTGTGTCTAACCTTTGCCCTCTAGCTGCTGTGGGCAGATTTTCAAAGTTGGTAAAGATTTATCTGGATCAAAGTCAATGGGGTCACCATTATTTGTTTAAAAAAGAAGCAGGGATTTGGAGACCTAAAGGAACTATCCTCCCTAGATCACCTCTCTGGAGAGGTAGGTCAGTTCCTGCTCTGGTTCCAAGCTCCCTCCTCCAAGACCAGGGCCTCAGTGATAATACTCCCAGACACTTTCTGCTGTAAACTGTTTGCTGTCTGATTTATACCATATTTTCTTGGAAATATGTATTCTCTCTCACTCTGCAATGCACCCCAGATACATGGTGATATAAAAAGGCAGGCGTTGGAGAGGAGTGAGCTCTTGGCCTGGCCCCTCCTCTATGCTCAGTTTCTACCAATGTTGATCTCAACCCATCCTTGCAGTTCCCCTTTCTATACATGAGAAGATGGGGCTCAGAGAGTGAGGCAACTTCCCCAGGTTGGTCATCCAGTAGGGTGGAATGGCTAATATTTGTGGAGCACTTTCTACATGGTAAGGATTGTGCTAAGTTTCTTACACAAAGATCTCTTTAAATCCTCATCACAACCCAGTGAGAATGTGTACCATTGTCATGTCAGCTTGAGGAAGCTGAGACTCTGGAAGATGGGAATGTTTACTGAATTACAGCTTGAGTGGTCACCTAGCTTTTTGACACATATTTATTTTCCTTCTGTTAATGGAGATAATCAGCCACTTGGCTATTTTTCTGTTTTATATCATAAATATACGCACATCTTCTTCCCTCCCTTCCTCTTTCCCTCACCTCTTCCCTCCTTCTCTCCCTCTCTTCCTGCCTCCCTTTTTTCCTTCTTTCCAGCACTTGTTAGTAGGTGTGAGAGATGGTCTCTGCCACATGGGAACTTGAGACAAGCACATACAGCACAATGTAAACAGCATGGTCACAAAGACGGGGACCATATGTTCATAAGTGTTAAAATGAATGGATGGAACAGAGATTTAAAGAAAGTGTTGTAGATTTAATCAGTGGATCTCAACTTACTGAAGCCAATAGTTCCCAGTCATGAATGTGCATCCGTGTTACGTGGAGGTGGTAGAACACTTGCCCAGAGTGCCCAAGGCCGTGGGGTTCTATCCCAGCACTGAAAAAAAGGAAAGAACCATGTGTAGGACTTGTTAGAATATACAGATTGCTGGACTGCCCTCCCTCCAAGTTTCTGATTCAGTAAATATGGAGTGAGAGCTGAGAATCTGAATTACTAACAAGGCAAGGTAGGTTAACTAGTATAACAAATAAATGATGAAGTTTAGTGGTGTACCAGTCAAGTTTTATTTCTTGTAATTGTTAGTCCAGTGTGAGCTGCTTGCAGTGTTTTGCTCCATACAGTCGTTATGGGGCCCAAACATCTATCTTACAGTTCTGCTACCTTTCAGAACCTTAGCGTGCTCTACTGGGGCACTGTAATCTAACCAATAGATGAAGGGAGAGAGAATGGAGGGGTGTGCAGAAGGTTTTCATGGGCCAGGCCTAAAGGAGAAACACATCATTTATGGTCACTTGCCATTGGCCAGAACTTAGTTACACAGCTATAATTAGTTGCAAGAGAGTCTGGGAACTGTATCCCAGCTACATGCCTGGGGAGAAAAGGAAACAGTGAATATAGGACAGTGTTTGCTACCACCTGTTTGAGGCTTCACATGGACCATGGCTTGACTGGAGAAGAACATTCGTCTTAAGAGAATAAATGACTGTTTGAAATTCTTCCAAGGTTGCTGCGTACGATTCAGGTCATTATTTAGCATCGTGATAGGGGAGCTGTAGAGTATGTGTATGTGTGGAGGTCACCGGCTTTAGACCAGATGCTCTTTATTTAAAAGCAAGAGAGTTGACTCCAAAGTTACCTAGCTTCTCAGTAGCTGGTTTTTTAGTCTATACAAATTGGGATTAAAAATGCATAAAAATCACTAGCCTAGCATCAAGTACATGGGAGATTAGTCATTTCTGTGCTCTCTGCACTCGTATGGATAGACATAGCTGAGCTGTTGTGGCACAAGGAACTGCTTCATATAGACAGTGTGAGATTCATTTTTTAAAGGAGACAAGCAAAGTCCTGATGTCACAATCCCAGGAGCACAGCCCCAGTTGGGTGGCTGTCCTAAAGGTTGTGGTGTTATATGCCCCAGGTACACCATAGAAAATCAAGCTATGTCAGCGAGGCTTGAGGGAATACATGGCCCCAGATGACAAAGTTCTTTGAGTACCTGATTTCTGGCATCACACACTCCTCAGAATCAGTGCCATTCTACAGCTGGGTGATCTTGGTCTTTGTGCCTCAGTTTTTTCATGAGCAAAAAGGGACTAAGTATGTTATCTGTTGCCGTGATCCATGTGGCTCTTGAGGTTCTTGGGGTGAAGGACCACGAGAGGATGGGAAAATAAAGAAGAGACAAAGTTGGGGTCAGGTGGAGCCCTTATCTTCCTGATGGGAGGAAATAAACTGCCTCCTCCCTGAAGGGGCATTTATTTATACCTTTTAGCAACTTAATGTCACATGACACCCTGTTGTCTTAGCAATCCACTGTTCAAATTGTCTTGGGGCTAGGTGTGCTGTGGGCTGAAACAGCATCTTCACGTGGCTTGCCCCAGATACTTTGTTCTTGGGATGGTTATACTCCAGCCTTGCACGTGTGGTCAATTTCCCAACAATCTATGTCATAGGGTAGATGTGAAAATAGAATGAGAAAAATCCAAGGACTATCTGATTGGGATTTGTGACTTCCCCAGATGTCTGTGGTATTCCTTCATTTCTCCTTCTTGGCATCTTCATGCCAGGCTAATATGGAGGGAGGTCCTTTGAACATACAAAACTATTTTAGTCTTAGCTTACTCTTAGGGTGGCCACCCTGTGCCTGCCAGAACCCTGTCCTTGCCTCACAGCTTGAATGTCCATTAAATGTCCCTTCTGAAATGTCAATGGCCATGAAGCAATTCTTTCTCAAAGCCATACCCAAATGTTTGCCTGGTGGCCCACACAGAATGAACCCAGCAGCAGACATGAACGTCTCCTGGGCTCCATGATAACAGTAGCAGTGTTCCTTCCCAGTGCAGCACAAATTTGCCTCATTCTGCCTCCTTATTTGCTCTCCTCTTGTCTGGGCCTTTAAAACCTTTCCCTCTCCCTCATTCAAATGGTGCAATTGTGGATGATTGAAACCACATTTTTACATGTGTCAAAATCAGTTTAGCCCTTAGAAAGAAATCATAATATAAATTGGATCATATATCCTAAGTGGATGCCACCAGCTAATTCGTTTGTTAGACCATTCAGCTACACGGATTAAGTGAGTGTTTACGCTTAAGCAGTTACATGTGGGTCTCATTAATGCACACACTCTGGTATGGCTTGTGCCTAATATCTTGTCAAACAAGGGAGAGTATAGAAGGCTCTTGAAAACCACCAAACTGCAGGGCATCATTACTTACCAAGCAGAATCAGTCTGTCTAGTGGGTTAATGGAGGCAGGGAACTGGGGGGCTGGCTGGCTTTCTCTGACTTAATGTTCCAGACACTTGGTGTCTGACACTTGCATTGGTCTTTCTGGAGGGCCTGAACATCTGCTTTAGCACAAAGGGGACACAGGTTGGAATCCCATTGTGTGTAAGGGCATATGGGGCTAGAAAAAAATCTACTTTGCAGTGTCCCTGCCCCTTATCAAAATGCACATGGATTATGGTTCTTTCATGATCATACAGGGGCTGATTGTCCCCTCACCAGGGCTTCACACATGCTAAGCATGTGCTCTACCACTGAGCTACATTTCTTACCCCCGAGCTGGAGGGTTCCAGCCCTAGACTTCAGAAGAAATTGGTATAAAGTGTACCTAGGCATTACATTGGCATTTTAAAAACTTCTCAAGTAACTCCAATTTGCAACCAAGGAGGAAAAGCACAAATCTTTCTGTGCTTCAACACACCCCTTCTCCATTTTTAGTAAAGATTACAATGCCTGGCTTACAAGTGATGGGGAGGTTTTGAGGAAGCAACACTAGGAATCAGCCAGCATACCTCAGACACCTTATATTCATCATACTTCTCTCTCTGTCCTTGAGTTCCCATTTTCCTATCTCCTGAAGAGTTTCCTTGGCTCCGAATGTGAGTTGGTTGGAAATGGTCCTGAGAAGGACTGGGAAATTCTTAAGCATTACTTCAATTTAAAATTGTCTTGTTGGCTGTTATTGCGTTTTGCAACACTGTACCAAGACCATCATTTATTCATGTTTTGTATTGTTAAATTCCCATTTTATACTTTTTGGGGGGGTACTATTGCCAGTGGGAGCCTATGTGTGGGAAAGAATGAGTTCGCAAATGCTTGTGTCCTTACAGTGCTGGGATCCAGACTTACACTGTATCTCTGAAATTTCAGCTGTGCATTGTTGGCTGATTGAGTAGATCAGAGCCCCAAGGGCACACTATGCATTTCATTTGGCCATCAGATTATCTTCTGTAACGGGAGGGAAGCTGTTTTGAAATAGGACTCCTAGGCTAGGCAGCCCACATGAGATGTCAGAGACTCATTTCTCCCAGCGTCCCTGCTAAGTACAATCCTGGAAATAATGCAAAAGGCAAGGTAATGCTAAGAGCATCTACTTACCCAAGGGCAATCTCAACCCTAACTTCAGACATCACAGTGTTATTTTGTCTCTGTTTTTATTTTAGGAAATAGAATCATTCAGTTTTTGTTCTTTAGGGTCTGGTTTCTTCTGTTCGGTATTATGTTTTTTGAGATCCATCTATGTTGTCAATTGTCCTAGAAGTGGATTCTGAATATTGATCTTGGCCTCTTGGAAGAATTAGGATTTGAGTAAAACTAAGTTTTGCAACACTTTAAACTGTTTTTATTAGCATTGAAATACGTCTTGTTAAATGAACAACATTTAAAAAAACAGAGATAAAAAATAATAAGCTAAACTATGAACCTGTCATCCAGAGAAAAATCACACAATATTTTGGTGTATATCCTTCAGTGTTTCTGTACAAGTTTTAATAAAATAAGCTTATAGTCTCCATATTGCTTTATAAAGTGATGTTTTTCACTAATTAGAGGAATAACAGTTTTGTGTCACCAAAAATTCTCCTAAATACCCTTAAGTAATTAGTTTCTTTTTGTACAACGAAATAACTGTTAAAGATTTTTTTAAAAAATATTTTTCTGGCCTTGGAGATTGAAACCAGGGTCTTCACGCTGAGCTAATTCCCTGCCAGTTTTTATTTTGAGTCAGGGCTTTAAGTTTCCATGTTGCCTAGGCTGGGCTGGAACTTGAACAGAGCTATGGGATTATGCCAAACTAGGGTTCATATATTTTAAACTTTTTTTGCATGAGATTTATGAGCTGTCTCAAACAGCTTTTATTGTCATAAAGATGCAATCAGTACGTAGCATTGCCAGATAGGCTTTCGTCTTTGTCTTCATGGTGCATCTGACTGCCTCAAGCTGGGAGGTGCCCGCTGGTGTCCACTGAGGGACAAGAAGCTGAGTGGGGATATTTGTCAAGATGGGAAGGTCTCCACACATTTCTTGAAGTTCAGCATTAGTTGTCTCCTGCTTGGTCTCTGCTTATTTTGAGTAAGCAGAATCAGAAACTATGGGTGTGTTTTCATTGAGTCATCTTTAAATTAAGATCATTTTCTCTCTTCCAGACAAAGAATCAAACTGCATCTGCTAGGCATGAGGGTCACAACATTCTAATTCTGAAAGTATATCTTTTTAACTTTATGAAATAATTCAATTATGTTAACTATTTCATCTGTGGGCACTGGTTAACTTCTTTTCTCTTTTACCCAAAGGGATTAAATAATAATCAGATTCTTTATGCAACTGAAGGCCAAAGATTCAGGTGGGCACTGTAGTTTTAATGGTGATGTCATTAGAATGTTTACAAACCACGAAACTTCCCCCAGAGAACTTTGAGCCAATAAGCTCATTAATGATGAAAAAAGGAAATAAAATTTCATCATCTCAGTATGTATGCAGTGGCTGAAGTCCAAGTAATTTTGGCTAATATCGACATTATCTGGCTAGCACTTTGAGAACAAATAGACACAGTATTTAAACAGGATTTTGAGTTAACAATAAAATCTGCACTTTGACCATATGCAGAAAGAGAGAGAGAGAAAGAGAGAGAGAGGAAGAAGAAGGAGGAGGAAGAGGAGGTGGTGGAGGAGGAGAGGATGAGAGAAAACAAGAATTTTCTCGTTGTTTATTAAACAAAAAACAAGAAGAAACAGATAAATATAAAACTGTTCAAGGTCCTTGTTTATATGTGCTCTAAAGAAAACTTTTCTGATTACATGCATGAATTTACTGGACATCCTAGAATTTCAGAAGTCTTTTAATAAGATATAAGTGACATCTCTGTTCCTTTCCCCTGCTTCCCACCCCTATTGTTAAATTGATCTTCAAACTAAATTTTGCACTGATTCCTTGTAATCCTTTAATGCAGTAGAGCAGTATATTTCCATCCAATGGTAACCTTCTGAATGAGATGTTGGAGACTAAGGTGTTAGAGGATTTTTTAAATTATAGTATAAACCATTTATAGTACAGTAGGAAACTTTCCTGCTTATGATCCCAGCATCTCTGAAAATTTTCATTGCCATCCAGAAAAAAAAAAGCTTTAGAATTGTTAGACCTGTTCATTTTAGAGCTAAGGATCCCATGAAACTGTCTGATACTACTTCCCTGTCTTTCTCCAGCCCTGGTGCTCTAGAACATAGTCATCATGAGATTTCAGAAGTAGACAACATTTCTAAGATTATGATCTGGATAACTTGATTTTATATGTAGTATTTGTTCTTGTAAGAATTACAGTGATATGACTTTCTTTCTTCTTTTGTGACTACCCAAGTGTAGTAATCCTTTAGGATTCATGAGTGAAATGTTCCACTGGTATTTTATGGTCATTTTATAAATTGCAGCTCACACAATGTTACCTCAGAATGAATGAACCCAAAATATACATGAGGGATGAGGTATTTTTATTCCCCTGATCTACTTGTGGCAAACATGTTCTTATGAATGGAGTTCCTCTCCTTGTTTCACATTTCCTTAACTTTAATCTTTTGTCTCTGTTTTTTAATGAGTAGGAGCTTCTTAGGAAAGTTAGGAGGAGACTGGAGCCAAAGGTAGATTTTTATGTGTATACCTGCATGAATATGTATATGTGTACACACATGCACACACACACTCAATGAGGTATACATGTGTGTACTTTTATGTTTGCACTTTTATGCATCCATTTGCATGTGAACATTGTTCATCTATACTGCACCCTCCTGATGACCTTGAAGGCATTAAATACATTGTCTATGATAATAATAGCTAATATTTTTGAAATACTGTGTTGTAGGCACCCTCCTAAGCATATGATATTTTTAACACTTAACAAAGTAGGCACTACTGCTATCCCCATTTCTCAAATGAGGAAACTGAGGCATGGAAAAATGAGGAAACTTACATGAGGTCACATGGCTAGGAAGTGCAAAGTTAGGCTTCAGATCCAGGCTGGCTGTCTCTAGCTCTTAACTTGTACCCTCAACTGAATGAGATATCCTTATGGTAAGCAGGATCTCATTTTGCTTCAGATCAAGATATGATGCAGCTCACTGCTGGATGGTTGTGGGCCTGATGTCCTACAGAGCAGTACTAGAAGTAGATTTTGAATGTTTGGGAAGCTAGGGGAATCAGGTTCACACATTAGTGTCAGAGGACCACAGTGTGGCATGTTGGTGTGTTTGGAAATATCTCCTCCTCTGTAGGGATTCTTTTCTGGTGCTAGTTTTTGGTATCTGATTCAAATTGTTAACCTAATAAAGGAAGAAGATCTAGTGTCCTTCATCACTTCCTATTCCTCATTTTGTCCTGTGTCTCTGCTATAATAGGTTTAAAGATTCAGAAAAGAGAAAAGAAGCACATCAGTTCCAAAGCCAGAAAAAGGTCATCTATGAATATATAAACTAGACACTGGTTTTCTTGGGAGGGAGTACTCTTGGGCGGTGCCTCAGGGAGTCCACTGAAGCACTGAAAGCATTTCATATTTCAACCTGAATAGTGTTAATCTTGATAACTCTGAGCTGTACACTTAAAATTTATGCACTTTAGTACATATAAGTGATATCTCAGTGAAATAAAGTAAAATGGAGGCATCTAAATTGACCTGTGTCAACATTATAGAAGCTGCCCCATGGGTAGCAGGAAGGAGGAATAGATCTATTTGAGTCAGATTTAAAAGAAAAAAAAAGTGAGTTGAATGCTTAGAAAATGTATGGCTTGTATCTAGATGCCCCCCTGCAAGACCTCATGCAGTCATAGGTGGGGCTGTTCAGAGTGGCTGAATACAGGGTGTGTGATTCTGGGATCAAGGATGTGATGCTGAGACTGATTCCCAGTGTGATATTAGGATTAAAGCTGCTCCATCCTAGGTATAATTACTACTTCCACTGAAGGTGGGTAGCCTGGATAAGTTATAAGGCACAGAAAGAGGGCTGTGTGGTTGCTTGCTACTTACTGCTTTGCTTCTTCACTACTTTGCTGCCTTCTGCCTGCCATGAACTGTTTCTCCTCTGTGATACCCCTCTGCCATCCCACCCTGCCTTGGAGCCAGTCACTTATGAACTGAAACCTCTATGAACTCTGAGCTAAATAAGCCTTTCCTCTTTTAACTTTGAGTTTTGGATATTTTGTCTGAGCAATGAAAAAAAGTAAGTAAAACAGGGAAATATTTTTTTAATCGGTAAGAATCAGAAGTTATTTCCTGGAAGATGTAATGCTTCTATTTGGCAGCTGTTAGTTTTATTGCTCTTAATTTCTATTTTATTTTCATGATTTGTAATTTGGCTTCTAATACCTAAGAGCATTTTTGTGTTTGATTTGCCTTCATTTGATCCTGGTTTTGCCTTTTAAAGCCATTGCTGCTGCTACTTCTCCCAAGTTCAGAACAATTTACAAATGTTTGAACAGAGAAACAAAGACAAGAACTGGGAGACATGGTCTGGTTTGTTGCAAATGGCTTTTCCTGCCAAGCTGCAGGGAATGGTATTTGGGCCAGCTTCACTTTCCTAATTGGAACCATAGATCCTTGGATTGTCTTTAGACTGAAAACTTCAGGGTCTGCCACCTTGCAAAGACTGTTTCATACTGGGACATTATGCACTGGCATTCTTACTTTTGTTAGTCTGTCAGGAAGGATAACAGAATTCCCTAATCAGTTTAGATAACATTGAAAGGGAAGTATCAAACCCCTATTCCTTTATAGGTTATATACTTTCCTGCTACTCTCTTACTGCCTGTCCAGCTGTAATAATATCATTTAACATTTATTGACAGTTTACTACAGGTCTTATGCCATTCTCAGCATTTTACATGCATTAGTTCATTTAATCCTCACAAGCTCTGAAAGTTGGTACTGCTATTGCCCTTAATAGATAAAGAAATTGCCCAGCACAAAGAGATTCAATCAGTTGGCCAAGGTCACAAAGTTAGTAGGTGGCAAAGTTAGCATTTTAACCCAATTTGGTTCCAGAGTCTAAGTGCTTATCTACTGCCTAAATAAGATCTATTTCCTAGGTAGCTGATCCCCTCACATTTGTCAGACTTAATTCCTATATTTCACAATCATCAACTTGTTGATTATGTACATTAAAATATTTTTCTATATGAGGGGGGAAAATCCAAGCCTTTAATGAATGCCTATGTGCCAGTATAGTGCCAACTTCTTTCATGTAATAGTTGCATTTAATCTTTGTGACAATTCTATGAATTTGGCATCATCAACCCCATTTTACAGACTGGGAAGCTGAAGCTTGGTTTGGCAACTTCCCTGTAAGTGGTGATGCCAAAATTTGAATCTAGGCAATCTGATTCCCATCCTAATGGTGGCTTTCCCCCAAATGACTCATCTCATAATAGTATGCATCTCATTCTTTGTTGTGTTTGAGATAGTTCTGGCTGCTTTACATTCTCATACTAGTTAAATCCTTATAAAATGTAATATGACCCATGATAGGTCATGGTAAATGTTCAATGAAATTAATAACTTTGAATATCTGGAATATGGACCAATTTAATTCTAATGTGCTCCTGTAAGGTTTGGCATCTGCCTAATTATTTTCCTCTTAAAACCTATGACTAGATCATTACACTTGCATCATTAAATTTCTATTTTATGTCCTCATAGCTTCCTGTAGAAATGTTATTCCTTGATTGAGTCAACAAATATTTGTTAAGAATATACTGTGGAGCATTTACTGTGACAAATCCTGGGAATCCAAGAGAGACCAACAGTATTCTTTCATAGTCCTTGTCCTCAAGAAACTTAAGGTCTAACCTGAGGTAGAGTTATGTCAGTAGGTGATTACAGTGGACATGTTCCTTTGTTGACAGAGTAGATGAAAGTGTCTTTGGGGAACATTGTTGAGGTACTTCACTCAAGTGGAGACTTGATAAGTAGGGGAAGCTTTGTGGAGACAGGAACTGGAGGTATTGCAGGAAGTAAAGGCTTTGTGGAGACAGGAAGTGAAAGGCAACCCCAATCTGAGGCCACCACAGGATCCCTGCAGTAAAGTCCATGGTCTCCATTGGAGAGCTCCATCATTAAACAGGCTCAGCCTCTGTCTAGTTTTTCCCTTTTATGACCCTGAGTCAAAATCTGAGCTTTCCCTGTGGTTTTTCAGCTTTGATTTTTTTTACCTGTAATTGCCTGCTTCTTATAATATATAGCAGTTCATGAGAGAGAAGAACTCCTTGATTGTGATTATTTATTACTTATTGTTATTATAATTAAGCCACATCATTGGGTGTTTACTAGAAAATCCTTAGGCTATTTTTAAAGCTGGTGCTTACTCTTAGTCTAATCAATGACAGTGTGAGAAGACATAGGAATATATGCTACAAAAATGGCTGCCCAAATCATTCTCCTACACATTTTTCCTGGGCTATTGTAGGTTGGACAGTTTATGCATGGGTGTGTCGAAGCAGGCCTGATCACTGGCATAGAAAGTTATTTTAATATGTTAGATAAGTAATATAATGGATAACAAATGAGCAAGTTGGAAAAATCCACATGCCTGTCTTTAATTTTCCCAGGGTAAGTCCCTAGATGCCCTCCTTTGTTTTGTTTCATCATGCTCTAGTGTCATGCCCTAGAGCATTATCTTTCCTTCATTGTCACAATCTCAGAGTGTTATGTCAGTATTTAGGAATTGTCTTTCTCCCCTCCTCAACAACAATTGATTAACATACACTCTCATTTGATCTGATGGCTCACTCACTTCCTTTTAAGCAATCTATCTGTGTAGCTTTTCCTTGGGACAAGTATCAATCCTCACCTGGAATCCACCCACTCCCAATAGACAGTCTGTGGATAGAATTCATGAAATCCAGGAGAAAATGACATCTGTACTTTTACTAACCTTCACTAATCTTTTATACTTCCTTCAAGTACAAATAAAAGCACCAATCACAATAGTGTTACCTGTATTTATGGCTTAGTCTAACAGAAATCATAAACAATTCTGTATAATGTTACAGTTTCCATGTGAACTACAGATATATTCATTAATACTTAAAATCATGGTGGTTTAAGACTCAAGACAAGCACGTGATTTTGTTATTTAATGTGGTGGTAAGCAAGCATGTGTATGTATTACCCTATGACAGATTTTCTGTTTAGTAATTAGATAACTGAATTTTGATACAACTGATTTGCTTCATAATCCTATGTTATTTTATGCATTAAAAAGAACCATTCTAAGGGTGCACTTATAGCCTTTGTCATCCTCCTAAAGGGGCCACTGCAAATGTTAGGAACACTATCTCCAGGAAGTAATACTTTGATACACTATCTTGGGGGCTGCTTCACACTTGAGCCACCAATTCATTGGTGCTTCTACTGGTATGCATTAGTGTGAAAGAGGAAAGCATGAAGCTGAAATCTTAGAATGATTCTTGGAAAGTGATTTAGGTGATTTGTAATCAAGGGACAAAGGTATGCAAAGATTAGGATAGTAATTTAAAGAAGATGGTGGCAGGAGGCCTTTAATGAAAGCCACCCTGAGGTACATACCCCATGGTATATTTGAGAACATGCTCCTTAAAGTGCATATCTTCCTGTCTGGCATTTGTTGGCCCCATATGCTTTGTATTATGGAATGGTGTGATACCTTAGGTTGATGTCTTCTTTTTTTAGCTTAAAAGGAAGTAGAGTGGGCAAATTTTGTGTTGGGGCCCTTGTCTGAGTCTTTAGAGTCCTGTCGATTTATAGACCAGTCGATACCACTGGGGGTCACTTACATTGAGTTAATAAGGGAAGCTGCTGCATGGACAGGATGAAGAAATAAACTCAGGGCACAAGGGGCTCTAGAGGACATGGGCTGGTGTAAGTTGTGAATTCCTCAGAGTCCACTTTGTCAACATCCCCAACCACTGACAATCCCAGATAGACATGCACGCATGCTATCTGTGAGGCTCTTCTGGTACCTGTATCAGGAATATTGCCTCCTTCCCTATCCTCATCACAAGTGATTCATTTACATGTTCTAATGGTGGTGACTTTATAAACTCAATTCAGCAGCTGATTATTGACTAGAAGCTTTCTGGGTGAAAAGACTAGAAAGGAGACTGAAGTTGTAATTTCTACTTTTCAAGTGTCCACTTGGCATATCCCTCATTTTTCAGTGTAAGTTGCCTGTTCAGAATTCCCATGAATATCAAAGAATATGATAATATTTGGAGAAGAACAAAACTTCATGAGGGCACAGGAGATTCTTATAAGGTACCTATGAGCTCCATTTAAGAGTTTCCTGGCTATTTCATCTTGTATTTCTGTTGAGTGTTCATTGAAGAGAGGTATCTGAAGAGCTGAAGTTTATTTCTGTGCCTTGAATACTTCTAATGGTTATCTTCCAAGTTGTAATGAAATAGTTTAATTTTACATTCAATTAGAGCAGTGTCCCTGTTGGTTACTACCCTTTACCAGGTTGAGCTACAACCCTGGGGATGAGAGATATGGGTAGATTTCCTTCTATTGATTTATCTTCCCTTCTCCACTTCCTCCTCCTTCTGCTCCTCCTTACAATCACCTTCACCACCACCACAATCATTTTGAGCTGTGGCTCATCCCTGTGTGGGAGAACTGTGTGAAGTGACCTACATCCATGGTCTCATTTAGCTCTCATAACCATATTCAAATACACTTAGGTGATTGATCCTCAGAGGAACCCAATGATTTATTTGTCCAAGGAAACATGTGGTCAAATAATGGAAATGGAAATTTTGTAGGTCCACTTAAACCCAAAGCCCATGCCCTCAACTATCATGTCAGAATATGCTGTCCTCAGCGCTTGATAAATGTGTGATAAACACATGTGCAAATGGATAAAAGTATAAATATACAGGATGAAAAAGTAAGACTAAATTTTATTGTGGTGGCTTTTCTTTCATTGACTTTTCATGTTATGGCTTGTGTTTAGATGTCCCCCTAAAGCTTTATGCAATCATAGGTGGAACTTCTTCAGAGGTGGCTGGATCTAGAGTATATGACTAACTGATTCATGTTGCAATGCTAGGCTTAAGGGTGCTAAGATTAAGAAACTGAGTGCTATTTGTTCTAAGGGCAGGTAGCCTGTATACAATATAAGGGGCAGAAAGAGACTTGCTGCTAGTTACTTGTAGTTTGTTTCTCACTTGCTTTTGCTGCCTTCTGCCTACCATGAACTATTTCTTCTCTGTGATTCTGCTCTGTCATTTCACCCTGCCTTGGAACTAGCCAACTATGAACTGAAACCTCTATAAACTATGAGCTAAATAAACCTTTCCTCCTTTAACTTTGTGTATCAAGTATTTTGTCTCAGCAATGAAGAGTAACTAAGACACTTCACTTCCTGTTATAAATCATATTAACTCCTGAGTATTTATAAATTTTAACCCAGAATTTACCTACTTTTGCTTGATCTGGCATTTGAAATCTAGCTCAAATGTTGCTATGTTTCTACTAAGGGACCCTTGAACTGTAGATTGTAAAGTAATGTTTAGTTTGTAGTGAAGGCAGGAAAAACTGAGTTCTTCATAGAATTTCCTGGAGATTTTTATAGGCAAATAGCCACTTCCTGAGAGAAGAGAATTTAGAATTTGCAGAGGGAATGTGAGGTGCATATTTTATCTGTCATCTTTGCCTACCAGATAACAGCACAGATGTTGTGTCTTTGAGTTGGACCAGCTAAAGATACGTTGGTTTGTATAAGATGTGGGCTCCTGGCCCCTGGGCAATGTTATGCTAAATCACAAAATAAAGACCTTTTAGTAAACCAGAAGAGTTTTAGCTATTGATTTATAAAGATGTACCCATTGTGAACCTTCTGAGCCAGTTAGGATGAACAGAGATAGCACATAATTGTCTTCAGACCTGGGATCTCAGGACAGGGAAGAGAAGAAAGACACAAGCTGCTGTCTTTTACTCCAGTCCTCATCTGTTGCATGTTGGAGATCAATAAACTGAAAACAAGAAGCAAAAGCTCTAGAGAAGGGAACCAGTTGCAGCTGGCAGAAGAAACCTTCCATTGAAACTGGTAATGCCGTTTTAATTAGGCTAAAGCATGAATGAGAGCTGCATTAAGACCTTTTTCTTGGTGCCCTGGGTCCCTGGGAGAGAGAATGTGCTCCCTTTGTGTGCTTTGCCAAAGCCCACCAGCTGCTACCTTGCAGGAGAGTTACATCTGAGTCACTGGTTTCCAAAAGGGTGACAAGTAGGCTGTATGTGGCTGAATGAGAGAGGCCTGTCTCTCCTTGATCCTGCCAGCTTGGGCCTGGACTCCAGCCATCACAGCAATGGCCTTGATTTGTAAATGGGTTGGATGTTTCAAGAAGCTGTTATGAGAGTGGATTAGGGGAGGAATGTAAAAACAAATAGGGTGGAGAAAGAAAGCTATAAGATGTGGCTGGGCTTTGTGAGGCTCAGGAAGCCTGTGTTCCTGAGCTCACTCCTCAGCTTCACACTTGGTAAACTGATGTATCTCACCTTAGTGGTCAGTTTTTGATGGGGGAGGATACTCAGCAGTAAAAATGAGTGATCATTCACAATCTCTTTCTTAGAACCAGGTACTGTTCTGAGTGTGTTGTGTAAATGAGCTCAATTGGTCTTCATTCTAACCGTTTCACAGGTTTCTACTATCACCTCCATTTTAGAAGTGGGGAGATAGAAGCACATAGAAGTGAAGTAACTTACTCCAAAACCTCTAGCTAGCCAGTTAACCAGGATTCAGAGCCAATGACAGCGAGATCCCAGAGAAGAATCCAGTGGGTTTTTGGTTAAGTGTAGAGAACATATGTAAAGAAATCTCAGACTCAACTTTATGAGGGCAAGAACCATATATATTATGTTCATTGTGGGATCAAGCACAAAATATATTCTAGGACTGGTACAGACTTTGTGCTTGTTGACTCATTTGAGTTTTGATGAAGCAGAGAAATGTAAGACCAAAATGTGAAATGTTGTTACAGACAGTTTAATGAATGAATTCTGTATCTGCGTTCATGCATTGAATATTCCATTGAGCAGCTTCTATACACTAAACATTGTGCTAGGTGGTAGAAATAGAAAAATGAGTAGCATGTGGTTTTTACTGATAAACAACTTATATAGAGAGAGACGTGCATGTAGATGTGTGTGGGTGTGTGTGTGTGTGTGTGTGTAAAGAGACATGCACACATGGATACTATTTCAGCCAGTATCTCCTCTGTTTCCTTTATTTGCTGTCTGGATATCTTCTATAGCTAAGAATGACCATGTTTCACATGGTGTTGTAGTTTTGTCTTGTGTGTGTTTGTGTGTGCATACACACGTGCCTTATGTGTACTCAGTGATTATCAACTATTTGAAGCCAGTTCCACTCCTAGAACAGTGCTACTCTGAGTTTGGTCCATGGGCTGGAAATGTTGACATCACTGGAGAGCTTGTTAGAGATGCTGACTCTGGATCCAAGCCCGAAACTGCTGAATGAGTAGCTCTGAAGCTAAGGCCCAGGGGTTTGTGTTTTTTGTATTTCTCTAGGTGAGCCCTGTGTATGCTTAAGTCCGGGAAGCACTGCTTGGGTATGAGACCCAGACCCTGTCATATGTGAATGCTCAATAAATAATCTTTGAATGATTGTATATATAAATTATTGACACAGAGTAGGGGAAGTGGGTTGGTCTTACTAGTTCTGGGCATGACTCCAGGTATCCATTTTGCCAAGTCTGAGGATACTGTGAGGAGGTGGAGTCATATTTCTTTCCCTTTCCAAAACTTTGGACAGATGCATTTAAATGGCTGGGAAGATAGACTCCATCAGCATCAAGAGGGAAATGGTGATCAACTGAGCATGTGACCTGCTGGGAACTGAATGAATGGGCCAGTTCATAATGAAGGCCAGGAGATAAAGCAGGGTGGAGTGATGAGTTTGCAGAAGGTCTGAGAACTCATTGCAGATGGTTTTGGGCAAGAAGCTAAAGCCACAAGTTTACAAGAATTGTATGCTTTAGACTCTTTTTTGTTCCAGGGACTTATTACAAATTAAATCCTCCCTATTCCTGTGTATGTGGTTGGAGCCTTGCTATAAATCTATTTCAAACTTTTTCTTTCTCATCTGATTTTCCTTTTCTCTTTCTTTAACTCTTCCTTCCCTCTCCAGTTCCTTCCTTCTTTCTATCAATGAGGGTGTTGCTGTCCACTTTGATCCTGGTTAATGCTACCCTATGGCATGACATTTGTCAAGGGCAAGGATGTGTGGGCTTCTGTGAGTAATCAGCAGCTGTTTTTAGAGTCATGGTTTTAAGGAATCTCCCTCTCTCAATAGTGTGATCATTCCCTCCTCCCAACATAAAAAAACTTGCATAAGAGCAGTTGGCTCAATATAATAAAATACAGCTTGGCATCATGAGCTACATAAACAAGAGGCATTTAATAGACTGTGTAGAGTTTTGGCAGTGAGAGGAACGGTAGCAGCCAAAGAGACACATATGGCTGGCTTAGCAGCATCCTGGACTCATGGAAAGAGGATCCCAGCTTTCAATCCCTGGAGGGTGGAGGTGGGGTGAACAAAGGGTTAGAAAGAGAAGGCTGGTTTTGCTCATGTATGAAGATATATGCACACACACACACACACACACACACACACAGGTACCATTCCATCTAGGCAACACTGGCTTTCCCAAGTGCAATGCATATATATACTTTTTGCTAGGCCAGACTCTCTTTTCTAAGCCCTTTACAATTTTTTCAAAATAACTTTATTAAGGCATAATTTACATGTCATAAAACTTGCCTGTTTTAAGTGTACCAGTGAGTTTTTATTAAGTTTATAGAGTTATGCTACCATCATCACAATCTGACTGTAAATTATCTCGCTCATATCTTGTGCCTATTTATATTTAATCCCAAATCCTGCTCCCAGCCCCATGCAAACATTAATCTAGTTTCTGCCCTTATGAATTTGCATTTGATATGAATGGAATCATACATGTGCTTTTTTGTGACTGGTTTCTTTCATTGAGCATAATGTTTCAGAATTCTGCTCATTTTCACTGCCAAATAGTGTTCCAGTATGTAGATGTAGTGACTTACTTTTATTATCTCAATTCATCTTCACAGCTTTTTTTGTTATCACTAATTACAGTGAAGAAACTGAGGCACAATTAAGTTTTGTTTTGTGGTGCTAATGATCAATCCAGGGCCTCTGTTCTAAACTATATCTTTAGCCCTTTCTTTATTTTTTATTTTGAGATAGGGCCTTGCTAAATCACTCAGTTGCCCAGGCTGGGCTTGAACTTGAAGTCTGGTATTATAGTCATGTGCCACCACAGCTGGCTGCACAGTTAACAATTTGAGGGATAATGATTCAAATCTAGGGAGTCTGACCTCAGACTGCTCTTGGACACTCTTGTTATGCTACCTCTACATGAGTACAAATATCTATTCAGTCCAACTCAAACAGTTTCTTTATACAAAGACCATTGAATTTCTAAAACTAGGTAACTTCATTTTGTGCAATCAGATTGTCTTGAACACTTAATTTGTACATAAAACTTTGCTAAGTGCTTATAGGGACTAGGGCAAGGAATGTAATATTTTATTTTCTAGGCCAGATTCAGAGGTGTGTGTTAATGTGAGTAGGGTCATAATGATCTAAAGCCTCAGTGTACACTTTAGGTATCAAAAGTCAACAGGAGGATGACATCAGTGAGAAAAAGCTGAGGAAAATTTTCAGAGGTGGTGACTTGAGCTGATTCCAGCTCCCTGCCCTAATTAATCCCACATTCCATGAGTGGAAGCTTGCAATTATTTAGAGCCTGTCCTCTGTCTTAATGTCCCTTCCACCCACAGAGATTTCTTCTTGGTATGTTCCAACTTTTAGGTCCAATCTGTGTGCTTATAATTATACCAAGAAGCTTTTTCTCTTAAGCTGGTTTTAATAGAAATATTCTAAGGGGTGTGAGGGTCTTGCTCTCTTTAGAAAACTTGTTGGCTGGATCACATGACTTGTTCAGAGGGAGGGGAGAGAGACAGAGACACAGACACAGATAAAAACAGAGTAAGTCTATTTTAAAATGCCTTTCATAACATCCATTCTTGGTTATGTATGCCTGGAAGATAGGAATTTAGAAGGAAGAATGGTACATGGAACTACACAGATTCTAGAAGGTCTATTTCAGTTAGCTTGTGCAGTGTAACAAGCCATCTCAAACCTTAATGGATTAAAACGATAACCATTTATTTGGTTCAAAATTCTGTGGGTTATCGGGGAAATTCTGTTTCTCTGGGCTGGTTCATCTAACTTCTGTTGGGTTCATCTGTCTGTGGCCAGTAGGCAGTGTGGCTATTGGCAGGCTGTCAGGGTATGACTATTGGCTCAGGTTTCTTAGTCTTTCCGATGTGTTCAATTTCCAGCCAGCTGGCTTGGGCTCACTCACAAGGTGGATACAAATCAGACATAGTTCCCAAGAGGAGCAACAGAGGACAAGCCACAGTTACTAAGCATTTTTCCATGTCTGCTTATGTCGTGTTTGATGACTGGCTCAAACAAATCACATGGCCAGCTCAGAGTCCAGAAGTAGAGGACTAGATTCCACCTCTTGATGGGAGATCTGCAATGTCATCTTGCAAGAATGTGAATACAGGGAGACAGTGAATTTTTGGTCATTTAATAAACATTCCCAAATTCGGAACATATAAAAGTAATATCGGCCAACTGCATTAGATATTTAGAGTGTACACAACAGCACTGAGATCTAGGTGTTACTATTCTCCTTATTTTTCAGAGGAGCAACTTGAGTCTCTAAGAAATTAAGTAACTCATCCAAGGTCACACAATTAGTAAAAAGGGTCGCTGGGATTCGCATCCAGGTAGTTTGGCTCTGGAGCCACCATACCATCCGGTCTGTTATGAACTTAGCAAAATTTAGTTGGTGTGTCATGGAACTACAGGGATGGTGGCTAATATGAACTCACATTAGTTGAAGATTTAAAATGTACTTGGTATTGTTCCAGACAGACAGACAGACACACACACACACACACACACACACATGCTCATTCTCACAAAAATCAGACCCACTGAAAACTACTTTTGTTTCCATTTTATAGATGAAGAAAGCAGAGCTCCATGAAGTAAGTCATATATCTATGGTTGCACAACTAGTATAGAAATAAGCTAAAATTCAAATCAAGTTCTAAAGAGTCAGCATGTATCTAATTCACAGCATCATTTTATCTACTTAGACTTTGTTTTATGGTGGGGGTGTGTCTGGGACCTATCCAGAATGTTGATGATGTTAATAAAGAAGGAAAAAGGGCATTGAGGAGAGCAATTAGGATTGTTGCCACAAAATCTGTGAATTTGCCAGGGGAGTTCACATTCTTGTTCACTGTATATGTTGGAGCTGACTGTGCACTATCCCCCCAAGAGGGCACCAATGCCAAGAATTACAGTGTAAATGGTGCATTGGATTTTGCAGGGCCGTTGTCTTGCAATGCTCCCAAGCTAACTCTTCATTCATTTGGTTCTCTATCTTGTATAGATTAGTGGGGCAAATAAGAAAGGCTTAGGTAAAAAAGCCTGACAACAGCTTATATGGTCACTACCACTTTTAAAGTCACTACTAAAAAGTGAAAGAACTTAAAATGCAAGGGTTTGAGGATGTTGCTGTAGGGAGCTCTAGCCTGCAGAAAGCTCCAAAACCCCTCAAGAGGGTCACTGTCTTACTACTTAGTACAATACTTATTTTTTTGGAGAGGAGAACTATTTAGAGTATGTTCATGTGGCTTTTGCTCAGAGGAGGGAATTTAATAATAGAATTTGGAGACACCACCATAAATAATGACAATGATAATATTTCTTGGATGGAACCCCTCAAACCCTGAAAGGCCGGATAAATGAGATGCTGTTGAAACTGACATTCCAAGATTGCAGTGAACTCCTGGGGCCTCTGACTTTTTAGATCTTTGCCTCTTGGTTTCCTACAAGGTTTGATGTAATTCCAAATGAATAAAAGTGAGGGCTTTCAGGGATCAAGCCAATGGCACAAAGACTTGTGACTCTGTCACAGCTTGAGTAGCTTTTTGACTATAAAAGTTGTTGGTCTCCCACTAGAAGGTTTTGTACATGACCTTCAGGGTGGTTTAGGGGAGGAATCCACGCATGGTCATGAGAAGCCACAAATAGTGAGCCTGTTCTGAAATAATGAGGGCCCTGTGATGAGTTTCTTCCTCTATTCCCTTCCTCCTATAACTAAAGGACTCCCATTTCTGAAACACTCCTGAATTCAGGGGACAGGAGGAAAATGAACATGGTGGGAGAGGTGGTTCTCCTGAATTTCCAGGGTTGATGCCAGATCCAGGTGCAAGGAAGAGCCTAGAAGATGACAGTTTAACATTTCACTGGAAAATATCCCACTATTGAGTTTAGTTAAAACTATCATTCCACTTACCATTGATTGTCCTCCCTTACTTTAAGAGAAATTACAGAAAATAGCAGAGCAAGATGTCTGCAGGTCCTAGGTATAGCAAGGTTTGCCTTTAGACCAGTGTGAGCCAGGTCATGGCAACAGCGAAACTGTGGAGCAAAAAGAGCAGGAAAATGCATGTAGATGGGGAGAACTGGCTGCATGAAAATACCAGTCTGCCAAATGGAGGTGGGTAGAGCCGCTGTCACCCTAGCTGGCAGTATGTGGGCTCTGGTATTATGTCTGCAAAATGCGGTAAGTTCCGGGGAGAAAAGATGCAGAACTGAAGATGGGAATGTGCAGCCAGACTGTGGGAACATTTACCATGAGCAGCACACCATTGATGCCAGATGCGTTTCTCTAGGGTAGGGATTGCTGTCGAGGTAAGAAAGGAGACCCATGTTTCAAGCTAAGGCCTTTTGAGTGACTCCCGTGATAGACTGTAGGTAACTGGGGCGCTAGGTTTGGTCACAAACACAGAAGTTTTTGGGTGGCTTGGGGGACAGTGCGATGATACTGTGGGCTAAATAAATGATGCGTTTGACTGCTTGGTTCATAAAAGTCTCAGGAAATGCCCCAAAGCAAAAAATATGGAAGGAATTAAAGAAGCACTTTGGAGGCTTCAAGTGAAATTTCTTTTCTGTGTGTCATATGTGGACAAGGCAGCAGCCGACAGCATAAAAGGAAAGCGTTCTTTGTGTTCGTGTTGGTGCAGGGCTGTGATGGGGTGAGGTTGCTCTTTGTTAATACTTGTAATGGTATTTGTGGAGGGGAAGAAAAAATCAAATTCCCTTTGGCTAATTTCTCAGATTGCTGGAGTAGTAGATGAAGGGGCAAGAGGTTGCATGCATCTCAGAAAAATCTGCTCTTCCAGGAAAAAAGAAATTACACCTCACAAGGAGCTAAGGTCTAGGAGAATGTTTTCGTTCTTTGGGAACACACCAGTTTGGTTTTGTTTTCCACTTTCGTATACTTTTGTAGGCGGCAGTTGCTGTGCCTCGTCTAGTTTTTAAAGCATCACATTCGTCACTGTGTGGTTCTAGTTTATCATGTGTAATCCCCAACATGCCGAAGCTGTTTTGTACACATTTCCTGAGAGAGTTGAAACCCTATTGTGTGCTTTCCCAGCAGCACCCTCTTGGCCCCACGGGAAGCAGCGTTCTGCCGGTCTGTTCTTTCCTCCACTGCCTGCCTGCCTTATCTAACGGAATTTGAATGTCTAGCATGTGGAGATTAGCCGTGATATGGGGTGTGTAAGCATGCCCTGCAAAATGATGTGTGTGCCTTCCTACAAGAGCTCACAGAGTGCAGATGTGGTTACTGTGGGGGTAATCACACATTCTGTCTAAAACTAAATAAAGTTTTGTCCTCCTGCCCCGGGCAGGCATCAGATTTACTTCACTGACCAAGAGAGAGCTGCATGGGGCAGGCAGGAGGGAGAGGCTGGGAAGAGGAAGATGGAGATATCATATGGAAGTGGTTGGAAAACAGATGGGGGGAGTCTGGAAAAATCCAATTTGTTCTTCTCAGGTGTTTTAAGGAATGTCTCCATAGGAGGGTGTCAGAATTTCAGGGCTCACTGTTAGAATTAGATGGTACAGGGCAACTTCCCAGGTATAACTAGTATATAACCAAACTTTGAATAATGGGGTTGAATTAGTAGTGGAATAATGGGGAAGTGGAAAAGCTAGGTATGTTTATTAGGCAAGATTGCGTGGAAGTTGCTGGCCAGAATTGGGGTAGTCAAGCACCTCTCAGTGGAAAGAAAAGGATCTGAAAATAATCTTACAGTAATCCTGTCAACACTAAGATGGAAGAAGGAACAGAAAGTTCCTGGCTGCAGGATTGACTCATCCAGTTGCATCACTAGGGCAGCAGACATTGCCAGGAGATTTGTTATCTAGCAGAAGACCCCTAACAGCTCCTTTTTTATTAGAACCTCAGAGGGGGTTTTTAATGCAGTCCAGAAACACAGACCTTCTTGTCCTGAGCAATGCACATACCCAACTTTGATGCTATTGACTGTACCTTTGGAGGTGATGGCAGCTTGTTTGATGTATTCGAGCCCATAATGTGAGACACTGGACATTCTCTTCATAGATTTTCTTTCATGGGTTTTTATTGAAAATCAGATTTGAAAAGAGTCATGCTCAGGCTCTGGATGTCCACATGTACGTGCTGCTAACACACTAAGGCCAGTGGGCCAACGAGGAGCACAGGACCCTTTCTTGTTGACACCTGTGCTCAGCAGTTGGTTTCAGGAAATTAGAGCTCAGAAGACCCTGGAAGGGCTTTAGAGTCCCAGTCTGCAGACACAGTATGATGAGAGGGATGATAATGAATCTCCAACTGGGCTCCTAATCCAGTGCTCTTTTGTCTCTGCCATTTGGTTTCCTAATTTGTCTTGTCCACCCCATTACCTTAATGTTCCTAGTTAATGAAGGTAGTCTTATTGAAGTTGCCTTTCCTTTCCTTTAAATTTCAGAATAAGACACAGAAATGTTCTTTTACTTACTATAGGAGGTCATCTAGTCTCTCCAAACTATTGTTTCTTCCTTTCAGTGTCAGACACAGCATCTCATCTCTTGGTTTCATTTCAAGCGAAACAAATGAACTTAATGTGGTTTCAGAGTTACTGAGCTCCTCCTACCTTAGGATTGTTTTAATTGAAGGTAGAGTCCCATAGACGGCTAGCTTCAACTTTCATAGTGATTAAAATTTGATTTTTATAGCGGTTTATTTTACCATTCTTCCAAATTATAATTTTGTCGATTATAATTGAACATACATTTGGAACCTCAATTTTCTCACTTAAAGTTATTCCCCAAGTACAGTTTTTAAAACTAAATTAATTACCATTTCACTAATTATTTAATCAGCCCTTAATACAATAGTGGGATAGCCTCAACTTTAACAGAGAAAGAAAAACAAACACACACAGTGCAGCAAAACAAAACCCATACAGATTTAAAAAAAAAAACAGAAATATTTCTGAAATGCTCTGGTGATCAGATCTCCAGCATATAGGTAAAATGGGGGGCTGGTGAAAAGAAGACATTATGTAATGATTAGGAGCCAAAGTTTTAACTTAAATAATTAGCTATTTTATAATTTAGTCAATTGAAAGTATGTGAAATATATAGAAACTCTTCATGGGAAAGAACAAATCTGTGGATCTGAACACATTAATATAAATTGCCATAGTTATTTTTGTCCCTTACCATACCCTACCACCACTCTGAGGACTCAGGAATGGGCTATTTTTGTTTCTATTATGAACATTTAAAAATGGACACATTTATCTACCATAATGGGGAAAGCAAACAAAGCAATAAGATTTCTAGACTTGCTTCTCATCAACCATATCCACTGTTCGTTTTTCCCATGGTGCATTTGTCAGTGTTTAAGAAAGAAAGGAACAAACTCACCATGCCATCTGAAGTAAAAGTCCCTTACTATTGGTCAGTTTGTAATTTATTTTGTTTTGTGGTATTGTGGATTGAACCCAGAACCATTGTACTAAGTTACATCTCCAGCCCTTTATTTATTTTACTTTGAGACAGAGTCTCACAGGTCACCAAGCTGCCCGTGCTAAGCATGAACTTGCCATCCTCCTGCCTCAGCCTCCCAGAGTGCTGACATTACAGGAATGTACCATCACACCTGGCTGTAAAGTACTTTAAAACCTCTCTCTCGAAACTTGAGGTGTGACCCTTTAACAGGTTCAGCCATAGCTGGATGACCAGAAAGTAGATGTCTCTCTATCTAGTGCTTGCCACCTCCAGTCCCTCTCAGCTCCACACTGGCAGGGACTGGGAGACAGCAGTATCCCAGCTGTGGGTGTTTTTGTATACGGAGCATCCAAACCGGTGACCACCACATAGAGTTCTACTTACTATCACAGCCTGGCCCTACCAAGAATTTTTTCAAACTTGAAGCTTAACATGCATGTAAAAAAGTGTAACAGTGGTACCATTTGGTGAATTTTTATAAGGTCAAGACAAAACAAGGGGAATCAAAGTACATCATGTATGGGCACAAATTCCCTCTGATGAATATGACCATTATGTATATCTGAAATGGACCAATAAACTTAATTAATAAAAGAATTTTAAAAAATAAAGATACAATAAGCTTTCAAAGAACAGACCAAACAAGAAACAGAACATCACCAACACCCCCGAAACCCTTCCTGCCACTATCCCCTCCCCCTCCCCAGGAGAACCATTCTTTTAACGTCTAACTCTATTGATTTATTTCCTTGTTTTCCAACCTTATATAAATGGAATCATACAGTAGGTATGCTTTGTATCTGGGCTCTTTTGTTTACCATTATGTTTGTGAGATTCGAACTTTTCGTTGTATAGCAGTGGCTCATTCACCCATATGGCTACATCAAGTTTCATTGTGTAACAAGACCACCTCATATTTACCCAGTCTACAGTTCTTGGGCACTATGTTTCTGGTTTGAGGCTCTTACTAACTGTGCTTCCATGAACATTCTTGTGGACGACTTTTGGAGAACATAAGTTTGTGTTTCTGTTGGAGATCTCTAAATCTATATATCTCCAAGAGAGGAAATTTTGGATCATTCAAGAGGGGCTATGTAAGCAGGAAGTTAGTTTTGCCTCTTGCCTCCGTCTTCTGTGAGTGAAAACAGTTCTGCTCTCCCACAGATGGAGCAGGCCTTCTAGAACAGACGGCTGGCCGCGCTGTTCTGATTTGGCCTCCAGGACTTCTGCCCACTTCAGTGAGGGGAGGCAGGAGCTTGGGTGGTGCCGTGGGGTTCTGCTTTCCACCAGAGAAACACCTCTTCCCTCTGCCTCACAGTGCTGGGATTGCACACATGATTTTGTTTTAAGAATGAGTTCTGTGGTTTTTCATTTTTAAAAAGGAAGTTAAAAACAGATGCTTTTAGTTCCTTGTCCTTGTCAGAGAGGGGAGAAAGCAGGACCGCGAGTGGACCTGAGCGTGGATGGTGCTGAGCGTGGATGGTGTTATTTCACTCAGTCCTACACAACCCTAGGAGGTGGACATGTTCTTATCCCTGTTTAACAGCCAGGGAAACTGAGATGCGAAGCAATTAAGTGACATTCCTAAGGACACACATCTGAAAGAGGCAGAGCTGAATCCAAGCAGTCTGCCTTCGGGGCTTCCGCCCTTCCTCCTCCCATAATTATCCAAACCAGAATACCCTGCTCCCACACACTGCCCATTTCACAATCTCTCACAGGCTGTCAAGGACTGTCTGAGCCAGTTTGGTGACTGTGGTTGACCCTTTTGGACCAAGTTTTTGTTTCTCTAAGGAAGCCAAAGTCTAATGTAGAGACAGGCTCAAACGAAAGTGATACCCTTCTCTTCTCTCTACTCCTTTTAAAAGTTCATTCCAGAGCAGAAGTTGACCCTTTATTGGTGCGTTTCAACAAGCTCAATCTTATGTGATTGCTCCTGGAAACTTGTGAGATAAACGTTTAGAGTATTATTAGCTCTTATTTTGCTCTTTTCCTTGTTGAGATTCCCCCAGCCCTTCACTATGCTTCAGCTACTGTACTGCTGGCCTCCGGAGTACACCCCCAGACCTTGGCACTGAGCAGTCTGCTCTTTCCTCTACGGCCTGCCCTTGTTATAGAACAGCGTTTGGAGGTTTCTCTCCGGCTGGCATTCTCTTCTTTCACATATTCTCATAGCTTGCTTTCTCAGATTTTTCTGAGCTCTGCTCAAAGCCACCAAATAGAAGAGACCTTTTCTGACTTGCTTATCTACAATAATGTGTCCATCACATTCCATTTCCTGACCTGCTTTGCTTTTCTTCAAGACAATTCTGCTACTTCTTTATATGATCTATTTATTTACTTTGTTTTGTCTCACTTGACAGACAAGATAGGCTTCAGGTGGCCTGTGGGTTTTGTTACTGTATATACCTGGCTCATCAATACATGCTTAGTAAATGGATAAGTGAATGAAATCTAGTCTTAAAATTCAGGAAGAGTGTAACCAAAGGCCATATTTAATGGGAGAAACTTGTAGGTGCTGTATTGTTTTACATTTTGAATATCGCTTTTACTTTCTTTTTTCTCTGGATTCTTTTTGCCAAAGGTGTATCTTTTCATTAGACTTTTCAAAGAACTAGCTTTTGATTCGGTTGAGCCTTTTATTCTCTGCCTTTCTTCTTGTTCAGCCCTATATTTATTTACTTTGGTCTGTGTATGTCTGTTTTATCTCTGCACATTAGAGACTGAGTGCAGAAACCATAGCCAACCACAGCTATGATGAAGTCTGCTGACTAGGTTAGACCTTCGAACCACCGTGTCTGGGAGGGGTCTGTGGTTTGGACCTCTCCTTTGTTAAGATTTTCCATTTTTGCATGAGCCAATAGGGTCGAAAATAAGAGCACCTCTTAGTTTTTTTTATTTTAATAAATGATCCTATTGTGATTTAAACCAAGTTATTTTAAAATAATCTGTCAATTGATAAGGGTTGGTTTATATCCTGTGTAGTATTCTTTATTAATTCCTTCACAACAAATGCCTGCTAGTGTTCACAGTGTTACATATATTATTTTTCTGCTAGAATTAAAACCATGGGGAGATAAAGGTTACACTAGAATGAAAAAATTCATGCCATATTTTGGGGCTCCTTGGGTCTAAATGAAACCTATCTCTGTTGAAATTAACAGGACAATGGAACCAAGGGTGTAGCTCAGTTGCAGAGCAATTATCTAGCATATGTGAGGCCCTAAGTTTGATCCCTAGTACTACAAAAAAAAGGATCAAACAACAAAAAAATCTGCCTCCATATTTGGGAAATTACTGGAGTCAGAATCAAACTATAAGAAGATGCATCCTGTCCATTGCGTGTGCTGCTAAGGGGTGCTTCTCACAGTGCATATCCAAGACAGTGGCAAATCAAACCGTATGTGAACAAAGACAAACCCTCTGCATGGACCTTCAGGGGTGGGCATGTATGCTTAGGGGGCAGGGAAAGCCTTAATGGGAGCTCAATATATAGTTAAAGCACTTAACCTCTGGGGTGAAATCTTAGTCCAGAGAACACTGAGTGGTTTCACAGCAAAATGTCATCTGATGAACTCTGCTGTATAAAGTGGCAGACAAGTGGTCGTAAATTTGTTTGGGGATTCTTGTGTCTCATTCTGGCTTTGGTTTGCAATACGATAGGCTTGATTTTCCTCGGGAGTCTCCCGACGCCATGTCCACTTGTGTTAAGATCAAGACATTTAGATTGTCTGTGAAATGTGATCAGGGTAAGCACCAAAGTTTTGACATGTTGGAGGATCATCTGTGACCTTAAGGGAAATCAGAGGCAAGGAGTAAAGAGAAAGTAAAAGTAAAAGCAAAAGAGCAAGAGTGGAAGAGGTAAAATGAAATGGAGAAAGAGATAGATAGGCACTTCTGAGCTATGTAGGAGTATGAATAACCTGGTTTGTCATGCTCTCCTAAATATGAGGATTTTTCCAACCCAGTTTTGGGGCCTCCCAATGTTGAGGTCTATAGTGCATGATGAGCTGATTCTTAATATTCCTTCCAATTTGAACTAAAGGACATGGAAAACAGAAGAGCTTTCAACATATCTTGAAAGGGCAAAGGTCAGTTGTTATCCCCAGCTGTGAGCACAGAAGATGGATGGTTCCAGTAAATCTCACACCTGATTTGTGTTCACCATCCAGACCATCATAGGCCCAGGGCAGAGCACTCTGTACGGTGGATTGGGAATCAGTCTGGTTTGTTTTGGACCCAAAGAACACCAATCTAGAGGAGTGATGTGACCCCATATGCAGAGCTATTTTCAATGGTGAGTCAACATTTGATCCCAGAAGCATGGTTTCTTTCAGCAAATGGAATTCAAATTCCAGACAGCAGCTGTAACAGGAGGAAAAGGTTATATTCTTTTTCAAAGGTGTCAAAGGAACAGAGACCATGCATTAAGTACAAGTTTGAGTTAAGCACATTATGTACAAGTCTGAATAAAGAAGATTCAGATTTTCCAATGATATGCAGAGAGTGAAAAGTTTGAATATAAACACATATGATTTATTTACCACAGAATATCAAGACTCTCGAGCCAAGCCAGGAAGCATGGGTGTGCCAGTAAAATCTTGACAGATACCAGAAGAAAAATAAGAACCCAACTTAATAAGTGGTGGGAAAGAATAAGTGGTGGTATTATGAAATTCTTTTTAAAGAGCCCATATAGAACTAAGTGAATATAGTGTTCTTGAACAGTGGCCCATTTATACTGGTAGCTTTTCCTCTGACATATATGAACCAGCCAGATCACTGAGAGGGAAGATGTATCTTCCCATAGGAAGAGTAATCTGATTATTTTTCCTTAACTAAATAATCAGTGTATTATCAACTCAGAATATTTAATTGTCAAGAGACCCAAGACTGTGCAGTCCAATATGGTTGCCTCTGGCCACAGCACTACAAGCATTTTAAATGTGGCTAATGTGATTGAAAGGCTGAATTTTACATTTCATTTAATTTTAATTTTAAATGTAAAACTGATAATTCAGTTACTAAAAAGTTTTAGCATCTTTGGAACAATTTTGATATATAAGCTTACTTTGTAAACTACTTATTTCAAAAAGTCTGAATACAGATCAAGTCTTTTTCTTTTTTTTTTCTTTCTTTCTTTCTTTCTTTCTTTCTTTCTTTCTTTCTTTCACATATGGTACTGGGGATTGAGCCCTCCTATATGCTAGGCAAGCAGTCTATCACTGTGTCACACCCTTCTCCCATTTTTACTTTTCTCATCTTGAGAAAGAGTCTTACTAAGTTGCTTGAGCTGGCCTCAAACTTGCCATCCTCCTGTTTCAGCCACTGGAGTAGCTGGGATTATTGGCATGCACCACCTTACCCAGCCAGAGATCACATATCTCTGGTGAAAATATGCCACCCAAATTTATATGTACTATAATCATAAAAACACATTAGATTTCAAAGACTTAATATAATAAAAAAGAATGTAAAATATCTCATTAGTAATTTTGTCCATTGATCATGTTAAAAATTATTTTAGACAGATTAAATAAAATACTTTATTAAACTTAATTTCACCTTATTCTTTTTACTTTTTCAAATGTGGCTTCATGAAAAGTTAAAATTATATATGTGGCTTACATTATATTTTAGTTGAGCAGTGTGTCAGGTACTCCACTGGGGAGTTAAGGCTAGTTTTGCCAATGAAAGTTGAAATAAAACTGGAATAAGGATAATGGTGTGGTCTTCGTGTGAGCCGGGTCTGCCGTGAGGATAGGAAGAGACCCAGCAAGAAGCCAGACCACACCTTCCTGTGAGCCAGCCAGGGCATGGGCTAAGATACCAGAAGAGCATTGCCCACCCTGTAAGCAACTGGCTGATTCAGAGGAACTCAGGGTGAGATGACAGCAACTGAGGTGAAAGGAATAGCTTTCCACTTGCAGTGTTTGATTGACTTTGCAGGCCTGAGGCGGGTGGCCTGGGCATATATTTGGAGGATGGCAGTATACATTTTGGTAACTGTGGGGGATTTTCTTTGTCTTGTTTTTGAAATCTACTGTTTTGTTCTGTTTTACTGTTTTGTTTTATTCTGTATCTGGTAATCTGAGCAACTATTTGGAAAATAAAAATATGCAATATAACAATCATTGTTAAATCCCTATCATCTTGTTTTGAAAACCTATATGGCTACTGTTGTTTTCGTTGTTGTTTTGCTTTTGTTGTTGTTTTTAGGTTTGTTTGCTTCTTGATTTTTCTGTTTTTTTTTCTTTTTGTCTTTAAAATAAAATAAAAAAATAATAATGGTAGATCTTCATCTCATAAGCACTGAAAGGTTTCTCTGCTCTTCCCTCAGTTTCCTGAATCCAACCATTAGGTGATTTATGTTATGTAAAAGTCTGTGTTCTGAGAAAGGTAGGAGTCACTGAACTTTTTTGTAGTGTGGAAGCCTTAAGATCCATGAGTCAAGTTGGTAAAGGATTTCAGGAGAGTGTGCTTCCTCCTTACCCATCTGTCTTGCGGGGCAGAATTTTGGGTGAGCTAGCTCCCTTGCACCAAAGGCCAGTCCCAGAAACAGAAACAGCCATGAGTCATCAGCAGCCAACAGACCCAGCTGCTGGGGCTGGGAATATCAGTACAGAAGGAGATATTGATGGCACACCAGAGCACCCACTACGACATCCCAATCTTGCTCCGATCATCAGCCCCTAGCTAGGCCCAGACATGGAAAGCCTAAAATAAGGTATCATTCTGGATGTATGAGCAGAAAAAAACTCTTGACACCTGAGGATGAAAAGTATGTGTCTTCCGGTATTCCTCTACTTCCTGTCCTGGAATGAGCTATACTTTCTAGAATATAGAAAGAGTAAGTGATTGAGAGGAGTGAGGAAAAAATGGAAAGAGAAAGAATGGAAATGATTAATCAATATGACTTAACTACTCTTAAATCTCCCAGATCATAGATATACAGAGAACCATTTTATTTTCCTCTAACTTCTGAGTTGGGCCATAGCCACAGCCCAGATCCATTCCAAAATGTGGAGAAGGAAGGATGAAAACAAAGGCTTGATCCCAGCACAGACAGCCTGCCCAGATCAATTTAGAAAGAAGTCAAGATTCTCAGGTTAGGCTGGTATTCTACATACTTCCTCAAGCCATATAAAGGGAAAATGTCGCTCAGGTAACAAGTAAAAAAAAAAAAGCTAGTTTTGGTCTCCAGCCCTGAGAGAGAGACCTGCTGCTGTTTCAGAGTGACCTGGTAGTCACTCAGTCCCTGAGAGCTTGATCCTGATTCTTCTCTGTGTGTCTGTCTGACCATCCATCTGATTTTTCTATTTTTTGTATCCTATTTGTTCACTGGGACAAGTTTATACTTGGTACTACTATTTCCCAGCAAACCCCCACCCCACCCCGCTTGTTTGCCAACACTGATGCCCTAAAACCTGAGATCACTGGACAGGAGCATTTCCCTGCAAGCCTTTTCTGCTTCTCCTGACAATGATCCGTAACTTAACCTCTGTGTGTGTCGCATGTGTACGTGCTCACACAGGGATGCACAGGCTCTTTAGCTCATGCCTCTCATTAGTGCAAACCCAGTTAAAGCTGCCCAGAGCAACCTCATTTTCTTTCCTGCCCCCTCCCTTCATCCCTTTCCTATCTCCAGGCACCTCACTCTTTGCCTCTCATTTCACGCTGCCTCAGAGAGGGAAATCTCATTATTTCTGATTTAGGGTCTCCTCTGCCCTCCCTTGCTACATGTCGTGCCTATTGCCAGCTTCTTACAGCATGGTGAGAGAATTCAGAGCTCTGATTTATTGGCCACAGGGAATGGCTCTAGGAGAACTGAGTGGGAGAGAGCAGGGACCCAGAGAGGGAGTAAAAGTGAGGAAGGATTGGTAAGAAAGGGTTATGGATTTTAGAGCTGTGATAGCCTCAGTATTCTTGGATTACTTGGGTTAACACACATGATGAATATGCTGCATTTATCAGAAGCCTGAAGAAGGAGAGATCCTTATTTAATTTTAGAGATGGGCTAAGGATTTGCCATTGGAGTTTGGAGACTGCTACTGAAGAAAACCATAATGGGTTTTGGAAACCCTCCCTCTCTGTTTCCTCCTGGAAAGTGCTAAGTAGTAAGCAGTCATGTAGTTCATAATCTAGTAGCCTTCATAAATCTACCTTGACAGATTCATTAGCCTAAAGACAGAAATTAGATATCTTGCATTGCACTTAACAAAGTTGGCACATTGTGGGGGCTCAGAAAATGTTTGCTTGGTGCATAACCCAGAAATCAGCCAGGTCTCCCAGATATCTTGGCTTTGGTTTTCCCAGAAACACATCCTGATATAATAATCCTACTATAAATTGTTTATCTGTGGGGGGAGGGTAGCAGTAAGTAGTAAGGTTATGATACAGGGAAGGGAGCAACCAGTAAGTGACATTATCAAGTTTAATCCTGAAGGTTATTGAGCTCAAGCACAAGGGAGCTGGAGTATTTCTACACCAACTGCCTAAAAGCCATTGTTTGCAGCCTGCTCCTTGGGGAGGTAGCTCCCTGGTATTTGCAGCCCACCTCAAGAAATGGTAGAGCAGCTTTCTGAGGTCTTAGTTTAGCAAATTAGGTCTCCGAGCTCAGAGACACAGGGGCTAGCAATTGGAAACCTACTGAAGCTTACCTGAAAGGTCTGGAGGATATATGTGCTACACTGACACAACTTTATGCATTTATTTCTTCACTTGACAACTAGTCAGCTACTCCTATGTTCCTGGCACTTTCCTATGTGTTGAGGATACAGCAATAAAGAAAATATACATAAATCTCTGCTCTTGGGGAGCTTAAAATTTAATGGAGGAGACCAACATAAACAAAATAAGTCTTTTTTTCAGCTTATAGGGTGTAAGGTGGTGGATGAAGATTGCTGTATGGATTGGGCAACAAGGCATGTCTTATTAAGAAGTGGCTATGGAAGTAAAAACCTGAAGGGAACAAGGCACATGGCTCTCTAGGGATGAGAGTCCCAAGCAGTAAAAGTACTAAGTGCGGAGGCCTCAAGGCAGGAGTGTGTGTCTGACACATCCAAAGAAGAACAAGGGGGAGTGGATGGAGCAGTGGGTAAGGCAGAGCCCTGGGGGGTGAATGCAGAGAAGTCAGCTCAGAGAGTTTGGGGGTGGGGTGGGCAGTGCAGGTCGCATTGGACCTTCTGAGTGGTTGTAAGGCCTTTTCCACACCAAAGTCAAGTCATTTTATTTTGAATGACACGAGAGCTATTGGACATCTTTTAGCAAAAAAGAGACATATTCTGACTCAGGTTGCTCTGTTGAGAACATACGGAGGCAGAGACAAGTGGGTGAAAGCAGGGACACCTTCCATTTTATTTCACAATAAGAAATAAAACACGAGAGTGCAAATATGTCTCTTGAGGCCTACATGTGACACTATCATGATGCAGTTTTTGCGGCATTATATTGACTGAAACAAATCATAAAGCAAGCCTAGACTCAAGGGAAGGATGCAAAGGTATGTGTATACAGAAGCTATTTATTGGCACATGACCTCAAATTGAATTTCCAATATTCCTGTGTGTGAGACATCCTTGAGGTACCCCACTGTATGTTATGGAGTAAAATGGAAAGTCCGAGAAGATGTAACATATTTACTTTAAACCACAGTTATTACTTGTACTAGTGAGTATGGATGTTCTAGGCATAAATTGGGGACAAATTTCTCCTTTTGATCCTACCACCATGTCCTTTGGGCACCCTTTCCTTTCACCTCTCATCCCTGCCGTTTCCAGATCTCTATTCTTCAAGAAGAAACACACACTCCTTGTCTCATGAAGAGATCTTTGCTAGATCTTAAGTAATATTTCCCCTGACCACTTTGAACTGAGATTTGAAGTTGACTTAGAGCAGTGGCTACCAAGATATTTTCCCAACCAAATACAGGCCTCCATCTCTAACTTGCTCAGTGTGAATTCTGGTTTACAAATGGATGGGCTTAATTTTGGAACCAATGCTATTTTTGCTTCTGTAGGGTGGGTTTGGGGATGATGCTATGAATGCAGTGTTGACAGTAGATCTAGTTCCGTGTTCTTCTATAGGAATAATTTTTGACTATGCTTCTTAAAGCCAGATTTGTGCCCATCTGTTTGATTTCCCTCCTACCACATAGCACACCTGGTGAACTCTCAACTAATGTGACCATGGAATTAAAAGTCAGTTTCTAAGGCAGTCTGTCTAGTACCTTGGGCGTCTTCCTCATCTCAAGCATTGAGGGAAAGATCTTGAAGCATCTCTATAAATTAACAAGATTTTTTTATAAATTTAGAATTTATAAAATTAGTGGCACTTTTGTGGTAATAGAAATGTTTCCCATCTGTTATGGCTTATATCTTGATGTCTCTCTAAAACCTCATGGACTCAGAAGTGGGGTTTTTGGAAGATGGTGGGTTATAGGGCATTATAGGTGGCTTGCTATTAGAAGATGGGGTCTGGTCAGAAGAGGCAGATCACTGAAAGTGTGACCTCTAGGAGTGTATATCCTTCCCTAGTTCCTCCCTTCACACTCTGCTTTCTGGGCACCATGATGTGAGCAGCTTTTCCTCCACTATACCCCTCTGCCATGCTGCCCTGCCTTGGAGCCAGCTATGCCCTGAAACCTCCACAAACTAAGAGCCAAAATAAACTTCAAGTTGCACGTGTCAGGTATTGTGTCTCAGTGACAAGGAAGGTGACTAACATGCCATCTCTACTGTCCAATATGATCACCACTAGCCACTTAAGGACACTTACATTGACATTAGTGTAAACCAAGGAACTGAAGTTTTAGTTTTATTCAATTTCAGTTGAATTGCATTTAAATTTTTGATTAATTTAAATGTCAATTTAAATACCATATTACACTGTGAAGTTCTTGCTAGTTCCCAAATTTTTCCACTGAAGAGCTCCTGTTGGCAGAGAAAAGAAAATGCCTACTTTGATAGTTTAAGGATGCAGATTTCAAGTGCAAAATTACCCTGAAGTCTTAGTTTGAAATCACATGGTGATTCTGCATTTCTCTTTATTATATGTGTAGTCTACCATGGAACCAAGTGATGGGGCTGGGAGGATGTACCCATGACCTCCTAAGCACATGACTGCCATGTATGGCTGTGGGGTCAGGAATGACAGTTGCAGATAGAGCACTGCACTGTAAATAAGATGGTTGAAAGCTTAAAATTTATCTTCTTCCTATTTTTAGTGCAGCCTGAGAATGAAAACATCTCATCAAACATCTATTCAGTGATGTGACTGACCTCCTGGCTGGTGTGGGTTACAATGCTCTTATGTAGTGCAAACCTACTATTTGATTTAAACGAAAATTCCCCAGAAAGCTCTTAGAGTACATTTAATGAATAAAGTGGTGTTCATAACTTTCTGTGACATTTACTTTAATTAACTGTGGGAGTGACTTAGTGATCAGTAGGCACTGACATTTGAGGCAGGGAAAGACAATCTTCGTTGCTCTTGACACGACTTTTCTTCTTCTCCACCTGACTCTGACCTGAAAGCCATGGAAACTTCAAGGGATGCTAGTTCTCCTGGTTTTGGAAATAATCTGTTTTTTTTTTCAACACACAGGCACAAATGAATTTCTCCTTTATATATCTGATGTTGCAAGTGTTTGTGTTGAGTATCTTTTCCATCTCATTTGAACTTTCTGTCTTGTTCTGTCTTGAGTGTTTATGTGTGTATCTTGTGTGTATGTATGTGTACACATGGGCTGTTATTTAAAATACAACTTATTCCATCCTGTTTCAAAGAAAAAACATGGAATAAATGGATTTTTTAAAGGCATATTTAAAAAACTACACAGACACATATATAGCAACTATAACCATGACTTCATATCTTTGTGTACCTACTATCCAGATCAAGATTAGAATACTGTCAGCACCTAGCAGAAGACTACATCTTATGTTCTTGGAATAGTTGCTGTTTCTGAGGCATTGCTTCATCATCATGAAATGGGAATGAGAATGCCTACCCTGAAGATTTATTTCAGTAACAGAAATAATATAGTGTACTCAGTGTAACTGGAGCTCAACATGGTCCAGTCTTGGTGCAGTGTCACAATACAAAGTTTGTAGCACCCAGAAATGACTGAATATAATTCTTCTTTCTCAAGTTAATAAGCTAGGGCAACAGTTCGCAAAAACAAAATAAGATGACCTCTTTTTATCTTACAAACACACACAGGAACCTCAGAAAATTTTCTTTTCTTCGAGTCAGTTCTTCTCAATCCTCCCAAAGTTTCCCAGACTTTCTAATATTACATGTATACAGATGCTTATTTTTAAAATTAGTTTGTTGCTACATGTTGAAAAAATATTACTTTTGATAACTCCCTTCACTTCTTTCTTCCTCTGTTCTTTCTCTCTCACAGGGCAAGAGACTATGATTTTTCTTTCATCATCAGTAGTTTTTGCCTGTGATGTATGTCAAATGTCTGTCCCACAGCAAGCAGTCATTAGTTGCTATTTGCATTACTGTCAAGATAATGAAGACGGTTGGCTTATCTAGGAGCCTCTCAGGAGTTTCCTTGGAGGTGAATACAACTGAGGTTTCCTCTGAGCTCAGAAAAGTGCCATGGGTGGGCTGTTGTTATTTATGACCACAGTGAAGCAGTTCACAGTCTTCGGATGTAATTCATTCGCTCTTTTAATTTGTACAGATTTCTTTATTTCTCAATACCCTTGAACAATCCCAAAAGAGTTGACAGAGAGCTGTGGAATTTATGGGGAAGTAAATAACAAATAGGAGAAATAAAACGAAGTCCAAAAATGCACACCCAGAGCTGAGACTGATCTCAGAGGCAGTGGTGAAACTAGGTGACTGACCAGTCCCACAGTCATTTTAAGGACCAAAGCTGAAGAGCCATGTGATGATGATTATCCAAGTATAAAGTTCTCTAGAGATCCACAGTGACATGGGATTTGTTTTCCTAGTGTGCAACTTTAGAGACTGTGGGGAGAGTGTCTGAATTTTTCCCTCTGATTTTGCATCTTCCTGGAGTCTGGTTTTAAATAGCAGAGACACAATGCTATCAGCTCCCAAGATCTTGCTGCTCAGCTCGTTCTCAACTACCCTTAATCACATGTTACTTATCCCAGACTCCTAGTAAGTATTTGGTATTTTGAGGGCTATTGAAAGATGAGCTTTTTCATAACATGTTTGGATGCTAGGTTCTGGGCTGTGGTATGTTCAGCAGCTTGTTCTCATCAATCCATTGTGTACGTCTCTTACTTTCAGATTGGGAGCCAATGTGAAGTCAGCCATGGTGGGAGTATTTACACCACAGAAATCAGCAAGCATGACAAGTCAGGGCTTGTTTTTTCCTTGTAGTACGTTGATTGTTAAACGTTTACTAGTATACTACTGGTACCGAGTGCGTGATTATGTTAAGCAAAATAGATGCCACCATTCACAAAAGCTTATGGAAATAATTACAGGGCATTGTGTATACTCCAAAGTGCTGTGTGAAACTGCAAAAGAATTCCTGATAATGCTTATATCTGACCTGGGAATTTTAATGGATCCATCACAGTTTCAGACTGGAGAACTCAAAGGCTGAACATTCTGAGGGACATTCTTGACTTGTTTAGAAATCATATGGGAGACCAAAGTTGAAGCTTTCTACTGAGGCCAGAAGCAGAAAGCCTGATGTTACAGCTAGGAATAGCTCTCTGGAGCATTCCCTGCAGGGCAGCTTAGAGTTCAGTTGAAATGATCCTTCCTGACACATCCTCTGAGAGACAGAAAGGATGACAGGAGACTAGGAAGGGTTGTCTGTGCAGCTGATGCCTTTATCATAGTAACTAAGCTGACACAGCATCCTTTGCTTCCCAATTGTCAAATCAACCAGCAGTTCTATCTCATCAGATTTAACATCCAAGGCTGATGTGTTGACTGTAGCCAGAGAGTTGGCCAGGGTCACAAGTCTCCTGTACCCCCAGTACTGCTTGAAATGTGCCTAACTGTCAGCGAGTTCTCCAGTCTTAGCAGTTGAGAATGTATCTGTTTTTAATGGTGGCTAAGAGTACAGGCTTTGGAGTCTCACTGAGCTGGGTTTAGCTCCTGCTTCGACCACTTACTATGTCTGTGACCTGGGTACTAATTTCCTCTTCTCTAAAATGAAGATAAAAATAATATTAAGCTCAGAAATTTGTGTAAAGAAATGAAAGAGCTGCTTTATTATAGATTTGGAGTGCCTAGAGGAAGACAGGGGAGCTCCTACAGTGAAACTCTGCTGCCAGCTTCTGGGCCTCCACTTGTTCCCCGTGGGAGGGTCAAGAGACAACTCAAGGATTTTATAGGGAGCTCCTAAAATGTCTCAGCTGCAATACAAAGTATTAACTGCCCAAGTATCAATTTATCTAAAGTCTTTCTCTACAGATTAAACTTCTCTTCCTCTACAGTGCTTGTACCTAACCAAAAAAATTGTTTAGTCCCTAAATATTTTTCCAAGGTCTCAAATGACTCACAGATGAAAACTCCATGGCCCCAATGTCTATGTTCTGTCTCTCACGAAGTCTTTGATGGACAAAGGTGCCATGTCTAGGTTTTGTGAAGTATACATAGATCAGGGAAGAATATTAGAATTTGGTTTTTGTTGGGAGCATCCAGTAGCCGTGGCTTCAGGGCTCCAGGAGCAGCTTTCTACAGGGTTCAAAGCAGAAAAATACTTCAGGGAACTCCCAGTCAGTGGGCATAGATCTGGGGTTCCATCTGGAGCCATTGTGGATTGCAGTGCTGCGCCTGGGGCTGGTTGAACTCTAGTTGAGATTTCTGAGGGGGAAAAGAGGACACCAGCTAGCAAGCATGGCCCAACTGTTCAGTACTTTTCTCTTTGTAATTTTTTTACTTTTAAGGTTTACTTTATTTTTAACTGACAAATAATAATTGTATATTTAGCTCATAGAAATAGAGGGTAGAACAGTGGCTACCAGAGACCGGGGTGGTACGGGGGAACTGGAATGAGAATGGCTGTCTTAATGTTCTGACAGCTTTGCGGACATGTGTGGTGTTTTCCAGGGAGCTCACACTAAGCAAGGCTGCTAGTAGCCCAGAGGGTGTAAGGCTAATAGCAGCAATAATAATCACAATAACAAGCTACTCATTTTGTGTAAATCGAGGGATTATTGAGGTTTATTTGGCAATCTGGTGAAACCTAAATAGCCCTTCTTAGAATAATGTTTCCCAATGTGTAAAATATAGTGTGTAAGATTACAATGGCAACCTAGTATATTGAAACACAGTTGTCTAAATATTTTAAAAAGTGTGATATTGCAATAGAGACGTGGATCTTTGTAACTATATAAAACATCTGGTGTTAGCAGTGACTTCAACAACCATCACAATTTGAAGTAATAGCGATATAAATATTTCAGGATATCAAATATGGTATGATATGAGGATATCTGTGATTTTTATTGTTTATGAACTCACAAGTCCTACTACTACTTTTTAAAATGTTGTTTTCACTTATAATAGAAAGAAATATTGCATTTCAATTACAAATTAATTTAAAAGGTCTATCCATGGCTCCCTTAACTTGGCTAAAACCTTATCTATGTCAAGTATTCTGCTATACCCTAAACTTCCATCATTCCTAGCCTTTTTCATAACTTAGAAATATTGCCATTGTTATTCCCATTTTACAGATGTGGATACTAAGTTTTGGAGTCAGACTATTTCACCCACGTTCACAAAGCAATGGAGCTCTCAGGCCAAGCCAGGGCTTTGCGACACTGGTTCTTAGCCTGTCTGCCCCACACCCTGTATGCTCCTGAGCTGCATTTTGCCCTAAAGGATGCTGCAATGAGGGATGCTCATGGGCTTCTAAAGGAACTTGGCAAGAGTACTCTTTCTTGAACTTTCCATAGGTCTTGGGAAAAAAAGCCCTTTTGAGAGAAGTATCAAGCAACTGTTTTGCTGTCAAATCTCAATGGTCCCATTTTTTGGAATTCCCTTGGTAGGGGTAGGGGTGGTACCCCAACCCCAGCAAATGGCATATGTCTCATTCTTTGGTGTGCTAGGGCCAATGTGTAAAGGCTCACAAGAGCCAACTGTGTGCAGCTCCTGTCATATTGGTAGCTTGAAATCAGCCATAGTAGGACTATTTACATCATAGATACCTGAACACTACTAACCAAGGCATTTTTTTTATTTGAAAAGACAGTTGTTAAGCATTTACCTTTGAACCTACACCTTTTCTCATGTGTTGCCAATCCAAAGAGCTTTGATTGAAAGGAATTGACAAGGCGAGGTAAGCAGATTTGGCTAGCTTGAATCATTTCAGCCTGCTGTGGGACCAAAGACCCCCTCCCCATTTTTCTGATACCTGGATCTGGGTGATTAGGAAAGGGGACTAGAGTGGCCTGGAGTGTAGAAATGTGGAATGGTAGTTTTGCATATGAAAGGCAGGCTCCAATTTGAGTTTTTTTCTGTATCTAGGAATTAGCTGGTCCTGGGAGGACCATCTTTCTCTGGTAAGCAAAGCTGTGAAGTATCAAAAATACCAAACATAAAGACATGGTTAAAGGCTGAGCATCTTGCTCAGTGGTAGAGCACTTGCCTAGCATACACTGACCCTAGGTCCAATCCCTAGCTCTACAAAAGAATGGTAAGAATGGCAGGCAACAGCATTAGATGAGAGTGATTTCCTTATACATGGTGTGACACACCCTCCCCCCATCCTTTAGCTCCGGGTGAGAATGTCTTACATAGCACACACTGGCAGCCACCATTTCCTCACAAGAAGCCTGGGAGAAACTCAAAGTTAAGATTTACAGCCAATTTAAAGTTTGAGGTAACTATGTGATGGTAGGTCCACAGAGGTCCCCAGGTTATCCACACATTTCTGTCGCAATCCTACATGCATTACTTCAAACACATATTTTATATTTCCAGAAACCAAGTGAGCACTTAGAAGAAATAAACACTCATCAATATTTTTATATCACCATGTTTCTTTCGTGTTGCGTAGAAGAAATGTCTTCTAGAGATTTGAAACATTCTGTACATGAGATCCATTATTTCACAGCTTGCAGTGGAGTCCAAGTGGAATAATGTGCAGAATAAACCCTTTCTTTATCCCCAGAGCTGAGGCTGAGGTCATCAAGGGCAGTGTGGGTGAAATGGCTTCTGAGATGCCCTGGGACTCTGAATTGTGCTACCCTGGAGTTTGGCCAGTTGGCCCAGGAAGGATAATAGACTCTTAGATGGCCTACATTGAAGGGCTTATAAAATAGCAGCCCAGCCCTTGATCCCTGTTCCTGGCATTCTAAACAGGATCACCTACCAAAAGGTTTCCAGATGGACTGCTTTTCAATTTCCCCAAGCTCCGTAAAAGCAGTTGACTATTAAAGACCATGACTGCTTTCACCAGAGGGAGACGAGAGATGCCTTTTGGGTCCTAGGTGTGTGCTGGGGTTTATCCAGGAAAAAGACAGCAGTGCTTTGGATTCTGAACATCAGTGGAAATTTGGAGGCTGTAGAACTTTCTACAAGGTTGAGAGTATCCTGGGCACTGACGGCCTTCCTACTGAGCAGGCACATGGCTGGCTAAAGACTTTGGGTGGATCCCATTGGTGGTCAGAACATACAAACCTTCCTCCCCTTGGTGAGACTAATGCAGAATAGGAGAGGATTCAACTTTCTAAGAATTGGCATGTTAGGCATATGAGGTAGTGGAAGATGATTTAGCCACAGGAACTAAAAGCACATAGTTCTGAAGCATATGTTACCTCAATAACTAGTGTGGCACCAGCATGTAGTAGGTGCTCAATAAATGATGGTATGAATGATGGTATGAATGAACACATGCTCATTTAATAGATCCTACAATGGGAAGATAGTAATTGTGCTTCATGTTTCTTTTTTTTATAATAAGTTGTCCAAAACAGAATGCAAAGCAATTTAAAAATTTAGCATTAGAACTCTGAAGGGTACAAGCTAAATACAGATGGATGGGAAAATTAACTGTCAGTTTTTGCTGCATGACAAATAACCTCAAACCTTCATGGCACATATCAAGCATTATGTTTTCAGTTTTGTACATCAGCTGCGGCAACTCTGATGCAAGAAGTAAATCTGCATGTTGACTAATCTAAGCTGGGCTTGGCCCCAGTCTTTGGGTTTGGTTCCAGTCTGCTCCATGTGGCTTTTATTCTTCTGAGACACTGGGCTCCCCAGGGCATGTTCTTCTCAATGCAGTGGCAGAGGCACAGGAGGGCAGGCCCCACAGGACAGGAACATTTTTAGCTTTGGCTCACACCATATTGGCTGACATCCCATTGGACAGAGCAAGTCAAACAACCAAGCCCAAAAGCAATGCATGGTGAAGTATTTCCCCAGTGGGATCAGGAGGGAAACGAATGATGACTGAACAGTAAACAACAACAATAATGATAAATAAAAAACAAGCAGAGTAGCTGCCAGGTCTGTGCCTGGCACTACCTAAGCTGTTTTACATGAATTCTTTAAACCATAGTGACAACCCCATGAGGTAGGTGCTGCAACTTTTAAGCTTTATTTTAGAGAGAAAAACTGAGGCACAGATCTGATGCACTTCATAGAGGATACACATCTGGGAGGTGGTACTTGGGTTCACACCCATCTGGTCCAATCCCAATGCCTCCCCTCTGAAGCACTCAGCTCTCCTTGTCTAGGTAGCAGGAAGCGTGCTGCATGGATTTGGAGCACTTTGATGTTTGCAAAATGCTAGCACAAATGTTGTCTCATTTAATTTTCCTGGAAGCCTAGGTGAGGTAGGGTTTGCTTTTTGCATTTATTATGTGTGGGAACACTGAGGTTCCAGAGGTTAAGGGACTTGCCCAAGTCACACAGCTGGGAAGTGGCTGAGCCACCATGGAGTCCTGGGTCCTTCTCATCCTAACAGGAATTCCTATGCTGTAAATGAAAAGCAACTCAATAGTGACCCAGTTATTTATTTTTGTTTCTTTCTTCATAATTCTGCCTTCCATCTTAAGGATGCTTCTAATGTAAGGCTTTTGCCCTCTAGGGCAGTCTTTTACTGGACTTATTTATTTTTGGGGTAGAGGATTTGCACCCTGGTTCCTTGGTATGGGATTGATGCCATGGCCGTAGAGCTGCACTCTAGTTCTCACGGTCTCTGAGTCTCTAGTTTCTCATGACATGGCATGTCCCCAAGTGTCCCCTTCCCTCCCTAGCATACCCGCCCTTGCTTTCTTCCTCTGCTGAGTGCAGAGACAGACTTGACTGTCCCATGGTGTCTGGTTACAGACTCACAAGGACGAGGCCAGCTCAATAGCTGTAATTTTAGTTCATGATGAAAGGCAAGGGGAAGTGAAAGGGGCACTTCGGGCAGTGTTAACAGGTGTACCCAAGCCACAAGGCTGTCTCTTGAAACCTGAGAGAAAACATTGCCTTGAGGAACCTGAGGCTGTATGAGACACTAGCACCTTAGCTGGGAGTCAAAACAATAATATCTGGGTGCAAGCAAGGTTTTACACCAAAGCCATCAGTGTGGGGAGCTCAAGGGAGTCAGAAATTCTCAAACCCCAAATAAAATGTGGCTTGAAAGTTCATCATATCCTTGTGCTTGCTGCCTTTCCGAACTGGGGAGTTGCGCCAATACCATACAGGCCACCACCCTTGCAACAGGTTTGCAGTTTGTAAGCCAGCAAAAACCCAGTTACCGAAGTATGTTTCTCCTCACCTGTATTTTGCCAGCATCCCACCTGCCCGCCCTTTCCTCCCACCTCCCAAGCTCTCTTCTCATACTCTGATGGCTACAGAACTGTCACTCAAGAGTTTCTGCTACAGGAAGACATTCCCATAGATAAGGCACAAATGATCCAGAAAGGACAAATAGAGAAGAATGTTGCATTTTATTTGGCCTGGTGCCCAAGATTTCTTAATCCATTGTGGTGTTTTTTTCTCATTTTAGAGTCGTGGCTTATCTTCAAGATGCTGGAAACGTTCCAATGCTTCCAGCTTCTTTTGGCCCAGTGTGAGGGCTCTAATCAGGATGACTTGCGACCTGAGGGCTGAAGGACCCACACTTTTCAGGGAGGGAAAATGTGAGGTACAGGAGCATGGCAGAGCTGCGTGGTAGTTACTCTATGTCCTGGTACCTGACCTAGAACCAGGAATTAGAGATGGCATTCTTAACTTTTCCTACATAGGCTGGTGAAACTAAAGGCACTTCTCATTCAGGTCTGAAAATGTGTACATTGAAACATATAGCATTACAAAGGGCCTAAGGTTAGGAAAATATGAATTTGTGCTATAGTAAAATACACACTTCTTATTAACCTAGTCAAGATCTAGTAGAAGGTTTAAAGTTGTAATATTTCTAAGTATCTGTAACAACTTTTCCTATGATATGAAAATACTTGTGGCTTCTACTGGTGATGAGGTAACAGGTTCTGCTAATTGCTGCCATGATTTGTTCCCTTCGTTCATAACAGACAAAGGCTAAATTTGGGATATGAGTAAAAATAAAATTTAAAATTTCCATTCAAGTTCCTAGAGCCTCTGAATTGTAGGTTAAGTGTCTTTGATAAGCTACCTTATGGCTTATAAATTCTTTGAGGGCAGGCGTTACTTTCCAACCATTTACATACTTGAAGCATTTTTTTAAAAATTCTAGAAAAATGTCAACTATATCACAAACAGAACAATATGATGGACCTTCCTTAGCTACCCATCAACCAACCTCAACTATTACTGACACACAACCAATTCTGGTTCCCCTGTACCCTCACCAACTTTCCTTCCTACATTACTGAGAAACAAATCCCCAACATTATATCTGTTCATCTCATACTTTGATTTATACATATCAGTCAAGTCATTCAATCTTTATGGAGCACTGACAGCTTGATTCAGAATGGCCATTCGAGGTGCTTGGTTCCACTTGTCATGGATCAATGTCCGAGAGGTCCATGGATGGATTCAGGTCAGAAAACCTCCCTTCTGACCCCCAGTCACAGATGCTGTATTATTTATTGATTTCTACATTTCTGTATCTTTCCACCTCAGTGAAATTTCAAAAGGAAAAAAATGTTTTGTCTGCTTGTCCACTGCTGCATCCTTAGCCCCAATCACCATGCCCAGTAGTATGAGTGACCGGCTGAATTAATAAAGAAAGGTAGAGGATATATGGGAATGTATGCCACTGCTACTCAAATGAGGTGCCTGGACCACAGCATTGGTATCTTTTAGGAATATGTCAGAAATGCAGAATCTCAGGCTCCACCCCAATCCTACTGCATCCAGATCTGCATCTTAACAAGATTTCCAAGGGATTCCCTAGGCACAGCACAGTTTCAGAAGCACTGACTTGCCATCTTAACCTAGAAGGCACAGAGTGCCAAATAGGAAGAGTTTCCTATTAATTTCAAAGTCCTCACCAACCAGGAGGGCACAGTGTGACAGGGGAATGTACTCTCTGGTGAACTGGGCAACCTAGGTTTGAAGCGTAGTTTGCTCAGTTGTTGAATATTGTAGGCCTATGTTTCCTCATCTGAGAAGTGGGGAGGAAGAATGAGACCTATCTCCAAGAGTCATAGAAACATTAAATGAGACAATGGCTCTGGAATGAAGTACAGAATAGGTTCCAGAGGACTCTCAGGATAATTCCATATGGCCATTTTTCCACAATATGAGGAAATGACATTTGTTCATCTTTCAAAAGCTCTGATGATTTTACCTTCTGATTCCAAATTCTTTCCAGTAAGCTTTGTCCTCTTGTTTAATCATAATTGAAGAAGAATCCTTGACCACATTGTAATTTCTGTGCTCAGCTTTGGTGTCCCCAGTCCCTTGCTTCTGCATCCTTGCTCAAAAGAAGGGACACCCTTCTCCTCACTAGGTAGCACATGTCCCAAGTCATCTGTTATCTAGAAAATTCTTAGACAAAACAACCAAGATCAGTGTTATGGTTTATGTTTGCATGGCCTCCCAAAGCATCATGGGTCATGGGGTGTGGGCTTTTCCAAGGCAGCTGAGTCAAGTGTTTGTGATTGGTTTGTTGTCTAGTACTGGAATTGGTGGTGTGAGTGTTGTACCCACTCAGGGGAGAGTAGTTGGCTTACAATATAAGGGAGGGAAGGAGTCGTGCTCTTCCCATTTTTGCTCTCATCGCCTTTGGTACTTGCTGCCATGAATCGTTGCCCCTGTGCAGTACCATCCTGCCTTGGAACCAGCTGAGTATGGACTGAAACCTCTAAAAACTGTAAGTTAAATAAGCCTTTTCTTCCTTCATTTTGGGTGTAAGGTGTTTTGTCTCAGCAACGAGAGAAAAATAACCAAGACAATCAGCAATCACAGAGCAGCCAATTCCCTTAGAGTTTAGAGTCCTTGATTGTAGAATGAAAGGCTTTTTCCCCTGATGTAGGTTTTAGAATGCTGGTGGGAGACTGCATGGGCATGCCATTAGGAAGGAACTTCCTAACTGAAACCACACACCATGAAAAATGCCTCCTTTGCCTGGACCACTTCTTTTTGTTGGAGCCATAGGCAAACAAGCTGAAGTCAAGTAGTCTCAGGGCAGGTGGGCAGTTTAGGGGTAATTCTTTCTTCTAAACTCACTTTTCCTTATCCTGATCTGGAGGGATTGCAAACAACTGGATGAGGCAGTAAAGCAGAAGTCAAGATTTTTATTACCTACAGGGAATAGTGATAGTCCAGGTCAATGTTCCTTGCTCCCTTTCCAAACACTTCCCAATCTTGTCTCATGCATCCATTGCATGATACCTTGTGTTTATCTGAGGCTGGTTCCAATAGAATTCAGCAATCCTATCTTGGCTTAGCTGTGTATTTACATGGTAAACATTTTCAAAAAGAAAAGGAAATATTCACTTTAAAATATCTAATAAAATGCCCTTTAGAGATGAGTGGATAGGAAAGAGCAAATATTTCATATTTATAAAATGAATCATTTTATAAAAATGTTAACCATAGATCAAAAACTTAATGACAGTATTACTGATAGTGTAGTAATACTTGCTTAGGTTGTTTATCACTCTTTGAATATATGTTTTTTCATGTATCAATTCATCTAATGCACCTAAACTTTTCTTATTTGAGGTAATGAGCAATGAACTCAGTCAATTTGCATTGAGGGACATTTCCAGCAGTCATTTTAAATTTTTTTCTCAGATAAGGTCTCACTAACTTGTGTAGGTTGGGCTTGAACTTGCAATCATTGAACTCACCATCATCAGCCTCCCAGAGTGCTGAGATTATGAGGATGCTATCATGATCAAATAACTCATCTAAACTTCTCAGCAACCCAGTGGACATCATTAGCACCATTTTTAAATTGAGAAAATGAAAGCTTAGAATAGTTATAAAGGGGCTGGGGATTTAGCTTAGCAGCATAAGCGCCTGCCTTGCCAAGCGCACAGTTGTGAGTTCGATCCCCGGTACAAAAAAAAAAGAATAGTTATAAAAATGCCCAGTCCTAGGCAGTATTAAGGCTCAGATATAAACCTAGGTCTTCTGCCTCAAAACCAAATGCCTATTGGTATATATCAGTCAGAAATAAAACATATGGAGACTGAGGTAGGAGAATCTCAAGTGTGAGCTCTGCCTGAGCAACTTACAAATTTAGTGAGACCCTGTTTCAAAATAAATTTTAAAAAAATGCTGAGGATGTAGCTCAGTGCAAAAACTCTGGGTTCGATCCCCGATAACACACACACACACACACACACACACACACACACACACACACATTGTAAATGTAACATCTAATCAGGAAAATAGAACCACAGTAGGTGTTTCTCACAGAGAGAATTGAATTTAATGCATGGAATTGGTCACACTGAGAATTAGATTGCTGAGAAGCCAAGTAGAGAATGACAATGTAACCCGGAATTTAGCAATGACAGGAAGTGTCTACACTCTTTAAATCGGAGGGACAGAGAGAAGGGCATTGCTACCAGAACTGAGGGCTGGAAGTACATTGCAAAGGCTGGGGCAGTGGTGAGTCAGCCTGGTGGGAGATGGGGCCCTGGAGGAGATGTGGTCACAGGCCAAGAGTCAAGGGAAGAAATGTCCTACTCCCCTCCACCCTGCCCCTCCTACCCTCCAGCGTCCCTTCAGTGCCTCCCATTGACTGATCCTAGCTCAAAGCCAGTGGACCTGGGACATACAGCCTGCCTGGGTGAGGAAAAGATGTGAGGGCCACTAGACCAGAGCCAGCATGACATCTTTTACTCCTTGTTGTGGGTACACTCCCAGAAAAGCTGTATGCCCTCAAGCTTTCCTTCTCCAAGTATTTCTGGTTCTTTGATGGCATTCCCTTCTTATTTGCCTGCCCCCTCTCAAATGGGTTTGGCAGCAGTGCATTTTTGATCATTTTCCAGGGTAAATAAAAAAAAAACAAAAAAAAGGAGAAGCTTGGATATTTGCAAAGGTGAGAGAAAGTGGTTTAGATCTGTCTAGTTACACATTTGAGCCCAGACAGAAACTTCTGTTGCTTTGGGGACACAGAGACCAAAGCGCTAGTGACTTAACAAAGGACTGTGTCAAGGAATATCTTGGCAAGCAGATGTCAAAAAGAGTGCTGCCAAATGCCCTGCCAGAAGAACTGGTTTGGCAACAAGCTGATAGACCCAAAGGACTGGCACACACCACCCATTCTTCTGGATACTACTTCATCAACACTGATTAAAATACTAAGTTCCATCTTTGTGGTTTTGTGAAACCCTCTCCTGATTTGCTGGATTTTGCAGGATTGTTGTCTCCCTCTGTTCACCACCCTTCCTCCATTCCCAGGATTCCATTTCCCATGTATATTTCTTTTAAAAGTAAGTTTATTTGCAGGACTTTTTTGTTGTTCACTTCACAACCCTCCACGAAGATAATTGCAGATATTTGATGCCTTTGAAACAAAATGGGAAAACCCTGCCTAAGAAAAATCATTTCTGTGATTCATAGCATGGTTTTGCAGACTCATACAAATGAAAAAGGAAACTCACGGTCATTTGGGTTCATGATTGGGAAAGGATAAAAGAGAAACTCTACACCTCATTCAGGGCCAGGCATACAATAGATTCTCAAAAAAGAAACTCTCAGTGAATGGATGGGAACATGTGAAATATACAGTACCCGTTCGTTTCCTTCAACAGGTGCTTTTTTGTTTTAAATATGCATGGCAGCATTTGATATTATTCAGCTAATGCTTTGGACTTTTTCTGAGGCTTTAATTCAACCTAAATAGTGAAAGATCTTCAATGTTTTGGTTCATTTCTTTTGAGGAATCACTATCTGCTCTTTGTATTTTTCAGTTTGTGATGAATTTGGGGCTTATGCATATGTTGAGACATTTTATCTGCTTGATCACTTTTATGTTTTATGATTTTAAGCATTGTGCAAGCTTTCCCACAGAAAATAATATAATGGCTATATATGCACATTCAATTTATCAAAGCTAACATTTCTCTCATGCTTGCCTTCTATTTGTTTAAAGAAATGAAATGTTACAGTTAGAATCAAAAGCCTTTCTGTTTCCTGCCTAGTCTGATTATTCTTTGTCTCCTCCAAGGTTAACTAGCATCCTAATTTTTGTATTTATCAGTCTTCACCTTGACATTTTTAGTACTATTACTACATGTGTACATATTCAAAAATGGTAGTGAAGTACTTAAAACTCTGCATAAGTCATATCATACTGTATGTGTTATTTTATAACTCATTTTATGTTTTAAATATATTTCATCTCATGGATCTACTGTATTCATCTTTACCCAGAGTAATACTCTTACAGGAATATAGTATGATTTATTTATGCACTCTCCTATTGATGGATATTTAGGTTATTTCAAATGTTTTGCTCCTGCAAACAATGCTGTCACAAACAATTATGTCAAATGTTCTTATGGCACATGGGAGAAAAGGTCCCTAGGGCAGTGGATCTCAATCTTTTCTACACATCGCAGTTGCCTAGGGACCTTTAAAAAGCCACCCTTCCAGGGAGCACTCAGCCCAATTAATCATAATCACTGGAAGTGGAACCCAGGCACCTGTATTTTTTTAAAGTTCCCCAGATAATTCCAATGTGCACTTGGCACTGATAAGCATTCATTTTGGTAGAAATGAAGTTTCTGGGTCAAAAGATTTGTTCCTCTTCAGCCTTTAGAGTCTTGCCAAATTATTCCCCAAAGTAGTCTTTCTAATGGGAACTCCACCAACAGAGAGGACATGAGCTCTCCTGTTCCTGTGGCATTATCTCCCTATTGAACTTTATTGATCTTGTCCCTGTAGGGATCTCAAAGGAGGTAGAGAAACAGTACTTTGATGGCCTCCTACTCCTGGCTCCATTTGACTCATCCTGTGATAAAAACCTCACCTCATCCTAAGGTCCAGAAGTAATAGGAATTGTTCTCATAAAGTCTAACTCAAAGCCTGAGATACAAAACACCACATTATTTTGCAAGTCATGGTGTAGTCGAGAAGTTATGCCATGACCTCTACTTAATATAGTCTAACAGTCTTTTAATGGCATGATTTAATCCTTATCCTTGATGTCAAGGTTTGGGGATACTAGATGATAGAAGCCATATTGCTAAGAAGTTGCTATACTTTTTATGTAGCCAGAAGTTCATTATGATAGTCTTAACAGCTGGGAAAAGCAAGACAGTAAGCCAAGCCCTGCTTTCATGATGTTTAGATCAGATGATTTTGGAGCAGTAGTAGCCTTGACATAAAGCATAGCTGCTCAGAAATACCTTGTAGCTTTGATGCCTTTTCTTTGGACTTTCTGGCCATCTGAGTTAGGTTTTCCAATTTGCTTACACAACTAGAACCCATATTAAGCTTCCTCTTCTTGTATTTGTGTAGATTTAGAGAAGTTAGTGGGTTAAAATTGATGGGGTTATAATTGGTTTTCACTTTGAATTTAACAGCCTTAACTCTAATGCAATAAAACTCCCTTACACTATGTAAATAAAATGCTGTGCTAGTGAAATGAATAGCAAATTGGGTACAACCTACATAGTTACCTGGCCAGGAGTTCCAGGTGTCTGAATGTGTGATCCACATCTGTCCTAACACAGGCTGTAGTCTCTGGTGACAGAGACCTTCTGTGGCTTAAATATTGGTGGAGATGATTCTGGGTCAGGATAAGGATATGCTAGGATAATCCAGGAATCTCCCTTGGTGAGTGTTGTAGTCATGGGTTATACAGAGAACAATTAGAATAAGGACATGGAGTGTACAATATTATTTTTATGATGTCACCCCAGCTTAATACAAGAAAATGCAGGAAATCTATCTACATTGCTAAAGACAGAATATTCAGTCAAGGGCCTGAATCCCACAGCAATGTCCCACATGAGTCCAGATAAAGACCCAGTGCTCACAACAGTCCAGATAAAGACCCAGTGCTCACAACAGTGCCTCCCACGAGTCCAGCTGGAAGTCTACAGGCCACAAGAAGGACTCACACCAATGTCTTTTATGGATCCGTTCTGGGAAGGCCCAAAGGTCAGCGGTGGAAACTAGGAAGTCTATGCCAGCAGGGTGAAGGAGCTGTGCTGGTAGGTTGAGTGTTCTATGCTGGAGCTGAGAAGTGACACTCACCATAACTCCTGGGCTGTCCTGAAAAGCACCACAGCCATTCTCAGCGACACGGAGGCCCCGAGCTCCTCCGACAACGAGCACAGTCAAGTGCATGCCAGGAAGCCAGTGTGACGAGTTCATCCTGGAGACCAAACTACACATATCTTCCTCTCCAGAGCCAGGAAGCAATGCTCGATGTGAGGACCAAAGCTTCTCTAGGAGAACCAACAGCTCAAACAGCAACTTGTATAAGAACCCACAATGCCTCAATACCTCATTGCCTTAATGCAATTAATGTGAATAGCTTCTCCTTCTCCATGTCTCCATTTATACTGGCAACTTTCCTCAGGTGAAACATCTATGCCCAGTGCCATGCTGATGTAATCCAGCTGGCATTAAGTTGACCACCAGTTTTCAATCCATAACAGTGAGTTTTCACTCTTTCATTGGCTTATATGGAGCTAGGAGACTACTGGGGATCCCCTGGATTCAGTCTCTTTCCTGTACCTCTTGTGGACACAAGTTTTGCCTGCCATTTCCCAGTCTAGCTGCACTTGTCCCTTCCTGGCCCCAAATAAGGATGCCACTTTGCCCTGTTTGAAAGCACATCCCACCACCATCTCTACTGAATCTAGAATCTTGATATCATTGGGTGCCTTATTACAGAGTTTTACTCTTCTAGGTATCATTGCTTCCAACTTTGTGTCTTGGGTCAGGTTCCCTGGAGACAATATCTGAGACAGGGATTATAAATACAGCATGTGATTTATTGGAAGAGAGTTCTTGGAGGCTTGAAGGAAGCTGAATGGGCAACAAGATGGATGGGTTGGAATGTGATCTCAGAGATAGCCTAACTTTACCCTGCTTTTGTAGCTGTATGAATCAGTTAACAGCTGTGAGCTTCCTGTGGGAAAGGAGCAACTTACCTTCTAGGCAAGGGAATTCTCCTCGGCCAAAGGCAACTATTCTGAGGAGGAAGCTGTGAGTCACTAGCACTCACAGCAGCCGGAGGTGGGGTATATATAGGCCCAGTAAAGGAGGTCTGAGAGGAAAACCTTCTTCTTACCATCCTCTCTGACAACCAATGAGTGGAACTAGATAATAGTACTATTATCTCATACACATTGCCATCCAGGGCTCTCAAAAGGACATGGGCTTCCCCTTGGGCAAATACTGTACTAAGCATGATTAGAGTGCTGTGAAACGACTGTGTTTAATAATGCATCTTTTTCTGGCTACAAACCTGAGTATGTTTTACTGTTTTAATCATTCTTACTGAGTCTGCGACTTCCACCATGCCTGGAAGCTACTTTGATTCTGTATTGCAAAACATTCTGAGGCACATGCATGCCTGAAAACCAGGTTAAGTGACATGATGAAATGAATACTATAGTAGATGGAAAAAGAAGGCCAGTGCCTTTCCCAGTCGGGGCTTTCAAAGGTGATTCACAAGCTGGAGCTTTGGGGTATGGAAAGCAAACAGCAGACACAGCAACAGTGGATACAACTGGTTCCTTAAGCCTTAAACCTGGGGAACCCAGGCTGCAGTGAATGTTTATTTGACTAAGATCGAGTTTATTTTGCTGGGAAACTCCCTTGATTGTGACTGCATGTTGTGACGTGTTTGTCACCTGGAAATTGTAGGGGGAGTGGCAAGTATTCATAGAAATGGCCCAACTCTGACCCCATCCTTGTTTCTTGTAATGTCTGGCCTTGTTTCCTCCTGAGCTGTCTAGTTAGAACTTCTGCTCTGAACAAATAGGACTGAAGCTCACCTTTTTCACAAGCTTAAAGAAAGGCTTCACAGAGTGCTACAACTGGGACTTTAGATCTTCACAGACTTTGTTAGCTTCTTTTTCAGTAGAAAATGACAAGGATTTGAGGCAGGGTGGCATAGAGAAAAGTGGGTGGGAAAGTTTTGCCTTGAGCGGGCTGGGATTTGGATCTTGGTTTCATCTCTTATCAGATGTGTGAGGTTTTTCTTTCCTGGTACTGAGAATTGAATCCAGGGTCTTTGGTATACCCATAGTTCTTTATTTTTTTTTTAACTTTGAGACAGGGTCTCACTAAGTCACTTTGTTGTCCAAGCTGATCTCAAATTTACAATCCTACTTCAGCCTCCTAGAGTTCTAGGATTATAGGTGTGCACATTTATGCCTGCCTTGGGAGCTTATTTAGTGAAGGAACTTAACTGTTCCAAGGCTACATTGTTTCACTCCAAATTGAGAGTAATAATACATGTCTTCAAGGGCTATTTGAGGGATACCATGAGAGGTCATGTAGTAAATATTCAATGAGTGACAGCTATTGTTATAGCTAAGAAACTCCCGCACCCCTAGTTTATGAGAATGTAGAAATAGACCAGAGTTAATAGCCTTTCCTGGGGAAACCAAAAAAGTGACTGGGATATCTGAAGGGACTTACTATCCTAAAACCACAGCCAAGTCGGGAAAAAGGAAGAGAAAGATGTGTGTCTGGAGTAACTAAAGTCTTGAATGTTCTAGTCAGTTATAATTTCAGATATTTCATCTTAATCAGCACCCAAATATACAAATTTGGAATTCATAAAAATAAGACCACTGTCCCTATGCGAAAATGAAGCTCTGCTAACCTGTTTGGGAATATTAGGAGTCTTTGGAACCCCTTCAGAGAACGCAGTTTCCCTGTGGTGTTGCTTCTGGTGTTTATGACTCTGCTTACAATTGTTTGGTGGAGAGTTCATTGAACTCAGTTAATTCTTTTATTTTTGTAAAATAGTGTTCAATAACATAGGCCAACCCTTTAAACACCTTTCTAAATTTATTCCTGTGTCAACTTGAAAAATAAGGAGGAAGAGGAGGAAAAGCAAAAGGAGGAGGAAGAGGAGGAGGAGGAATCCATTGGTCTCCACAGGTACATTCTGTCTTTTTCTTCCCTTTGGCGAATGTCTCCTTTTCCTCCCCAAGTTTGAAAGTGAACTTCCAAACTTGGGGTGAATCAGGTTTCCCCAGGAAGGTCAGGTGAACATCATCTCTTGAACACATCTTTGACCCTGTCCAGCTTTAACCTTTGACACTGGCGGGCACTGGAGGCCAGTAGGTAGGCAGACATTTCCCATACCCTTTTTCTTCCTTCTCTTCCTTCCTGTCCCTTCTCTGTCTGGAACCTTCTCTGCGCTCCAGTTCACAAATGCACATTTCAGCGTTTAGACTGAAACTCAAGAGCCAGCGCTAGGCGATGAAGCCATTTACTTGACTTAAGAACAGCCTGTGTTTAAGAATGCTAGAGCCTTCTAACCTGTGCAGCACATCGACTTCAGGACAAATCAGAAAGGTAGACCTCAACCTACTTTTATACCCCAACTTTATCTGCTTACCTGCCAGTAGCACACCCGGTTTCTTTTGAGTTATGCTTTCAGTTTCCCACTTTTGACTCTTCCTTTTCCTGTGCCTCCAGGATTCTGAGTCTCCAGCTCTACCTCTCTAGCTACCAATGCAGACTGTGAACAACTTTGTAAAAAATGACCTAATCTTTCTTAATGCAAGAAAAAAAATCAATGTATCCTTTGCCTTTCTGGCCCATATAATTTAAAAATGATACAGTGTGGATGTGTTTCTGGAGGGAAAAGTGTAATTTAAATTCATGTGATTTGCTCTGGCAATGATGGGACCATTAACCTCCCATTAATACTGGCTTTTTGATGATGTTGAAACCATTATCTTTTAGGTTTCACTTTTAAAATTACTGTTTTATTAGAGTGGAAATGTCATGTAAGAATTGTACCGTTGAGAGGGGATGCCCTAGGTTAGGACCTCAGGGTCCTGGTGACTTTATTTTGCTTAAAAAAAACAAGTATCTAGCTCTTACTACATGCCAAACATTGTTCCATGTCTGCCTTACTGACACAACCCCTCTTAATCTGTATTGCAGTAGAATTACGGGACTGCAATAGAAACTACTGTTACCTTCACTTTTTACACATGAGTAAACAGAGGCCCAGAGAGGTCAGGTGACTTACCCAAGGTCTTTCGGAGTGCTGAGATTTGGATCCAGACCTCCTGGCTCCAGAGTCCCAGCTTTGAATTGCTAGGGCTGTTCCCTCTCTATTTAGAATTATTTGGAACTTCATTTCCTTATTTAGACAATGAAGAAGTTGAAATATATAACTTGTCAATTAATTCCAGTACACATATAGGAGGCCAGTGACAATTTCAGGGATTTCTTGTAGTCACAGTACCTTACTTTTATAATTTCTGCCCTAATCCATACACTGAAGTAGTTCTTTGGAGGCATAGTATTCCATGACATCACTTCTAATTCTCATAACCATTCTCTGGTCTCAACATGAAGGAGGAGAAACAACCCTTGAATGAACTGGCTTCCAGAAGCACATTCCAAGACCCATCAATACAGTGCCATGGTTAAAAGGAAGAGTTCTCTGGACCAGAACTGGGGGACTCTGCATGCCATAACACACTGTCTTGTGATAAAGGAACCTACATGTTACATAGTTGGGAAATGTATGCAACTTTGGTGTTTGAAGTGTTTATCATCCTCATGTTACCCTGAAATCTGTCCTTTGAGTAGCAGTTTTATTAACATCCCCTAGAGCTAGGGTTCTGAAAGATACCAGGGACACACTGGCTTACATGTTTTTGTAAATGGTGTCTACAGTTTTGAGTCTGCACAGATTCGAAAGTTTTGCTCTTTTGTGCTGGTACCCATCTGTGTATATATATAGCTGTATAAATATTAGGAAGAATATGAGTCTTCTGTGAAAAGATTACATATCTGCTACCTCTTAGGGGAATCCTAAACTAACATGTATGATTCTTTCTCCATCCCTATGGTGAACATATTCACTTAAATACTCTGGATGCCTCCCTCCACAACCCCCCATTCTTACCTCTTGTTTTCCCCATTTATTCTTAGCAACATTTTCATATTTCTTTTCTTTGACTTTCCATTCCTATTTTGCTCTATCCCCTCTACCTTTCCTGATCCCCACAGATAAGAATATCAGAAAGAGAAGGGACTAAATGCGAAGCTTCCTAAACATGGAGCTAGGCCACCTCGTGCAACATCACAGTTTCCATTTGCTGATTTCTGTATTATTACAACACCCACTTGCTAAAAAGGGTTTCTTTACTCCATTTGCTAGTTTTCTTTTATAGTGTGTGATTCAAAATTTAAAAAATACATGCACTGGTTAAAAATAAAACCTCCAACTCTAGAAGGAATAAAATAAAATGAAATGTGAAAGCCCTATTTTCCCCTGCTTTCTAGTCTTCTTTTCAATGATATACACTGATAACAAGTTAATGCATATCATTCTAGAGAAGTTTTATTCAATTTTCCATGTTTATGTGTTTGTGCAAATCTCCCCCATATTAGACATAGTGTTCATTATCTTGCTTTTTATTTGCCTTAATAGCAAACCTTAAAAATCTTTCCATTTCCAAATGCACTGCCTATTCTTTGTATCAGATGTATGGTATTTTTACCTGCATAATTTATTGAACCAGTCCCCAGTAACAAAAGTAAATTTTCCATTTTTTGCTATCAACGTTGATGCATTGTGTATTCTTTTACACATAATTTGGCTTACATTTGCAAGTGTATCCAGTAGTAAATTCCATACAGTAGAATTGCGAGTTCAAAGGGGGTGGTACGTTTTCTAGATGGAGAGAAACAACCAAATTGCTCTCCAATTAGGTTGCACCATTCATGCTTGTGTTTGTGTGACAGCCTTCTTTCTTCCTACCTGCAAAAACTTTACGTATTATTACCAAGCTTTTTGCTTTTGTTCATCTGAAATAGGCCACACAGGGTATATTTACTGATATCAAATGACAACTATTGTTTTCATTGGGATTTACTTTGTAGAACACAGATTACAATCTTTTGTTCAATTTGCATGAGTAGTGATGCTGGGATCCGTGTTCTTTTCCATACGAGGAAGTTCAGGCTCAGAGTGGGAAAGTCACTTGCCTGAGCCAAGCAGTGAGAGAACAGAGAGTCAAAACCAGGTTTCCTGACTCAAAATTTGATTTTTTTTCACTAAATTTCAGGGGAAATGGTGAAAAGTGTGTGTGTGTGTGTGTGTGTGTGTGTGTGTGTGTAGCTGAGATCTATGAAGTGAAGGTGGCCAAATGTGGGATCTTTCCCTTCTTCCACTCCAACCAGTAGTCACCTTTGACACCCTGGAAGAATATCCTGTTCAAAGCCCCAGCTACTTTCCACTACATTATCTCACTTAATTCTCACAGCCAGCGTTATTATTCCTCATCTGACTCTCAGCCAGATCATCACTTTCTGGATCTCACTGAAATAGAACTGGAAAATATGGAAATAAGAGGCCATTAGTGAAATTTAAGTTAGAACCAAGTACAAATTTTATCACCTTGCCTCTCCAAACTCAGTTGTAGAAGAAGCACCAGCAAAGCTGTACTTCCCATCTTTTATTTTCACAAACATGTTTGCCAGAGAGACAGAAATATCTGTCACACACACACACACACACACCACTTAAAGTTAGGTGCACTTGGGCTGAGAGAACTGCAGAAAATATGGACATCTGAATTGCTAATTCTCTCTCCTTGTGACTACTGGCAATTCCTGGAGAGTGAGGTGTAAGTACAGAAATTTCTATGTGTCTAGTTCTTGATGAGATGGTGGTGGACTGGCATCTGACATATATTCCCACTTTCCTTTGGTATCTTGGTTGGCAATTAGAGTTTTTTCAAGTAGATTTGGCTACTCCGGGATTTATTCTATCATGCCACTTATCTTGTGTTTTTACGTCCATTGATTTCTGTGACATATGTTCCTCTAGCCATGTTTCAATTTGGGGAAAATACCAGTTGAATTAGATGACTAATCTTATGATACAGTACGAAGTGTCTACTTTTAAGATTCTTAGTTACCTTTTATAGTTGGCTTTTTCCCAGTCTATCTCTGGATTTTACAATCCCACTGGCTAGTCTTATTAGGGTTTTTGCTAAAACAAACAATCCCAAAATTGTCAACAAACAAAAACAGGACACAAATCTCTACCCTTTCCTTTAATGCCATGTTTTATGGATTTTATAAATAGTTACTTAATTCATGCACCATTAAAAATCATGAAATGAGTAAAGAGATCATGTTACTATTGTTTTGACATCTGGGCTATTTATGTGATGAGCTCTTTTCTATTGTGACTTGTTTGCCCCTGTGAATTGGTCTGCCATGCTTTTCCTGGCCTTCGCTTTTGCTACATTTTTGCTTTGAGCTAGAAAAACAAAGATACCTCAAACCACACCTTACCAAACTGTAATAAAGATCAAAGTGAAAAAAATGAAGAATAACAAGACATCTCAGGCGTGTTTTAAAATCCCAGGTAAATTCTGCCTCTGGGAACTCTCCATGCTTCTTGCCAAAAAGGATTTTCCCTCTTACAATGTGAAACTTAGTTGCTTCTTTTTCAGTTGTAGATGCGCAGTTTTAGTAAAGCAGTTGGCTTCCACTCGCCATGGGTGTTTGTGGAGGGGCTGGTCACTCTTCTCTCTGGCATATTGCCCATGACATAGATAAAACTGTTAGAAGTTTTGCAATAGTTTGGTGAGAGACTGGGATGTGTTCTCTCTTTACAGCACAGGTTGGATTAGCCCTTTTTAGGAGGAGCCAAGAAAGACATTCAGTCTTAATTTAGTTCAATGCTCACAACATGGCTTTGGTGTTTCACTCTCTTCTTCTGAAAGAAGGGGGAAAGAATGATAAAGGTGATCGTTCACTGAGTGGTTATTCTGTGCCAGGTGTAGGTATAGTGCTGTGTCTTATACATACTATCGCGTTTAATCCTCATGGTAAGCTTGCGGGTAGGTGTTAATATTATTATTATTTTGGAACTGTGTATTTCAAAAGTCACATAATGTAAAGGCAGCTATTGTTAAGAGCGAACAATTCAGGGGCATCTTGTGCATTCACAATAGTGTGAAACCATCTTCTCTGTCTGTTTCCAAAACATTGTCATCATTCCAGAAAGAAACTCCATTCCCTTTTCTGCTTGCAACTATCAATCTGCCTTCTGTCTCTATGACTTTACCTTTTCTAGATATTTCATATAATTGGAACCGCAAATTAACCCTCTTGTGACCAGTTTCATTCGTATAACAATGTTTTCAAGGTCTATTCACTTTATAGCATGTATTAGTGATTTATGCATTTTTATGGCCGAACAGTATTCCAGTGTGTGCATATACCATCTTTTCTCTATCTGCTAATGTAACTTGGACTCATTCCTCCTTTGATTGTTGTGAATAACATGTATATGTGTCTATTTGAGGATCAATTTTCATTTCTTTGGGGCCTATACAAGGAAACATAGTGTGTGGAAACTTGAAACGTGTGAATGCTGCGGTTAAGTGTGCTAATAAGGGTTGGAGATAACAGTCAAACATAAAGCCTTCATGGAACTATCGTGTTATTCCGCTTGCTGTAGCCGCACTACAGTGCTGTCCCTACAATCCTTTTAAGGGATCTAACTCATATGACAGTGACAGCCTCACTACCATATTGGAATTTGGTAGGATATCTTTCATAAATCAACCACACTCTAGTGTTGTTGGGAGGCATAGATTCCTGAACTTCAGGTAATAATCACAACTAACTTGAATGTCTATGGCATGGTGCTGTTACAAAAGTTTTACACAGAGATTTCATTTGACCCATGTAATAACCATCTGAGATAGGAAGAGCTAGCTTTACAACCTGCACCTGATTCTTACAAATTAAGAAACTGGAACTCAGAGAAGAGGTTAAGGAACTTACTCAAGATCACACATCTTAAAAAGAGATGATACTGGGTTGCCTATAATCTTTTCACTGTGCTTTTCCAATCAGGAATCAGAGGTGTTTAAAAAACAAACTGCTTTATTGAAAGCCAAAGTGAATTGTAACAAAGGAATATGATTTTAAAGCAACCATGCTACAATAATAACAGCAGCATCAACAATAGCAGTAGCAGTAGACAGCTCTAGAATCCCATACAGTTCTCATGTAGCAAATATAACCCTGCATATAGTCCCATTCTACCAGTATCTGTTCATCGGCACACTTTAGTCCTGGAGCAAGCATTATAAAAGCTCTTAACCCTGAAAGATGTCTCCAGCCAGCACTGCTCTTCACTACAATTAGGAATCATTATTTTGCTCTGTGTTCAGATATGTTCCCATTAACTTAGGTCATAGAAACCATCTCTCTTTTTTAGATGACAACCCTAGAAATAAGATGCATCAGTCAAGTGTTCAGTAAGAGCAGATTCCAAATTCTGGCTGCCTTTCTAGAACTCAGCAATCTGTCTTTGCTCTCCTTGGAGGGTTAATAGCATCACTTCTTTCTCTGACTGCTGGACAGCTGTGCAGTCTAAATCTCATGCCTCATCATGGGCTAACTGGCCTGCAGACCTGCTTCTTTTCTTCTTGTAATATTTATTCAGAAGGTATCATTTAGAGATGGTTTCAGTGTGCGCTGCCATTAGTGGACAATGGGGAAAGCCTTGCTTTCCCAAATGCCTAATTGGAGCCCCTGTCCAAGGTTAGCACTGTTTCCACAGCAGCAGCTGAGGTGGTCCTTAAGTAGTGAGGTTATAAATCAAGTGGTGAAACTGTTTAGGTTTTCCCAAAGGAGCCAAATGACTAGCCTTTCCCTTTTCTCTTAGCCCTGAGAGATGATTCTGTCCTTCTGATTCATACATTGTTACATGTAAAAATCAACTTGAGCATCTCTACTCTGACATTTTATTTCTGGACTTTTTGGATGCAGCTATAAGTCTTCAACGACTGATTTCACTAAAGATACAATAATCTTTATACAGATAAAGTTTACTCATGGACTCTAGAGCAAGATTCTCCACCAAGTTATTTCATTCCCTCGTGTAGATGAGGGATTTATTCGGTTGACTGCACTCAGAAATAAACGATATTTTCAATCAAGGGAAACTAAGGAATGGAGGCTGGTGTACAAGAGGGCGATCCTGGTTGTAGATGGGCCTACTGTCTGCAGGATTCAAGCTCTGTGCTCAACCATAGGTGGTGAGGTGTGATCGCCTTGGCCTTAAACTTGTAGAGATTAAATGTTCAACAATTTCCTGGGGCTAAATTATCTCTAGATGGAGAGAAGTTATTCTGGGGCTTTAAGTGACCTTATTTGTGGGTGGGCAGGATGTGATCTTGGATGAGAGGCCCTTGCCTGGCCCCTCAAAACCTCCATAAGCCACTTACTGCCATTGAAGATTAAGGAAAGAGACAAATGACCACAGCTAGCCTGTGTCACCTCTTTGTTTCCTGAGAAAGGATGCAATTGCAGGATGGAGGGGCTGATAGTCACCTTAAGCCTCTGCCATAGTAATTCCTAGTCACTTTTCAGCTCTGGAGATCAATACAGGAACTTTTTCTGAGGCCAGTGGGCATCTGGCAGAACTAGCAGATTATTTGTTTGGGCACTGTTTCCCAAGCTTGCAGGATGACAGTCACTTTTGGAAAGTGGTAGTAGGGTAGGCAGAGGTTCATTCACCCCAATGATGCTTCTCATACTCTTTCTCTGGAGAATTTGATTGAATGAACGTAGAGCGAGTACCAGGAATCTGTATCATAACAAACCTTGGGTGATCCCTTAGTACCAGGCAAGCTTGGCAGACACTGGTTTATAGTGAAAGGCCTGACAATGTGCATCCCATGCTCTTGTTTTTCTTCTGCAATATCTTCCCTTATTGCTTTTTTTTCCTCCTTCTTGACAAATGTTTAGAGGGAGATGACTCATATCCCTTGGGTCTTACCACATCAGTGTGCTCCAGTGGGATTTCTATCTATCAGTAACCATATATCCTTGCTTTTGTAAGTAACTAGCAGTATGGAATTAAATATCCGCCAGGAACAACCCTCAACCCAAGAGGACCTGAGAGGAGTGGATATATAAATACCCCCCACCCCATTGTCTATCAGGAGGGATAAATCTGAGCTTTGTCTTATACTAATTTTCCAGGATTTCTTAGTGAGTTGAAACTCCAGTCACTGTAGGAGGAATGTGCTTGATGCTGCCCTTTTTATCAGCTACCTTTTCTTCCTGTCTCACTTCCTTACTTCTCTATTTCCTTATCAGCATTTCCTTACCCCTTAATGGATTAGCCAGTCTGCTGTAACATGACAAATGTGTTCCTAGAAAATCACTGTGCTATGCAAATATATGCAATAAAAACTACAAGGCTTGTGGGATAAATGGGATTAGAAGCACAATACTCAAAAACTTAGTAGTACATAAAAAATAAGATGGGAAATTAATAAAAATGGTAGTACATAGTTACATGTGTTATATGGTTTAAAATTCGTAAATACAACAATAAACACAGCCCTTTACCTAGAAAAAACCCTGAAGGTAGCTTATGGAAGTAGGCATTGAAAGAATTGCAGCTTGTGATTTATCATGCAGGGATAGAAGGAAGGTTGTCAGAATCTGAGCGGGATGTCGTAACAACAGATATGGATGATTCTGGCTCCAAAGTTGAACTGAGGTAACTGGTAGATGTTTAAGGATGTGTATATGTGTGCAGTTTGGTAAATGTGGCTCAGTTCTGCTGGGTGCATTTTTGTTCCTTCACCTACCATTTCCTTTCAGATAAAATTGTGCATATGCAGATGTAAAATGCCTGTGATGCCCAGATCATTCCCTAATGTGTCAATAAGGTTGGGACAAATTTGCATTTTTGAAACAAGTGTTATAGCAGAACTGTCTGTACTTCCACTTGGCCTTTTGGTTGCAAGGCTTGATTCTAACCTAAACTCAGGTAACTCCAATGGCAGCTTGATGGGTTTTTTTTCCTACTAAACATGGCTGATACGTAAAACACAAGCCCCTTTGCACCCAAGTGAGTTCTCGAGACTGTGGCCATACACAAGAAGTGGCATCTCAAAGGATAATATCCCTATGGGAAGCTCTGCACCCCAAGCCACCCAGTCTCACCCACTCATTCTCTAATATCTCACATGAGTACTGTGACTCTGTTTAACAAGCCCTCAGAATATTTGTTCTCTATATACAGGTTCTGTGGAAGTAGTTTAAACCTAAAATCAAATGTCAGATTATTATGAGCTGAAGCAGAATTCTGTAAATGCTCAGCTCCTTCTTAGGGAAGGAAAGATTAATGTGAAACCCTGGTAGATATATTATTCACCTGCATTTGGTGCTTCCCAGGAGGTAAAATTACAACATGAGCTCAGCTCATTCTTAATTTCCCGTGGTAGGTTACAAATGGGTTCTTTTCTATTCCATAACTTCTTCAATCTCAGTACCTGATTTCTCCCATGTGTAGCTCTACACAATTGAGCAGTTTATATACCACATGGCTCATTTGTTTAACTGGTTTTGCTTTGGTTTCAAATTCACACTTTCTGTAGCCTTAATTTTGATCTGGGTATGCATGCAGGCTGTAAGATCAATGATTATCGCATGTGAACTTCAGGTCGCCCACATCAGAATACCTCACAGAAGTTTATTATCACCACAGGGTTTTGTGTGCTGCACCCCAGACCTCCTGAATCAAAGTATCATTGGAGTGGGGTTCAAGAATCTGCCTTTTCTATAAGCAACAAGATTGATGGTTATGTACACTTAAGGTAGACACTCACTGATTTAGACCACTGGTTCTCAATTTTGGCCATTTGTGCCCCCTCAGTCTGGAGACATTTTAGGTTGTCATAACTTGAGTAAGGTACTATTGGCATCCAGTGGCTGTAGGCCACAGATGCTGCTAAACATCATATAGTGCACAAGAGAATCTTCACAATGAAGAATAGTCCTGCTCCAAATGGCAACAAGACCAAGGTGCAGAAACTCTGGGTTCAACTCTAAGGAATTTCTCTAGAGTCTGGTGCACTTATAGAGCTGCTTCCTTTGTCATTATTTTCCTTGGTTTCTCTACATCTAGGGGGTTTAGAGTGACAAAGCTCTGGATAAGCAGAAATGTGCATATGGGACAGACTGCCAGCTTCACATGGGTAGAATCAGGGTGGGTGGAGTGACAGCAGATTTTGAAAGATGCTTTCTCCAGCGTCCATGAGCAGAACCATAAATCAGGTCAGCAGCCCAAGTCATCCTAGAGATTAAGGACCCTTGCAGAGTTAGAGCAAATAACACAAATTTAGAGATGGGAGATGCAGAAATGAGCTTTTCTGTCAGTGTGTGTAGATTCTTTGTCAAACATCCTCATTTTTTATTACCTAACTGACACACATGATACAGTGAAAGCTAGCCACATTCATCACCTAGCACAGTGCCTAGACGGGTACTTCCACGCTTCATTTGTTACTGACCCTTGCTTACTGAAAAATCCGAATGTATCTTCTAAATCATCAGAGAGGGGTTATAAGGTTTAGTATCATTTCAACCTTGGGAGTATTCTACTGTGCCATGAATCTTTGAAATAGGTAATTCATATATAGAGTAAATGGCAGTGATTCAACATCCAGTTCTGAGATTCTGTGAGAATGTATTTTATCGCAAGCAATATATTTCTGCATTATAATAAGTGTAATATTCAATGATAAGCTTTGGCCAGATAATATACAAAGAAGGATGTTTACAGTGCTAACTTGCATTATTTAATAACACTACTGCATACTAAAATTGTTCTTATATGCTATAGCTTGAATGTGGAATCTCTTTCATTTGTAACCTGTTGAAACTTGAAAAACCTTATACGATCTTTTAAAATTATTGTACCATTCTGTTGGTTTGGATAAATATCTAATACCTAATATCTATTGAGCACTCACACCTGCCTGATGCTGTTCTTAGCATGATACACTCATTTTGTTGAGTTAATCCTCACATCAATTCCATTGGTTAGAAGTATGTAATTACTACCATTTGACAGATGATGTTAAATAGCAAGGTTACACAAAGAGTAGGTGGCCAAACAGTGATTGGAACTCAGGCAGTCTGGATTCTTCACAAAAGCATTATTCTGCTCCAACTTATTCAAAGGTCATTAAAAATCTTCACCTATAACTTGAATCAAGTGAAATGAACATTAAGGCAATCTCTTTAGTCTAACACCATCCCATAGGACTAGAATGCAAGTCACATACATAATTTTTAATTTTCTAGAAGCCACGCTTCTAAAAGCTATAAAAAGAAAAGGATAAAAGCTAATTTTAATAGTGTATTTTATTAGTCCAACATATCTGATGTTATAAATTCTATATGTGATCACTATAAAATTATAATAGTGTGGTATTTTGCATATTTTTCACTATATATTTTACACTTACAGTACATTGCACCTTGGGCTAGCCATGTTTCAAGTGCCACATGTTGCAAGTGGCCACCATATTGGACAATGAAGAATTAGCTGATTCTTGGTAAGAACTATTAGACTTTGAAAACTGAGTATGAATGATTTTTGATAGGCAGAAAAGTGGTTTTCCAGCCCTGGTTAGGCCCAGTCAGAAATAGGTCTCAAGTGTTTTCCTGTATTGTGGCAGAGTGTTGTTGCCACTTGTGTTCAGAGCAGGCTTCTGGAAATGGGTCCAAGCATTTATACCTTCATTTGCATGCATGCCTCTCCTCTGTAACTACCAATACATATTCCTGAAAGGGGATTTGACTTACACACACTCACACACACACACACACACACACAGGCATTCATGCACACTAACCCAGCAGCAAGAGTGTATGAATATGCAGCCTAAAGAGCAAACATGTTTGTTGTATGTTGAGCTCAGCACTCCAGCAAGACCCCAACTCTTGTTTAATAATTGTGTGAAGCCTAGGAAAGATATCAGCTCTCAATTCAGAAAAGTATAGGCTGTTTCAAAGCCTTAATGAGAAAATACATTTTCTGTATCTGTCTAGTCAAGAATATTCAACAATATGGTATTTAGCAATCCCCAACCACTGAATAAAATGTACAAGGCATCCCTTGAACATGCAGATAGAACAGGAAGAACCCTAGCCCTCAGTGGTGTCATTGTCCTGCTGATTAAATTAATGGGAGCAAGTAACTCTTCTAGAAAAACACGGTCATTGGAAAGCAATTGACTATAGTGAGATGATTATAGATGAAAGATGTTACTCTTGATCTCTGCCTCTAACTAACTATAGGGCCTCTATCCCTCTGAACCTTTGGGGATAACAAGAGAAGTAGGGTTAAATTTCAACCTAGGATGCCTATTAGAGTCACTAGGGAGTTGTGTTTCTGTTTTTTAGAAGTTGATTTCCAGGCCCAATTCTGGACCAATTATATCAGAATCTCTGGGGTTAGAAACATGTTTAAAATTTTGATTAAATGATGTGTAATTTTTCTCCAAGTCTTTAATGTTATAATGTATAACTTGGTATTTTTCTTTTTTTGTTTTTTTTATTTTAAAGAGAACAAAACAAAACAAAATAAAACAGAATAAAGTCAATCAAAACAAACCAGTGAGAGTAAAACAGGACTTCAAAACAATACAAAATCAACAACAGTTACCACAATGCCTTCTGTTGTCTTCAAAATAGCTGCAGATACCTTCAGACATAGTAAAAATCAAACAGAACAGAACAGAATAGAACCAATAAAAAAACAATGAATTCCAAAAAGACTTCAAAACAAGACAATAACAAATCCAAAATGGCTACCATAATATATCTTGCTGTCTTTGAAATAGCTGCCCATGCCATCAGATATAATAAAACCAAACAAAATAGAATAAAACCCAACCCAACAAAACAATGAAAATTATGCAGGACTTCAAAACAAGATGATAGGGAATTAACAATGGCTACCACCCTCAGAAGGAGATCCCCCATAGATGCCACACTGCATACCGTTATCTTCTGAATAGATGATCAGACCACTGGCTCTAGACCTGCAAATACCAAACACCACAAGCATCAAATTGCATTTCACCTCAATACCCATCATCGCAGCCTGTGTTTCTCTGGGTCAGCTGGTTGCTTATGGGAGGGGGTGGGGTTGGCTCTTCTCATTTCCCAGCCTGCAAGCCAGAAGGGGCTGGAATCTGGCTGTGCCCCTGAAGGTCCGCACATGGTACTGATTCTCAGGGAGGGCTTGCTTCTTGCTGACTTCTTGTTATCTTCCCCCACAGTCCATGAATGGCACTGACTCATGGAAAAAGGCTGGGGTCTGGTTGTCCCCCTGGTTGCTCGCACATGGCACTGATTCACAGGAAGGGCTTGTTTCTTGGTGACCTTTTGTTCTCCTCCAACTTGGTATTTTTTCTTACAAACAATACGGCATGCTCTCTGCTTCCAAACCTTGGGAGGGGAAATGTCATTTGCACTGCGTCCTTCCTATTCCTTCTGCATTGGTAAAGGCCCTGGTTTCAGGGTTGGAAGTCCAATTAACCACTGCTAGTATTAAAGGGAACACCAAAAGGCTGTTTGCATTATAAATGAACCCACTCTTACTTGGTGGAAAGTTAGAGGAGTGAGAAATGAAGGATTTAGGTGTCTAATTTCAAGTTCTATCTCATTATAATGCACTTGGCAGAGGAGAGAGGGAAATAATCTATTTATTTTAATTTCATTTCAATTATTTGGGGCCTTTTTAGTCTCATAAAGGATTTAAAGTATCAAGAGGAAGGGAGGCTGGGTATTTAGCTCAGTGGTATAAGCTCCTGCCTGGCAAGTGCAAGGTCGTGAGTTTGATACCTGGTACTAAAAAGAAAAAAAAATCAAGAGGAAGAGAACTAATAGTGGACAACATGTCCATCTCTACCTCCTAAAAAGAGCTTCATAGAGAAAGGAATATTCTGGTGTGCCTCACATGTAGTCTCTGGAGTACAGAGGAAATGAGAGTATTTTGATGATAGCAGTTAGGATAAGTCTGGTAACACATGACCCCAAAATCTCAGTGTCTTATAGCGGGAGAAGTTCATTTATTGTTCATGAAAAATGTCTGGCATGATCAGATACAGCTCTGCCCTTTGGCACCTTCACTCCAACACTAAAGTGTATGGAATCAGTCTCTGCCTGGACACTGCTGCTGGTCCATATGGTTAGATAGAGGAAGAGGAAATGATGAATCATACACTTGATCTTCATGCTTATGTTCAGAAATGACACACAGTGTTTTAGCTCACACTTAATTGCCCAAACCGTCATGAGGCCAAGCTAACTTTCAACACAACAGATTTGTAAATGGAATTTTCCTGAGAATGACTGTAAAGTAGAATGATCCAGTCTAAATTTAATAAAAATAACAACAAAAATAAAATATACTGCTTCAGCCAAAGATACTGTCATAAAGGGAGTAACAAACTCCCACCTGCTCAATGATGTGATCATATTCCAATCTTAGCTCACATAGTTTATGACCTCCCTCTCTTCCACCCCTCTCCAGTGGTCTACTGGAGGTCACTTGCACTATGATCACTAGGACACACTGTAGCAGTAACTGCCGTCATGCTGTCTGCTGCTGACCTTCAGCCTTTCCAAAATCCTTCTATCTCCTGAAAGATGCTTATTTGGCCTTCACATAGATTTCCTGATGACCTGAATGGAGAGCTAGGAGTGGCCCAGCCTATCTGCTGCTGCTTTATTTTTTTAAGAGGCAATGAAGTATGGTGACTGGGAACACTGGCTCTCAAATTTGGCTGCATGCAAGAGTCATCTGGGGAACTTTAAAAAGTCTCGTTTCTAAATCCTATTCCCACCCTTGAGAGTCAAATTTAGTTAAGCTTTGGTGTAGCCTGGACTTGGATGATTCTAATGCAGACTCTGAGAACCTTGGTTAAAAACACCACCTCCTGAACCACTTGAGTCTTGGGTTCAGCACTTGACTTCTGTTTCTCAGGTGTATTGCTTTTGATCAAGTTACCATATTTCTCTGTTTCTTGGTTTTTTTCATCTGTCTCTACTTTGTAGGTTCTGGCCATGGTGATTGAATGAGAGGAGGATAAAGCGCTAAGCATGGTGTGTAGTTCTTAGGAAGTACTCAAGAAGCATAATGATTTTTGTTATTGTTTTAACTTTCATCATGCTGCAGCTTTGTGGGCTTCAGCAATTTCTCCTGAAAAAACAAGCTGTTCTATAAATGTTGCAAAAGCTACACTGTGCTATTAAACATGATTGCATTTAGCAATAGTCTAGGTCAGTGATGGTGAACCCATGACATGAGTGTCATAGCAAGTTGTTTGTATCCTTTAAAACTCTAAAGGTCTGCTATCACCAGTCCAGGTTATGAAATGAAGGCAGCTTTTGGCTTTTTCTGACTTCTCACAGCTGGAAACACCTCCAGGCCTTCTTAAGGCTTTACTACTCATTCTCCTGTATTCAGCATACAGGCCTTGTTTTGGAGAAATATTTATGATAAAACCAAAAGGAAAAAGGAAGGGAGGGAGGAAGGGAAGAAGGAAGGAAAAGTAATGACTTAAAAATGTGTCTTTCAATGGGTTTACTGCCCATTTTAGTTTATTTAAAACATGAACAATCAGGCTGTTTAGAAGCAAGGAGGCCAGAGTTTCGCCATCTTCCCAGGGCCTTACACAACACAATTCAGGCCAGCTGGGCTGAGATGCAGGAGAACTTGCACGCATACACTAACTCCCCAAATAGTCCTGAGGCTGAGTTTCACTTTGAAAGAAAACACAAAACACAGAGGTACCAGGAAGAGGTAGGGCGGCTGTCAGTTTACAAGCTTGAACCACTTGCCTCTACTACTAGTTATGTTTCTTTGTGGTTAATAACACACCGGGACCACCATCCTTCATGAACTTTGCTTTGGGAAGAAATGAGGTGACTGTGGGATACCTTCTATCCTTCTTTCATTCCAAATAAGCACGTAGGGCCATTCAGCCATTTAATGTTTATTTCTCAAGGTCATGGCCTCTTAGTCTCTCAATTCCTGAGTTAAGACTTTCCCCACACTGACTCCCATTTTCAGTTATACAGTTTTTAACGACTTAATGAGCAAATGTCAAGACTTACATTTCTGTTTCCAGGAACTATTTCCTGATCATTCCTAATTCTTTGCATATGACACACACATCAGAGTTAGTTCCATTTGACATTTGTGAATTTATGGGAAACCTCATCTTTGTCAACATTTAAAACTTGGCTGTACCCATCAAATCTGCTCTGGGGAACAATTTTTCAAGGGTCCCTCAAGGATTAGGCCATTTCTATAAATTCTGATTTTTTGTGGGGTTTTGATGACAAACTGTTTTTTTTCTTCATTTTTTGTTTTCTTTTCCCCACAAACATGGAAAATAGAAATGTCTCGGAATGATTAAGATCTAAGACTGGATAATGAAAGCACAGACAGTGATAGTCTTTCTGACTGCCAAGAAAGCAAGCTCTGTAGGGGTTTGGGGCTGGCTCCGAGGATAGCGTAGATTGCTCACATTCTGTTTGGACAGAAAGGAGAATTGCTGCATCTAACACATTTTGTCCCTTTTAGGAATTACTTCCAGAGTTATGCCCCACCAGCTGGACTGTTGTGCCTTCTCTAGGGCATCATGCTTATTGTCACCTTAAGAGGAGTTGTAGAGAAAGCTAGGGAGGAGGATAGATAGAAGAAAACCAGCAATTTGTAAATGGAATTTTCCTGAGAATGACTGTAAAGTAGAAACACATTTCTATCTTTCCTAAATATTGCTGTCATTAATGACTAAGATTTTGCAAATGTAACTCCTCTTTCTTATTTGAAAATGTGATTTCAAGACAGGAACAAAACTGGAAGTAGAGGGTACTTTGGTTCATTTGAACTGGGACATTTAACTCCACCCCCTCTCTACTTGCAGGTGTATTTTATAGCCTGTTTTTTTCAAAGTGAAGTCCATGGAAAGAACACCATTAGCATCATAGGGGAACTCATTAGAAATAGAGAGAATCTGCATTCTCAATCCCAGACAGACTAAATCAGAACTGACATTTTAATCAGAGCCCACAATGGCTGGTTTGCATGCATAGTTGTCAAGGAAGCATTGATCATGACACATGCACGGGCCCAATTTGTCCTTTCTCATGGAATGCAAAGCTAAGGCTGGTAGTACCCTCTAAAAACTCATACCCTTGGTAAAAATTCTTTGCTCTAAAGGATCTTATTGGAAGGATGACAGGTTTAGGGGCAGGGGTCCATTTGAGACTCTTCTTGTTGTGTATGACCCATGAAACTTTGTAAAGGTAAGTTGAGCTTTCCCATTTTTCTATTTTTGTCACTGTGAAAATCTCTAGTAAGTTCTACTTTGGTCTCCTTCCCATTACCCCTTTCTTCTTGTCCTGCTTTATTGCATCTCATACATTATACATGTCCAAAAATATTTCTTTGAGAAAGCTGGCATTTTTGTTGGCTTAATTTTCTTCTTTTATTCATTTGTTCATTTATTTTGCAAAGCCAAAGGTGTTTTTACTAGCTAGTGTTTCATTTTAATTGTTAAGTGGGCTAAAGCCAGGTCATCCTATCTAAAGCAAGGTGGGAAGTTATGAAATGGCCTCCATTTTGCCTAATGTCCTTGGCAAATCAGGGCTTGGCTCCAGTTCTCTGGATAATTTTCTCATTGCTGCATTTTGGTTTGGCAGAAGAAGCAGCCCACATACTCAGTCCATAGCTGGGATTTATCAAAGTCAGAATACCTCAACCTCTGCTCCCCTGGAGACTATGGAGTGAGGCCCAGGACAGGAAGATGGAGATGAGCTCTGGGTCACAGCATGTCCAACTCCCATGACCACTTTAGAGATGGAATCCTCTGTTCTCTGTGACATTTTATGGTCATTCTTCCTGATTTTCTACATCATACTGCCTGTAGGTTGCCTACAGCAAGCTCTCACATTAGTGTGTGGATTCTGGCCTCAGAGAAGTATGATGGCTCCCCCAGAACCCCCCAGCTATCATACTGGATAGGTGGGCTGTTCAGGGGAGCTGATTTGGGAAGTTTCTAGCCTTGGTTGTTTCTGGGTTTTGTGGTCTGGTGGGTAGGTCCCTTAGCCTCTGCAAAAAGCCTGTTTTAGAGTATGGCTTTGTGTCAGTCTCACAATTTCCCTGAGGCAGCTCAGCCAGAAACCTCTGAGAAGCAGCCCAGAACCCCTTGTGATCCAGGTTTCTGGAGGGGCAGTTGCCTGCTTGTGGCAGCAATTCTAAAGTTCCTGGTGCAGCCCTTTGGAAAACCCGGACTGGATTTCCATCATGGCCTGGTTTAAGACAAATAGGGACTTTCCTGTAACTGGGAGCCTTTATTTGTGTTTATTCAAGAACCCAGAGTATTAACTTCTGAAGCTGGTGACTGTTTTATGAAAATCTATCTTGTGATACTATCCCCAAATCTCCCTGTCCTTTCTTAAGCAGTTCCTCAACATTTTCACCTTCAATAACCATTGTATGAGAAGTATGACTGCATCATGCAGTTATGATGCTTCCTTTTCCTGATGGTACAGGTCTTTGTCATTTCAAGATGTCACATGTGTGCTGGGCAGAGGTCAGAGACCGCATCTGGGGTAATTTTGTCCATGGCCTGTGTCTAGATGTCTCCCTAAAGCCTGATGCAGTCATAGACAGAGCTTTTTCAGAGGTGGCTGGATCTAGAGCATGTGACACTGGAATTGATTTATGGTGCAATGCTAGGCTCAAGGACACTAGGATTAAGGTTGTGAGTGCTATCTGCCCTAAGTAGCCTGGATAAGATATAAAAGATAGAAAGAGCTATGGTCATCCCTTGTTGCTTTACTACTTTCTGCCTGCCATAAACTGTTTCTCCTCTGCAATGCCTCCCTGCCGTGATGACCTGTCTTGGAGCCATCTGATTATGGACTGAAACCTCTATAAACTGTGAGCTAAATAAAAAACCTTTCCTCCTTTAAATTTGGACATTGGGCAATTTGTCTCAGCCATGAGAAAAGTAATTAAGACAGCTTGTTAGGGAAGAATGAATAGAGAAGGTTCTTTCACAGAAACAAAAGTCTCACAATGGTGACTATCCCTTAAGGTGTCCTTTGTGGTCAACATAATGAGTCTTGTACAAAATAAGTATGAGTGTGACAAGTACACACAAAGAGGTGGAATCAGGAAAGAAGAGGTGATAGAAGGGAAACACAACATCTGTATGGTTCTTTTGGAAGCTGTGCAAGGGCTAGTGTACTATCAACCTAAGTCTTAAAGCTTGGACTCCAGCCCTGGCATAGCACAGGAGTACTAAAAAGGAAACTGAGGTAGTAGCCCACTGACTTGACTGAGTAGAAACAATAGTAAGAAGGAGGCTTAGCAGTAGGTGTCACTTGAAAGGCAGAGATCTAGGTCTCTTGACAAGGATGTCTTCCAGGGTCCACCCTGTGGGCTTGATGTCTGCTACTACCTAGTGACTCCAAGGCCAGCACAGAAACACTGTTATCTCCAATGATCAGATGAGAAACCAAATCTCAGAATAGCCATGAGACTCATCTCAAGGCCCCTGGCAGTTTTAAGGCAGAATCAGTGACAGGGACACTGCTTCCAGATGATCTGACTGGGTTGTCTCACACTCTCGACAACACTGTTGTCTTTTTCTTCCCTCAATGCCAGAAAAGGAATTATGTTCTCCAACCACCACAATGGGAAACACACAAGAAGAAAATCTCCAAAGAGAGTTGAACTGAGGCCCAGAGTAGTTTCAGTTTCCTGATTTTCAAGGCATACAGTGTCCCAGAGTGCTAGGAACCTGTGATCACAAAAGCGTCATCTGAAAAGAAACTAAGAGGAGATCCTTCTGTGGAATGCTTTGGACAGTGCTGTGGAAGACGGCCAGGAATAGAAGATTTCTCCTGGTTGGACATTAACTGCTCTGTGCACTCTGCCTTGCCTTACCCTTTCCCACCAGTACCAACATTTAGTGATGTTATTTTTGGTTTGTTTTACATTTCATTTTGGAATAATTCAAAGTTATAGGAAGGGCACAAGAATAGTACAAATAATTCCTGTATGCCTTTACTTAGATTCACTGGTTATTGCTATTTTCCCATGTATACCTCATCTCTTTTCTTCTCTACCTCCCTCTCCACACACATACACTGTTACTGCTTGTATTTAGATGTTCCCCACCCCAAGGTCTCATGCAGTCATAGGTGGGTCTTTTTAGAAGTGGCTGGATCTAGACTATGTGCCAAAGGGATCAAGAATATGATATGATATGATTCATACTGCCATGATAGAATTAAGGGTGCCCTACCCTGGGTGTGAATGCTACCATTCCCAAGAACATATGGCTTGAATAAAATATAAGGAACAGAAAGAGGGCTGCTGTTGTCATTTGTCCCTTCTTTGCTACTTCACTGCTTTGCTGCCTTCTGCCTACCATGAACTGTTTCTCTCTGAAATACCCCTCTGCCAGGTCACTCTGCCTTGGAACTAGTCAACCATGGACTGAAACCTCTACAAATTGAGCTACAATAAACCTTTCTTCTTTTAACTTTGGGTGTTGGGTATTTTGTCTCAGCAATGAAAAAAATAACTAAGACATGCACATACACATATATGTATCAACATTCATGTATATATGCATGTTTTTCTGGACCATTTGGGAGTAGACTGCTGTTATAAAACTCCTTTTGCCACTTATATAACTAAGTACAGCTACTAACTTCAGGAAATGTAATATTGATGTAATACTTTAATCCATAGTCTTTATTCTAATTATGTCCCAATAATTACCTTTATAATAATTTCTTCATAATTCACAATTGAGTCCTGAATCCCATGTTGCATTTCATTGTCCTATTTCTTTTATTTCCTTTAATGCACAGTTGTTTATAAGTCTTCTTTTTGTCTTTTATGACTTTGACATTTTTTCTCCTTTTTCTTTTGTTGATGTTTGTTATAGATAACATTTACATCCATTTTAGGGAATATATATATATATATATATATATATATTATCTTGATCATTTTCAATCATCCTTCTTTCTTTCCCCTCCAACTTCCTCTATTCCTCTTTCCTGTCTCCAGAAAGTCTGCCCCTCTACCTCCTACCATCTCTCCTATATTTTACTCAAATTTATTTATGTTTGAAGTTTATCACATAAGAGAAACCATTTAACTTTCTGTGTCTGACTTACTTCACTTAACATTATGGTCTCCAGATTCACCCACTTTACTTCAGATGACATGAATTCCTTCTTCTTTATGAGTGAATAAAATTCCTTTGTGTGTTTGTGCCATATTTTCTTTATTCATTTGCCTGTTAATGGGCATCACTATAAAAATGTTAATACATGTATCACTATAGTATGATGCTTTAACTCTTTTGGAAATTTTCCTAGGAGAGGTATAGTTGGGTCAAATTGAGTTTCTATTTTTAGTGATTCTGAGGTAGCTCCATACTGACTTTGATGTTTTTGAAGAATGCTGGCCAACCATTTTATTTAGCTCCTTTAATTTTGGTTTCTCTCACATTTCTTCATGTTTGCATTCAGATTTCTGCTTTTTACACTAGAATACTATACAAGGTTAAATGCTGTAAGTGATTTGCCTTTCTCTGGGGACAGGAATCACCAATGTCTATTTGTCTTTTATTGGTGAGGTCAAATTTGATCACTTATTTAAGATAATATCTGTCTAGTTGCCTCTTCCTTTTGTTATGAATGAGTATAATTTATCAGAAGATACTTTGACATTATGTAAACATCCAATTCTTCATCAAACTTTCTAGTTTTGGCACCTAGTTTTAGCATTCATTGATGATTCTTCTCTAAATTGTGATTTACTATAATGGTTTAATCTTCTTTACTCCTTTTATATTTGTTGGTGCAAAGCAGAATTTAATTGGGGGAAAGCCACACCACCACTCCCAGGCTTGGCAGCTATGCTCAGAGAGAGGAAGGGCCTTGATTTCCTCCTTGAACTGGGATCTGTTGCACTTTTGAACCAGTCCTGTGCTTTGGGGTGCATATTTTGACATACAGTAAATCATTTTGGAACTAGTTAATGTTCACTAGGTGAGTTTTGAATAAATATTTTCTAAAAAGGTAAAATTTAGGCTGCATATGTTATAATTTATTTTTGTGGCATCCGCTGGAAAATTACCTGTATCTTTTACACAGTATTGATCAACACAAAATCTGATCATTATGATAGTAATAATAATACTTCCCACCATCTGAGTCCTGCTCTAGAGGAAAGAGGGGAAATTAGAGAGACCTTATGCATTCTGAGAAGCATAGGTGAACTAAAAAGGAAAACTAGCTATTGGAAGCAGATGAATTAAGAAAAACATAAATTTCCAGGAATGTTTCAAAATATTGATGGGGGAGTTCTTTTTGGAAGGTTAAACAGTAAATAGCATTGCTTTGGATTTTTAAAAATTGATTTCGATTCAAAAATAACCAGTTTCTCTTCAGTTCATTTTGGTCTTTTTCTTGCAGCCACTTACTGTTTTACGGGAAAAAGTTTCTATAGAGGAGCTTGAATTGTTTTACTGGGGCTGGAATATTGGGCTTCTGTTTTTCTTTTAATTTTTGTCTTTTCAAATTGTTCTTTGCAGCCCATTAGAGCAAAGGACTAATGGGAGTTTTCTCAGCTCTTATATATTGTTATAATGCTGACTGTTATGGTTCCCATATGCAACCATGCTTATAATAGCTGCAAAACTGTAAGTGGACATGAAAGAAAAAGCCTTTTATGCTTGTCATAAAACCTACAAATGAACAAATTCTAGTTTCTCCTGTGACCAGTGATCCAGAGCAATTTTTGCCTGTGTTTCTTGGGATGCGCATGTAGGTACATACACTCTGGAGAAAAGGGAAAGTGAGAGTAAGTTTGTGGTGGAATACATCTCAGAAACACTGCAAATGATAACTTTCTCCTGCAGAATCACAAGGTAAAAGAGCATAATTGATGTTCTCAATGTTATATGTTTGCTGGGAAACAAACTACCCCAAACTTAGCGGCTAAAATCAACAAACACATATCTAGTCTGTGGTTGAGCTGGGTGGGGTGGTTGTTTCGCCAGTACGGGACAGGCTAAGCTGATTTTGGCTGGACTTGTTCATGTGTCCACAGTCAGCTGGCAGATCAGTGGGGACTGGCTGATCTAGATCGGCTTCATCCGGAGTGTTTCACCTGGAGGTGTCCTCATGTTTTCCAGCAGGTCAGCCTGGGCTGTGCTTCATATGGAGTTCAACATCGTGAGCAGAAGTGTGCAAACGTTTCAAGATCCAAGGTTAAAATTCAGGCAGCACATTGGAGTGGCTAAATCAAGTCACAGAACTAACCCAAATTCAAGGGTATGGAAAATAGACTCCATCTCTTAATGGTTAGGCCTTTAGGTCTTATTGAAAGATGATGGAGATATGAGGAAGGAATAATTGGGGTCATTTTTACATTCTGGCATAGAGACCATCTAACTATGTCATTGATTATTATTTTTACCCACATTTCTGGGTTGGTAAGAACTTGTAGAGAAAAAGGAAAAATGGACACAGATAAGATGTAATTATAGAATACACCATCAACAGATGGATAAAGAAAATGTGACATATATATATATATAAAATCAGCCACAAAGAAAGATAAATTTGAGTCATTTTCAGGAAAATGGATACACCTTAAGATCACAAACTAAGTGAAATAAATCAGACCCAGGATGTTAACTATTACATGGTTTCTCTTATATGAGAAACTCAAAATATGAATAATTCAAAGAGCAAAATAAAAATAGATGATCAGAAACAGGGAGGTAGGCTTTGTGGAGATGAGAAAGGGAGCTATAGATCATGGGAGGCGGGAGGGCAGCGAGGAAAAGGGAGAGGAACAGGAATAAGACGTGATATGTAAATGTACCAATTCCCCAAGATGAATGTAATTACAACAAGTATATACTAATAAAAGAAGAAACTAAAGAAGACACAAAAAAGACTTCGGTTTTGATTTAATGAGTTCATCTACGTAACACGCTTTGAACTAGGAGGTAGTAAGTCCTCCCTAAATGGTGATACTGCTATTACTGGTATCGTGAATGTATATGTCACCTGAGGTTCCAACCTTACCTAAAAATGAAACCAAAGATTAACATGACAAGAAAATGAAGAAAATCTTCACAAAATGGATAAACAAGAAAAGGCTTTTAAAGAAAATGACCCCAGCAAAACCAGTCTGGAGCATAGAACAGATAGTGTATTTTCCTCTCAGAGGCCAAAGGAAAGATGTGTCTAATTTTGCCTTCTCTGACCAGTTCTCCCTGTTAGGCTTGTTTCTGAGGTTAGATCAGAGCTTGATGGGGTATTGCTAAACTGGAGCCTGTAATAAAGAGGGTACTGAGGCATGAGATTTCTATTTTCTCCAGACTTTTTGTTTGTGTAGTCAGTTTTTATTAAGTGCATTGGAGTCTTGGAAGTGTTTTGCCACCTCTTTTTTTTTTTCTATGAAAAGCAGCACCTAAGCGACCTTTAGTTGACTGGGCTTCTAGGTGATACAGAGAGGCAAGGCCCTGCCAGCTTCCTTAAGTCTGCAGTTCCTGGTACCTCAGGGGAGGAGGCCGGAGACTGCTGCTGAATACCCTTAAGAATGGTGCCAGTCCTCTGGCCTGGAAAGGTTCTCTCTCAGCCCCTTTCTCTCTCTGGGCTTCCGTTTCTCCTTTCACTTTGTGGTCTGAGAAACTCCCCCTTCCCTCCTCATGCAAACCCTCCCTATGGTTGGCATCAACAAACCCCAAGTTGTTTGTATGTATGTCTCAGAAAAATTCCCTGAGGATAAAAGCAGACACAATAGAGGGAGCGCCCTCTGTTCTTCTGTAATCACTCTATGCTTCCATGCGTTGAGAGGAGCTTTGTTAGTCTTAGAGTTTAAGGAAAGGAGTATTCAGGGGTGACATTTGTATTTTTTTCTGCTTTGAATTCTTAAAGTAGGTTTGATAAGATATCTGCTAAACCACAAGACACTCCCTTTTTAAATAGGCTTCACTGCCTGCTTTCGCTGGGTTATAAATGCCCTGCTCTTTTTAAAGAGACCCATAATCACGGTGAGTACTTGGTTTGGACAACTCCACCCAACTCCTTATCTGCAAATTGAGTTTGATCTTTCTAGCCAAGGCCAGTGAGATGTTCCTCCTCTCTGCACCTCTGTTCTTATCTCTATTTCTTCCTTTCTTCCCTTTCCACTCCCAACCCCAGTCTCAAATTAGTTGGTGCCTGGTAACTTGTTCTTCTGTTTCATTTTGGTTTTTTTGTGGCTTTCATCAAAAGGGTAGGTGGTGGCTCTGCATATACCCTCACGGGACATGTGATAATGTTTAGAGACATCTTTGAGAGCCAGGAGCTGATGACAGAGGGCAAAACAACCTGCAATGCCCAGGGCAGCCTGAGACAACAAAGCATAATCTAACCACAAATATCACCAGCAGCAGTACTGTGGAGAGCTGGGGCCTCTGAGGTTGCCTTCTGTTGGGGTGCTCCTGCTTCTCATGTGGATTCTCCCCTTCTCTCTCAGGAGGGCTGTTTTTGTGTCTAGTATTACTTGTATCATCTCTAAATTTCAGTAACTTAACCTATATAAGGAATTTTTCCTTTAAGGGTGCTTTTGTCCCTCAAATCCTTGAGTACAGTAGATAACCAGGTTGTGTCAGTGCTCAGAAATCATCACAAAACTCTGGGTTCTGGGTTGTTTGGGTGGCAGCTGGGCTGGGTTTACCCATGGGAGAACTTGTTAGCAGCTCTTGTTTGACTTTTCTCTGAGGAGCCAACTCTCCCTGGGAATGCTGACTACCTCATCCTCTGTTTAAAGACTTTGGCTATGTGATTTCAGGGAAGGATTGCTGGCTATGTATAAAAAGAAAAAAGAAAAAGAAAAAGTTATTAAAATGCCCACACTTCAAGGCAACTCCTATGACTATATGTTATACTAAGAATGCGTCACTCAAATAGTTGTGAATATATGGCCCCTTTGAATGTTTCAGCTCTTTCATTTGGAGAAGTTAGACTGCTCTGGGCCACCATCCTTCTTTGTTAGCACACTATGCTGTCACAAACAGATTGACAAATAGTGATGCCCAGGGAATGGTTGACTGGTTGCCCAGGTACAGCTGGAAAGCATCAGACTTCGAGCCAGCCACACCTCTTTCAAAGCTCCACCTTTCCTGACACCAGCCCTGCAGGAATATTGTCTGCAGAGGTCTGTCCCTAGTGTATCTCCTTCCAGTTCTTTCCTCTTTTCCTCTCCCCCAGGATCATGTCACTCAACACAAACACCGTCTGTTAAGTATCTACTGTGTGCCAGGCACTGTTCTAGATGTCCAGAGGGGGCCATGAACCCAGCCTCTGCCCTCCTGGCACTGACATCCAATGAGGGAACCAAGCAATGCAAACCAGAGTGCTGGAAGCTGCGGTGCCAGGGAGGGATGGGTACTTTGAAGTCAAATGAAGCTGGGTAAGGGATGGAATGTGGCTGGGAAGGAGTAAAAGAGACCCCTCAGAGGAGGTGCCTTTGGTACAGAGACCACATGAGATGGAGAACCAAGTCCTACAGGGCTGTCTGGGGGAAAAGTATTCCAGGGAGACCAAAGAGCAGGGCAAAGGTAGAATGAGCTTGGTGTATTTCAGTGGGGTAAGGAGGATGGTGGGGCTGGAGGGGAATGAGCCTCAGGCAAACTGCAGAAGCTGGAGGAGAGCCAAGGGGACGAACCACATCATGGTGTCTCCCAGGCCAATGGAGAGTTCTCGTGTTGACTCTGAGATTGTGGGGCCAGTGGCTGGTCAGGGCAGTGAACAAACATGTTCGCTGCACATCTTCACGGAAGCACTCTGGCGCCACATGCAGACCAGACCTTGGGTGGCAAGGACCGGTGTCAGAGGCCAGCTGAGATGTCAGCACTCTAAACCAGGAGAGAGGTGCTGGTTTTGTGGCTTTCCCATCCTCTCAGCCTTCCAGGGTGTCTCCATGGCCCATGGGGTTCTTTGGTGTAGGCACCCTCTGGGTAATGGCACTGAGGAGACAGGGCTTCCTGTGCTGTCTGCGCAGGGCCTTTAGTACTGTCTGTCTGTAAAGTGTCTCCTCAGGGTAGAGGGTGAAATGTGCCGAGCCACCCCAGCATGCTGAAGAGAAGCTGGATTCTAGGGCTGAGAGCCACAGCCTCAGCTCTTCCTCCTCCTAAGGAGGGGACAGAGCTGGATGTGGTCACTGAAAGTCCCCCCCATATCCCTCTGTGTCTCCTTCCCTGTCCTCCTCTCTCTGCTTCCTTTAAACTTCACAGCACTGCTCCGCTCATTCCCACTGCCTAGCACATGGCTTCACCTTGCTCCATCAGCTATTCTCTTAGAAACCACACTTTACTGGGTTCTTTTCTTTCTCTTTCCCTCTCTCTTTCTCTCTCTCTCTCTCTCTCTCTCTCTTTTTCTTTCTCTTTCTTTCTTTCTTTCTTCTTTCTCTTTCTCCCTCTCTCCCCCTCCCCCTCCCTCCCTCCTTTCTTCCTTCCTTCTTCCATCCCTCTGTTCCTCCCTCTCTTCTTTTCTTCCTCCCCTCTCTCCTTGCCTTTCCCATCCCTTCCTTTCTAAGCACATCAATGATAAGGTGGCACAGCTTCGTTTTCTGAAGCCCATCAACTGCTGTGGGCTGCTTGTCAAGAAGGGTGCTATGTAAGCTGAAATGCTGCTCTAATTTTCACATTATTCCTTCCTTCTGCTTGTTGAGTTATTTAATTAGAAGCCGCCGTATTTTCTAGGGAAAATGCTTTGAACAGAAGGCCTGATTTAGCTGGGAGAGGATGCCTTTATTATTATGTGTTTAAGGACTAAAAATTGCTAGTAAGCTGGCAATGCAAATGCTCGTGTATGAAACTCAGGAAAGCACAGGCATGGATAAAAGGAGTGATCAAAAGAGAGCTGCGGAAGGGTTGGGCAACAAGGAAGCATGGGCGGCAGTGCTGAATTGGTTCTGCTCAGGAGTGTGTAAGCTTCTGTTGGCTCCAGTTTGGCTAACACTGCAACGCCTTTAGTGTCACTGAAGCTGGCAGAGATAGCTGACGCGTTGCTTTTTGGGGGAAAAAAATTTGCTCTCTCTCGCCCTACATTCTCAGTGTGGACAGCAGCATAAAACAGAAATGAGACTGAGCTTCCCAGAGTCCACACAGACTCCAACTCTGAATTATTTATCCAATTCTTGCCACTTTGCACATTTTCCCTTTTTAAAAAAGAGAGAAAAGGGGGCCGGGGGTTTAGCTCTGTGGCGTAAGTGCCTGCTTGGCAAATGCAAGGTCCTGAGTTCAATCCCTGGTGCCAAAACAGAGAGAGAGAGAGAGAGAGAGAGAGAGAGAGAGAGAGAGAGAAACTCAGTTCACAGTAGCTCTTAAAAAACACGATGTGGCATTCAGGATTCACTTCATTCCCAGAGAGAACCTTGAAGCTGCATTCTTACAAGGAGGCTTCATGTTTGAGACGCAACAGTGTGGAGTTCCTGGGAAAGGATGCCGGTTTGAAGCCCAAGTGCATCCTGTTGGCTTTTGTTGTGTGTCTGTTTCCCTTTTGAGGTCTCCTGTTGGTGTGTACATTTCACTTTGCATTGAAGCTTGCTGGGTGTGCATGTGGCTTTGTGAATTCGGGCTCCTCTGTGGCAGCCAAGGGAGCTTTCTCTCCCCTCCCCTCCAGTTCTGGACCACAGAGAGGAAAGAGCAAAGATGCTTGCCTTATAACGACTCCAAGCTCAAGTTAGTGAACCTCCCCTCTGATGAAGCTAATAGTTTTGAAAGAACTAGAAGAAAACTGGAAATCGAGTTTCAGCAAATACAATAGGAGATGACTGGCTTCAAATCTGTCCTCTCCTCTCCATCCAGGTTTTGGATGGGGGCCATTTATTTTTATCTGCTCACTAGGTTTTGCAGTCCTACAGAGCAAGACACATGTGCTGTGTTGTAACTCGGAGGAAATTCAGTTAAGCAGCATGACATTTCTCAGGTCTCCAGAGAGATGACATTTTGGCTTTATGTTCAGTGTTACCAACCTAATTTGTCACCAGTGAGCAGATGGATGGTCCCTTAACCCCTTGGAATGAGGGGGGTGGTGGGCGATTCAGACTCTTGCTTCTCAGAGTGTGGTCTTTGGACTAGCAGTATTGTCTTCCCTGGGAGCAGGTTAGGAATGCAGAATCAGGGCGCCACTGCTGACCAACTGAATCAGAACTTGCTGTTTGACAGAATCCCCAGGTTACTCATATATATACCACATTAATGCTTCCAAAACCCTGGTTTAGAGCAGCAGCGGTCCTCAAATATCAGGATGACCTGCTTTAACGATCTTGTTAGAACACCAATTGATGCAGCAGGTGTGGGAGTGCACACCTGTAGTTCCTGCAGACCAGGAGGCAGGAGGATCCCAAGGGTGAGCCCAGCCTCAGCAACTGAGCAACTTAGCAGGACCTTGTCTCAAAAACAAAACAAAACAAAACAAAAAACAAAAAAAAGGGATATCTGAGGATGTAGATCTGTGAGAAGACCTTGGATTTAGTCCACAGTACTGGAAAAAGCTACACAAAATGATGGGCTGACTCCCAAAGTTTGGGGTCCATCCGCCTTGGAGTCTAGCCTGAGGATCACCATTTCCACCATGTCCCCTTGGGATATTGATGCTGCAGGTCAAGGACCACACATTGAGAAGAGCTGCCTTAGAAGAGCCTTGGTCCCTCTAGCAGTTTGTTTCCTGTCTCCACATAAACCCTCCATAGCAGCCAAGCTTACTTTGCGTCCCTCACTGCAATGCCCTCACGTCCTTCTCCCTCTTCCCTTTGGGAAGGCTATTTTCTCCCCCTGAAGGACCCCTGCCACTTCTTCACTAAGAATCTGAGCACACACTCAGCTTTCCTGATCCTTTTCAATCCTCAGGTCTGAGCGATCTTTTCAGTCTCTCTCACCATCATATATAGCCTCCTCTCCTCTAGCCCTTTCTGTGATACCCCGATGGTCTTCACCTCTGGTCTTGATCATGGCTTGGAAAGCAACTTGGGCAGCTCTTGCCCATGCCTCCATCTGCCTTTCTGGTGCCCTCCTGCAGCTTTGTGCTCTAGCAACTCTGACCTACTCTGTCTCCACAGGGCCTTTGTATGAGTCAAGATGCTCTCCCCAGCCCCACCTCACCCGCTCAGTGCCTCAGCTTACTTCCAATTATTCCTCCAGCTTCCCTAGGAAAGACTGCCTTGCCCCTCTCCAATCAATGAGATTCCTTTTCTGTAACCTTCTTGCAGTGATTTTTGCCCTTTGAAATTATACGCTCAAAAAGTGACCACTGGATTAGTGTGCATCTTTCCACCTGGAGTATAAGTTCCGAGCAGCAGGGATCCCATCTATTTGTGTTGATTCCCATGTCTCCAGGAGCTGGAATCTACAATTTGTCCAATACCTATTTGTTGGTGAACCCAGTGGGACCCTTTAGAAATTTTGTGTATTGGTGCACACATCATCCGCACCCAGCCAGAGTGCACCCCATTTAGAGGGGGTGAGAGAGTGCATGTCTCCTTAAATATCATGCTAGAACAGATTTTCCTCTAAGTCTTTAATAGTTGCCTTTTAAAATTTGCCTTAAATATATAAGAATTTGGCTCAGAATGTCTTAATAATTGGTAGAACGAATCGGCTGTCCAGGTCAGTAAGGTTTCTTTATCTGGCTTTAATTAGTACAAAGTGGAAGGAAACCATTTCTATGTAAATGAATCAATCCATCCAGGCACACTTCTTTGGCCCTGATTATATGCTGGCAGGAGACCAGAGCCCTGAGAAACAGAGATGAATGGTGCAGACCCTGCCCTTGAGGGGAGGAGAGGCAGATGGCAGGCCTCTGGAGAGTTTCATAACAGTAAAGAATTCAATAACAGTACATACGATGGCACCAAAAGTGTACTTTGACTTTATCATTAACCTTAGTGTTCCCCTCCCCATGCATTTTGAAGCCTTCCTGATTTATAAAGACCAGAGCAAATTCAAAGAGCTTGAGACATCAGCCAGAGGCATGTGCTACACAATGTTCTCCGAGAGAGTCAGATGTTGGTCCTTTAGAGAAAATGCCAACATAGTTGTAAAAGAGCCCAGGCTAAGGAAGAGGCTGATGTTGAGGATCTGGGGTGAACTATTTGCCAAGCTGGGCTCAAATCTCAACTTTGCTATCCACTGGTGGGACACTTGGTCCCTATTTAAAAGTACGCGGAGCCTCATTATCTTCATTCATGTACAAAGCCTAATAATATCTACCTACATTGCCATGGGGAAGAATAAGCAAAGTGAAATATATAGAGAGACAGTATTCAGCACAGTACATTTAATGTAGGAATGCTGAATCTATTGTTATGCCATTAGGGTTACCCAGCAGTACCTACCAAAGACCTATGTGGAATGTTCTGTAATGAACAACAATCTTCACCAAAAACCTATTCTGTTGTTGTCAGGTATCTTCCCTGCCCACTCCATGGGAGCAGACTACAAGAGAGCATCGAAGGCATTGGTAGAAGGTCAAAACACTTTTGAAAATGAAGGTCATTGACAGTAGCTGTATATGGAAACTTCTCAAGTTTGTGCATCCATGTGGCTAGACAGCTTATGACTCTAAGTCTTTTACATAATTTTCAGCAACCAGTTTTTGCAAGGCAGCTTGTTATTACTTAAAATTATGGATTTAAAAATACTTCTCAAGCAATCAGAGAGTCCTCACTTACAAGTAGTGAGCACATAGTGCTGACTCATGTTAAGAAGATGGACAAGCCTGGTGTCTATGGCCATGACCTTGGATCTCAGAGAAATGGCTTTGCATTCTGACACAACCCTTTGGTGCTGTGACCTTGTGCAGGTTCTGTGGCTTTTTAAGTCTTGGTTTTGTGGCCTGTATTATGGGGTTAATAGTAATGCCTATTCTGAGAGTTTTCATGAAGATTAAATGACATAAATACAAAAATATCTGACAGTATATCCAATAAATTGTTGGTTTCCCTTCTCTCTTCACTAATATACACTTTTTCTGAGCAAAAGTCCGGTCAGCAAAAAACACAATTCATTACAAGACAAAATTAAAAGAGTGTGTGAGTGTGATATTTTACTGTTTCCTCCCTTTGTTGATGAGTTCTTTCACTTACTGAAGGATGGAAAGAATTCATCAGACTCTGTAGTCTGAAGGTCGTTGTGTTTGTGTGTGTGTGTGTGTGCATGTGTGTCTCTGTGTGTGTGCCTACTGTCACATGTTCACAAACTTCCCAAGGTTCACTCATGGTACCTTGATAGCTGATGGGCATTTGAAAGGAATTTGAGTTGATTTCCTGAGAAGAAAATTATGTACTTTGATGACCAAACATTAGAGTATACCTTGTGTATGAGAAGGTCACAAAGAGGTGAGTGTGGCTAGCGGTGCCTGGCACACTGGCTTCTGGGGGTGATACCATCTTTCCTTCTCCTAGGCCCATTGCTTATCCTGCCCATGCTTTTAGGAACCAGCGTGGGTAGGCAGAGACTTTGGTGGACCTTGGTGGATTTTTGTGTTATTGTAGCTCTCCTGTTTTGAAAGTTGAGGACTGGATCTGGGAGAACAGCAATCGCTTCAAAAGGAGAAACAAAAAATGTGGTTATGAACTAGTAGCCCCATAACCTGCAGCTCCTCAAGGACTGTGGCTTCAAGATGGACCTGTGGCTACATCTGCTTTAAAGCTCCAAACTTTGATTGCATAAACTGCTCCAAACATAAAAGCAAAGTGTTTAAAAGATGATTCCCAACAACCTCCAGAAGCTCAGATTGTTTGATTGATGAACTAAGTGACTGGACTCATACTCACTTTTCTATTAGTGCCTATTTGCACTACATTGTTCCTGCATTCCTTTTGTGGAGTTACTAAATGTATGAAACACATCTTAATTCCTTTTTCATCCCCTCTTCCTCCTCCACCTCCCCTTCCCATTTGGGACAGATCTATTTCCCTACTTCCTATTATCTATCTTTTATTTCTCACTTTATTTATAACTTGTGTTTCTCATGCAAGAGAAGCCACAAGCTATTTAAGCTTGCAAGTCTGATTTATTTCACTTAACATTATGGTCTCAAGTGCATCCATTTTTTTTTACAAATGACTCAAGTTTTCCTTCTTCGTGGCAGTGTAGTACTCCACTGTGTGCAAATACCACATTTTCTTTATTCATCTGTTGACAGACAAATAGGCTGCTTCCAAGATTTAGCAATTATGAATTGTGCTCCTATAAACATGGTCATGCGTGAATCACTGTAATATGATGTCCTTAACTCTTTTGGGAAGATACCTAGAAGGGGAATAGCTAGGTTGAATGGAATTTATTGCTTTAGATTTTGAGGAATCTCCACACTGATCTCCATAATGGTTGCACTAGTTTACACTCCCACCAACAATGCAGATAGGTTTCTTTTCCCTTTGCAGCCTCACCCGTATTTATTATTTGATTTCTTGATAAAGCCCATTCTATCTGGAGTATGATAACATCTCAGAATTGTTTTAATTTGCATTTCTCTAGTGGTTTTGGCCTCTGCATCCTGAGAAGATGCAATTGATGTGTACCCATATCCTCTAGAAATCCACTGTCCCAGTGCACTTCTGGACAGCAACCTCCAAGAAACCACAGTTCTCTGCCCAAATACTTTCTCTGTCTTCAGGCAGAGCAACTCCAAGTGCCTGGAAATTAATGCTCCTTGGAACAACCTTTAGCCAACAAAGGAAAAGAGATGGAGCATCAGTGTTCTTGCTCCCTTACCCCTCTCAGGGAACAAACTTGAGCTGTGTCCTACACTATTCCCAGAGTCCCAAAACAAGACTTAACCTCAGTTGCCCAGGATGGAATCCTGTCTAATAATCTACCCTCTATGACTTCCTTCCCTTCTTTGTCTTACTTCTCTGCTCCCTCACCATGCTTCCTGAAATTATCTCCCAAACATACTACTTGCACTTGAATCTCTGTCTCAAGATTGGCTTTGGGGTAATTTATCATTCAAACTTACACATGTTCCAAAAGCTCTTTCTTAGAGCAGATGTGTCCCTGGGCCATAGTGTCTGTGTTTATCTTTACCATGTCGGAGACTCATACATAGTATATAGAGAGAGAAAGAAAAAGTTTCAGATAGTTTCCCCTGTCATTGGTAGAGTCAAATCTGTGATTTATTTTCGAGCCATTATTGTTCTGTTAGTGGGATAATTTGGAGCCACCACCATTTTCATTTTTTATTTCTTATGGAAGATTAGAGAAACCTGATAAATTGTTTCTGTTTTATCTCTGTATGAGCAAGATTGGTCTCATTTATGCCACATATCTAACCACTGTCTGACCATAGATTTGCATGAATGTCTGCATCTATTAATCAAAAAATTCACTGCAAGAAATCTTTGAGAATGTTTATTTGCAAATATATTTCCATTATAAAAAGACACTTGAAGATCATGATACCCTGATTCTTTGGTGTGTGGTGAGCTTAATTTTTCCACAAAGCAAAGTCTAGGTGAATTCCTATCTTGATTTACCATAAAGTGATCAAACCATGGATGTAAATTAAAATATGAGTCATAAACTTACTGAAATAGCAGCAAAGACTTGACAGAAAGCAAAGCAAAGATTCTTCTCATGTCCCTGCAAGATAAAGACCAATTCAAAACAAGAATAAATAGGGTGTTTTTCTCTTGTCTTTCAAACATGTATGTGGCATCAACCTTGAAGCACAGTTTCTGGTAGACATTTTGCCTGTTCTTCTGGGCTTTGGAATCAGCAAAACCAATTAGGTTAACTCTAACGAAAACATCATAGGTAGGTGGGAGCTTTATTTTTAAATCTGATTCCAAGAATACTGAACAAAAATACCTGAAATGGGTCAAATTGACATCTAGAAAAGATGGAGTCTTTTGCATGTGAAAGAAAAAAGAAAGTGAATTAGAAATAAATCATCTGGCTGAAGGATTTCCGGGAGTCTGCTTCCTAGTCTGTGCTAGACAGAGATGAAGACAGACTCTTGCCTAGCATTACTCCGATGATGAGATTAACTTTCAAAAATCAGACCCTTTGAAGGTTAATTTCTGTAAAGATCAGATGAACTTCAAAAAGGAAAGCTTCAGGTCCATGAAAATGGAGGTGGCTGTTGGCTCAGCAGAGCAGTTAAGTCAACTAGGAAATGTGTCGTCTGGCCTGATGGTGACAGGGGAGCATGTTGTATTGGGGGTTTGACAAAGGTCAGCAAAGCCAAAGGCTTTAAAAGAGGCGGTTATGGGGACTGTCCTGCTCAGCTTCCTGACCCGCCAGGCTGATGTCAGAGGGTTTATTCAGATTTGAGAGCCTTTGTTTGGGGGGATTGGAGTGATTCTTAAGAGACAATGCCGGACTGGAGGCTGGGGGCACGTGACGCCTGAATTGAATTTGGGCAGTTGCTGAGCAGATGGGGATCAGAGGAAAAAACAAAAGGGAAGCTGTTCCCAGCACATCCACAGGAAGGGAGAATTGCAGAGCCAGCCACAGGCAGGAGGCCTTCCTGCTCAGACTTGCTAGGGAGGCCACCAATGACCCTGACTTTCAGAAGACATCCCAGGATGGACCTATGGAGCTTTGCCCATTTCACAGAGAGGAGAGAAAGGCAGGGATGGAAAAGGATAAGAACAGTGAACTTCTCCTTGAGCTCTTATTTCAGGAGGTTTGTGCCATTTCCTTATTTGCAGGCTGGTAAAGTTTCTGGACTCATCTAGTCTGACACCCTCATTTTAAGGTGTGGAAGCTGAGACCTATGAAAGTGAAATGCCCTACCTGGACTCTGTCACTGTCTTAGTTTGGCTTCCTCTGAAAGCAGACATGAGATGAAGAATAGAGTGCTCCCTATTGTTTAGGAGGCAGTGGTCAGGAACTGGAGAGGTAACGCAAGGACCAGAAGTAAGTCAACATGGTATGTAGTAAACAGGTTCCTAGCTTGGGTGATGGCCTCAGCCCTGCTGGGGACCTCCGGGAGGCTGAGTAAAGCACACTTCCCTTTCCTGCCGAGGCAGTGAGGAAGCCTGGTGTTTATTCACAACCTGTCCCTTGTTGATGGAGGGCTATTCCTAGAGAAATTGAGTGCAGTGGCTAGGGAAAGCCCCGAGGCAGAGGTTCACAGGTGCATGGAACAGGAAGCCATGGATGCATACAGAAAAAGAAAGGACTTCAGAGGGATTTGGGGTCACACACTTGCCAACACCCTTAGCCAGTGGAGAGGCTGACCACTCTGAGGCCAGGCTCTCTCCACTGGTGGTAACTCAACACCACACAGAAAGATCAAAACCACTTTTCTGGGCTCGAAGGCAGGGTGTGCACTTCTGATCTTCCTGGGAGCACATTAGATGTCTAGGTTATACCTAAGGGGACTTTCCCTCTACCTGCCTACACCTCCAGCTACTGCCCTGTTTTCCTTCTTTCCTTTCAGCTAAGATTTTCAACTTCCCATTTTATTTCAAATAAAAGTTCCACAACCCTCAGAGGCCTATATTCTGCCCCCACTCCGATCTCTCTGATCACACCTGTACTAGTCTCCCTCTTTTTCACTGCATCCCAATGGCACAGCTTCCTTGTTGCTTCTTGAAGATACCTTTAGCCTTGTTCCCTCTGCCCAGAATGCCTCCCCCAAAATATTCACAGGACCCTCACTGACTCCTTTTGAAATCTCCACTCACATCTTGCCTTTTTTCTCAGTGAGGTTCTTTTCAACTACCCCCATTTCATCCATTGCAACTCCTCACCTTCTCTGTCCTTCCCTGCTTGGTGGCCCTCCATAGTGTTTAATGGTCTGGATATAGCATGTAATTGGTTTGTTTAGTTCTGTACTATCTGTGTCTACTTGTCTGCTTGGCCTTTCAAAAATATAAGCTTCATGAAGTGTATCTGGCATACAGTTTATGATACACAAAATTGTCAAGGGAATGAATGGTACTATGAAGATCACTGGTAATTAGAAAATGTATCCATGCCTCCTTTCTTTTGTAGTTCTTAGCACAGTGCCTAAAAGGCTATTGGGACCTTTCTGCTTATGGTGTGAAAACCCACAGACAGGTGTCTTCTCATTCAGTAGTCAGAACAGGGGTATTAAAGCCCAAAAAGACCTTGATTGGAACTCCCTTGGTTCAAAGCTCTGTTCCCCCAAATTCTGAATATCACTAACTCCCCAGTAGCCAGCTCCTCTTTCCTTATGGATACATGGAAAATTATACTCCTCACCTTTCTTCAGAGGAATGGAGGCAAATGATTAGTTCTGGCGGATGGGCTTTGAGTTTATCAGAGTTGGTGCATTTTTCAAGGTGCTCCTATTGCTTGCCTCAGCAAATTCTGGCCTCTGTGTGGAGCTGGTGGAGCCTCCATCAGCCTGAGACCCTGAATAATTGCACTGTGCACAGCCTATCTCCATTGTCCTACTTTGGGCAGTTGACATAAACAAAAAAGTAGGCCTTTAATGTGGGGATTATTTGTTACTGCAACATTGTTGAGCTGATCCTAACTAATATAATTATTAGTCGTGTTGCTGTGGATAATCAGTTCACTCTGAACTCCCATTTTCTCATTTGATAACAAACTTTGTACCATAGGACAGATTTTCAATACAGTGTGAGTGTGTGTGTGTGTGTGTGTGTGTGTGTGTGTGTATGTACATATTCCTGTGTGTGTGAACATAATCCTGCATTCACATGTTGTAACTGTGACTTCTACAGTAACCTCAGGGAAGAGTTGCTAAGGATTCAGTCTCCTTTTAGCTAGGCAGACATAGCACATTGCTTTTGGAGTCTTATAAGGAAGCAGATTCTGGCATGAGGTAACTAGGGGGCTTCTTCTGCAAATTTGGGCTTTGACCAAATTTGAGTTCTTTAGAATGAAGATGTTTGCCACCAGGTAGAGGCAAAAGTGATTGTAAGTGATAAAAGGATAAAAGGTAAACAGTTCTGGCTAGAGTAATTAGATTTCAGCCCTGTATCTACACACCAGGCCACTTCGGTATATGAGAAGGCAAAATGGCATTCTGAAGAAGAGAGAAACTGATCAGACCAAGGCATCTAATTTCAGCGGTGACAAGAGGTTAAACAGAAAAGACCAGCACTGAGGAATCTGGATCCTAAACAATCCACTTTCTGAAGAACTTTAGAAAATTCCACTTTTCTAGACTGTGGTTAGGGCAAAAGCCACGGCATTTCCTGAAGCCATAAATAATGAATGGTGTCACAGTTGCAAGCATGCACACTGATTGTTTACTGTTTGCCCCTTGTCTTCAGTGAGTCACTTGACTCAACTCATATAAACTTCTCCACAATGCTATGAGTTTGCCACTAATACTGTCCTCTTTTTGCAGATCAGGGAACTGAGGTATAGAGATGTTAAGCAGTTTGCCTGAGTTTGCAAATTGGCAGAATTGAGATTCATACCCAGACAGTCTGATTTAGAGCAGTAAGTAATCGTTTGACAGTAACCATTCCTACACGAGGCTTTTCTGTGAGAGCTGCAAAATATTTTAGTAGACTTGCTGCTCCCTTTCCCCTCCCCAGTTAAGGTCTAACTTCCATCTTCCTCCCAGAGTCACTGTGAAGATGAACAGCTTAGTGACTTGGTGGGAACTGTGGCACTGCCATTACACATTGCAGTATGCATGGTCCAACATCCAAACTAAATGTCGATGATGATAACGATGACTTTTAGTTCACATTTAGTACATGTTAATAAACTATGAGTTAAAGAGTATATAGTGAAGAATGTAGATGCCCTGCCCAGACAACCTGGAATTATTTTAGGATCCCTCCCCTACTCTAGCTGTCTTCGGGCTATTGGGCCTGCTTTGCACATGGGCAGGAAGGACCCAAAACAGCTCAATTTACAGACATGTGCATATGCAGATGCACATGTGAGCACGCACACACACACACACACACACACATACACGTGCGCGCCTGACTCCTTAATCAAAGACTGATGGGTACAAGAGCCTAACTCCCTTCCTCAAATTGAGACACCTCTAAGTTATAACTTATACTCCAGATTTCCTTGTGCAACCTCGATAAGGCTTCACCTGAGATCTGTCTTGTGTAGCTCTTCTTCTTTTTCCTGGGACCATCTCATAATAAATAATAGGTCTTTTAATAAATGTCAAAGGTCAAAAAAAAACCTCTATCAAGTAACTTCTAACCCCAGTTCCATTGGAAAGGGGTGAGAAGAGGAGACATTGGGAAACAAGCCTGCAGGGCCACCTATATCTCTGAAGGGGGCACCATGCAGAGGGCTTAATCTTGGCTTGGCCTGTTACTCGCTGGGTGCCTGATGCCCATTACAGAGCTGGAGCTGGAGCTGGAGCTGGAGCTGGAGCTGGGGCTGGGGCTGGGGCTGGGGC